>CM028752.1:8297278-8843061 GCA_016801395.1 Leptodermis oblonga
TTTTGCATCACTGAATTAATTGTTGCTTAAAATTCGCGACACATTATGCATTATTGTCTTAGTGACACAAAAAATTTACGACACTGATTTGGTCATTAAATGAATGTTGCAAGATATTTGCGACAAAATGTGGCGTCACATTAAAGCGTCGGTGACCTATTGAGACATGTAAATTAGTCTCTAAAAATCAATTTAGTGTCGCAAATACTAATTTGCAACACATTACGCGTCTCTTGTTATTGAATCGCAAAAGGTGATGAAGCAAATTTGTGGCACTTTTTTCACTTGTGCCGCAAATGAATGTCACTTTTTGTATCACTAAATTAATTGTCACTTAAAATTCGCGACAGATTATGCGGTATTTGTCTTAGTGACGCATACTTATTTACGACACTGATTTGTGTCATTAAAATGAATGTTGCAAGAGTATTTGCAACAAATGTGGCGTCACATTTAAAACGTCGAAGGGTATTCGCGACATGTAAATTGAGTCGCAAAATATAGCTTTACTGTCGCAAACACAAATTAGAGACACAATTTTGCGACAAACTTTATCGTGTCAAAAAAGGCTATGTAGCCTTTTAACCTTTTTGTGGCATTTTTTTTACTAGCTGTGCCACAGAAAATACGACACATTTTGCATCACTTAATTATTGTCACATAAATCTTGCGACACATTAGGTGGCATTAGTTTCAATGATGCGTTATTTTTAACACTAATTTGTGTCATCAATTTTAATGTCACATATTTATTTGCTACACATGTGGCGTCATTATTTGAAATGTCGTAATGTTATTTTGCGACACAATATTGCGTCCGTAAAATTTATGTCACATAATAATTAGCGACACAATTTACATCATTAATTTTTTGTTGCATAAATTTTGTGCAACACAAATGCAATAATAGAGTAAATAATTCACAATTTGTATATATAAAAAAATAAGTTAACTAGAATATTATTCAAAATATAAAATCTATGACTCAACATATATAAATAAAATTGCAAATGTCTAAATTTATCTTCCAGTACTAGAATGCAAATTCCATAAGTCAAATTGTCACATTTTGAAGAAGATTATTTTGCCTTCCTCTTGCTCCTCCTTGGACTTTTTCTTTGTTCCTAAATAATTTTAACAAAAATTAATTATATTTAACACATATAGTAGAGAAATTAATAGAAAAGTATAATTGTTTACATTACCTTTGGTAAAGTACCATTTGAATAGATGTTTGTGTTGTTCGTATCGGTGTTATTTATCTCTTTTCTCATCTACGACAATTGATAAGAGAAACAAATATTAATGCACTAAAATAAAATACAAATAGAAATATTAATGAAAATTATTAATCACATTCTGGTAGAATCAATAGTACACCCCATATAATATCATAACTTTAAAAAAAAAAAAAAGTTCGCAACAAAACAACGCTAAACACGATTGAGTAAGCATAGGATAAGCCAGAGCAATAGTACAACACCTGACATTTCCAAGTGAAGCACCACACACGAGAACAAAAGACAGGAGCCATAAGAAACATCAGAAGCTGCAAACTATTAAGCTAACAGAAGCCAAGTATGCATAGCACTCAGAAAATAGAAACATCAAGACACAGAATGCAGCTTATACAGTTTCGTAAAAAACACTATCATGCATCTTTCTAATCCATCTTCAGTTTCTTGAAAAACCAGAACCAACAACAAACAAGTATCTTGAAAAACTAGATGCATTTAAATCACATACAACAACACATTAAATGACCAACTAATAGCAAAAGCACAACATTTATACCCGAAGAGCATATTTATAGCAAACAACAAGGGGAAAAAACATCAGCTCAATAATAACTAAGCTCAGCTTGCAGACAAAACAACAGAAATGAAGTTGGAGGTCACAGCAAATGTAAAAACTCCATCAATGAACTAATACAAGAATATGACGCCCAAAAACAAATATCAGTACGAAAACTACTCTAGGTCTTTTCATTCTCATTTGATGGGATTATTTCTTCAAAAAAAGTCATCATCATCTCTGGAGTTATTAGAACAATTGCAGGATTTTTTTAGCTTGGATTGTGGAAATTTAAGATATTGGTAATACAATTGTAAACCTTATATTATAGGATGAGAGTGGAGGCATTGACTCATACACTGCACTTCCCTTTGTTAACCAAGCACCTATGGATGTAGATGCCTTTTCCATTTCATTCTCATAGAATCAATAGTGCACATCACATAATTTCATAACATAATCACTTGGGGTCGTCTCATTTGTGTTAAGATTTTCTCCATCTTTATGAAGCCTAAACCAATCAGAGGCTTATAAAGTCATTGTCTGAATCTAAAGAACCAGAATAATTATTTTGTTTGCCTACTGAAGTTTGAAACCCCTTAATCACTGTCGTCGACCTCACAAACTCTGACAGAACGCACCATAAAGCAGTGGGTGGGTTGGCATTGATGATTGAGTAGACAACAATGGAGAATATGCTTGCTGCTAATGAGGGTGCAAAGAGCCGCCTATCCCTGTGGATGTTGGGTGATCAGGCCAAGAGCAAATCTTAAACTTCAAATGTAAATGATACTAGAGATGATGACAGGGAATGCAAAGAAGGTGAGGACAGAGTAAACAAATGTCGCAAAAGGCTGAAATCAAAGTCACAGAAAAATAGAAATGAGATTGGTAAATTCAAGCTGAACCAATCATCATCATCAGTACTCATGAGATGTCAAAAAATTAAGAAATCAGACAAGAAGGGAAGTGATTACTACTGATGCTGAGACCAGTCGTGATACTGGCGTTCACGAGGAAGTTTCAAGGAAAAAGAGAAAGACTAAACAAAAAAAATGAAACGCGTTTAGAGACTGAAACTGATAAGGATGTCGAAAGTTGTCTGGAAAATGAATAAACTGAAGATCTGACAGTAAAAGACTTAATGAGCATTGCAAAAGAGGTTACCTGCTTTTCTTCTCCTGTCTAAGTTTATAAGTTCTGATATAGTGCTGGTATACTTAAATTTAACCATTAAATTCTTCTATTTTGTGAGACATGGAAGCTCCAATGCAACAAGCCTTTAATTGACTAGTCCATGTATTTCAATACCAAATTCCCACAGTGCGTCTTATTAGGAGTCTTTGGTAATTTGAGGAGCTAATTGTTTGGAACAAAAAGAAAAAGAAAAAAAAAGAAGTCATTGTCTAGCTAGGAAAAGCTTTAAAGAAAAGGAGAATTAAGATCTGCAGTGGATGTTCCTTAGATTTTGGAAATGAACTATTGAATTGAATGAGTACCAAATCCAGCAAAAGAAACTTGGTAAAAAATTAAAGAGCCAGATAGATAGAGGTGTAAACATAAACTATAGTGAATATCCAATACAACATTAAGTAAAAGCTACCATTAGAATATATCCAATGTGAACCCGCAATAAGAACCCCGAAAAATAGTGCCTGTGTCTCGAAAATGAACACTCTGGTTGTGAAAAATCAGTGGAGGTGATTTTCGACATTACCATTAGTCAAGAAAATTGTATGCATATATATATATATATATATATATATGGTTTTAAAGTTTGAACTAATTATAGCAGATCAGCATGCTTCTATTCAAATGACATAATTATTTACAACTGACATATGGATTTGAGGTGCCCCATAAAGCTGGAAATCAACTTCTCCAAAGCATGAACAAATCCTAGACTTCATATTTGCAAGTTTACAAATTTTTTTAACACAACACAACACTCAACTCTTTCTATTACTAAAGGAGTCAGCCATTAAATAGAGTGAGTGAAATTTTAGCAGGACCCAGAATCAAACATTAAAATATTGTCCTTGGACTTAACATGTCAAGAGGAAACCGCACAAGAAACATTGAAGGAAATTACTCAAGAGAAGCAACAGAAACATTTCAGGAAAAAAAATCCACCAGAAAATTACTTCAAAGTTCAGGCTTATATTTGTCAAAGTCCTATTAACATTACTCTCAGACGGCCATAAAACAGAGACTTAACTCAATTTCAATTTCTGTTCAACAACTGTAAATATCCTAATAATAATGTTCTTTAGACTTCAAAATTTTGCGATCCAGAAATAAAATTTCACATTACAAAATTGAGATTATGTAAACATACCAGAAGAATTACAATCAGACAGAGAAGATGGGGACAACCCAAGGCTTGAGGCTATGCTTCAAAAGGTTCTGCAACTTTGTGCTTTCTGAATTCTTTCACAACCAGCATGCTCTCGTTGTCTCCTCTCAATAAACCATCAATCGACAGATAAAATGGAGGATGAAGACTGATCGAGCATGGAGGAGCAAAGCGGCTGTTGTTAACTCCCGACTGACCATAGCAGATGAAGAAGAATAATATTTAGGGTTGACTGGCGGCTGTGGTGTAAATAAACTAGGGAATTAAATACCCACAAAAAATAATAATATACAAAAATAGATCTTCCACATTTGAATATTTTTATTTCTTTTTACAAATCCCTCAATTATGAGCTCACCCATTCAATCAATTGTAAAAAAGAAAAAAAATGCTTACCGTTTCTGTATTGAATGTGAAAATGGAGAAAGAATGACAAAAACGAATTCATAAATCTAAGAATGGTGTTGTGTTGAAAATTTTAGTGTAAAAGGTGCCACATTTTATTTATCTTTTCCCTCTCAATCAAACTGAAATTCTTTTAAAAAATTCCCCCTCAGCCTCCCCCTTTTTTCTCCGTCCAATTATTTATTTATTTGCCTAAAACATAGTATTATTATTAATACACACGAAGACCTGTGTGCACAAGATTTTTGCATGAAACAGGATACACACAAGTAATTTCTTTTTTTTTTTGCTTGATTTATATATATTTTACTTTGTTTTCTCTTTTACCTTTTTTACTTTCTTTTTCTTTTTTTTTTTTTACTTTTATTATATAAATGAATAGTTGTGATACTTGTCAAGTTAAAAAAATATTACTTTTAGACCAAAATTTGATACTTTAAAATTAAAATCTTATTTATACAAAATAACAATTGAAATTAGACTGTACATGTCTTTGCATAAGTTTCTCTTTCCCAATTCCTTGAGTTTGACTTCTTTTTTTTTTTTTCTTTTCAGTATTACTTTTACGTTCAAAGCATCAGTATTACTATTTACGATAAAATTTTCGTTTCAAATGTATTCGTTTCATATTTAAAAGTATTAGTGTTAGGCTTCGTTTCATAAAATTGAAATTTGAAAACTTAAGTAGAACTATGAAATCTGCAGTTTGAAATCTAAATTCATCAACTTACTTTATTTGATGAAATATAAAATTTAATATTTGAAATTAGATCGAAGTGTGCAATCTGAAGACCAGAGTCTTAATATTATTAAGCTATTAAATATTAAATAATTTCTTATTTTTAACATTGAATTTATTCTATATTTGTAAGAAAGTTATAAAAATAAATGATAATAAATTATTTATTTTTTATAGTTATATAATTAATTTATACTTAATTGTTTTGAATTGATAAAATTTTAAAAATATTTTTTAAAATTAAATAATGATACAAAAAATGAAAAAAATTTAAAGAAAACATTTTTTTTATATACAATTCATATTCAGTGATAATGATCCACTCATCACTTATTTTTTGGGTCGAAAGTATACTTGTTTTTCAAATCCACTTAATTAATTAAGTTATTCAGGTTTTTGTTATCAAACACACTTAATTGATTAAGTACTTAACTATTTGATCACTTAATTCATTAAGAATTACGACTGTCAGTTATCAAACAAATTTAATCTATTAAGTACTTAATTGATTATGTTTAAGTGGCTAATTAGTTTACCAAATAGAGCTGTACTTTATATAATAAATTAATCATTTCCAAAGTATATGTTCAATTATCAAAAGTATCAGTTTTATGTTCAAAAGTATAAGTGTTACATTACACAATAAACTATTTATTTCATAAGTATCAATTTTACGTTAGAATTACAAGTTTTACTTTCTACAATAGCTCTTCATTTCAAAGAATAAATGTTCAATTCTCAATAGTATAAGTTTAAATACAAAAAGTATGCTCTTACCGTTCACAAGTGTCACAACATATTTGAATGGTAAGAAAGAGTAATTTGATAATAATGAAAAAGATTATAAAATTTAAAATGTATGGTAGAAAACAAATTTTGAAATAAGATAAAAACATTAGCTAACGTGAGGGTCAATTTTATTGGACAAATTTGCTTTAGAAAAAGGAAAATTACTTTGGTGATTATATGTATGTTTTTAATTTAAAATTAAAATAAAATTTGCAATACATGGTATAATTTTCTTTGAATAATTTAATTTAAAATTTTACCCTTTTTATTTGAATTGAAGAAACTCTAATTTTAATTTGGAAATATTTGACTACATTTGCCACACTAAAAGAGTTTACATTGAAAATATATATTTTTTGAATGAGTGATAATATAAAAAATCTAAATAAATAATTTCAGACAATTGTCTCTAGTTACGTCCTCACTCTCTAAAAAAACGCAAACATAGAATTATATTAGTAAAAGTATGTAATGTATATAAAAAAAAAATTTTTAATTGAGATAATTATAAAAAGAAAGACCATTTTAATGGAATAATATTTTAGATAATACTACCAGAAGCTCATATAATTTGACGAAAAGAAGACTAATTATTAAAATTCAAATATTTAAAATTTTTAAAGTAATGAAATACGAAAATGTAAAAATAATTCAGAGTAAGTGGAAATTAAAATAACAAAAAGGAGGGGAAAGGGCAAAAAAAAAAAAGGAGGGAAATCTGATTCTGAAAAAAAAAAGGAGGGGGGGAAGATGGGCGGCTTCTTGACCGTTTTGTTTTTTCTTGTAACACTTGAACCCTTTTCTTTTCACCGTACCACTTGAACTTCACCGAACCCAATCGTCTGCCGTCTCTCAGTCTCATCACGTATTCGTTGTCCGTTGCCACCGCCGTCGAAACAGCGTACGAGGGCCTTGAAACCGCTGGTCTTACTGCTGAAAAATCACTTCTTGTTCTCGGAGGTTCTGGCGGTGTTTGGTACTCTCACCATTCAGTTAAATCTTTGCGTTTTGATTACTTGTTGATTATGTAATAATAACCGACGAGGTTAACCATTAATTGCTATTCTGTCTTGGAACCCCAAATTTTTGTCTCAGCTTACATACACATAGACATTCAATTTCTAGATGAGTATACAGATCATCATTGTTCCTAATTGCATGATTATCGATTGGGAAGCACCAGTAGTTCCGATCTGCGATCAAATTGTGATTCAGGCCGTAATATATGAATCTTATACTCTGTTCTCACTTTGACTAATAATTTTAGATCTGGCTGTTGAGATTTGAGTTACGTTTTCAAACATTTCTCACAACTGCATTGCGATGGGGTTAAAATCATATTTAGAACTCGTGTTCATAACTGGAGAGTGATTTCATCTGTCATAGCTAGAATATAATGTTTTTGGTGCATCCAATGTGGCAACCACTTGTAGCTCTGCCAAAGCCGAGCTTCTCAAAAGCTTAGGTGCTGATGTGACAATTGACTACAACAACGGGAACGTTGAAGATCAGCCTGAGAAATATGATGTTTTTCTTGGAAAAAAGGAGAAGTTGTGAGGGAGAGAAACAATTAGCAGAACACAAAAAAAAAGCCACCACTTTTAGCGTTTGGGATTGCTGTTTTCAATCCCAGTTTCTGAGGATTCAAGGGTAGAAGTGAACCCAATTCATTTTCAAATTATCCCAGATGGATTTTAAAGCACTTCATTCCTACTGGAATCTGTGAAACTATTTTCAGGTATGCTACAGAAGTAATAGAAAGAATCACGAGTGGATATGTCATAGGAACCATGTACTGCTCATGTGGGTGTGATGTTGCGTAAAAACTGAATAGAGCTTCTGATATGTACCAAAGAAGAAGAGAGGCTCCTGTCACGGCCAAATTTCTTCTCTGCTGCTTGGTATAATTTCTAATGATATGCTTTCCCTTATGAGCTTTGATCATAGTTAAGTAGTCTACTGCAGTGGATTGAGTCTAACTTTTGATGCTGATAATTGAAATGTTACCATCAAATTCTGCCTTTTGGTTTAAATGATTATTTTGAGAAAAAATTGTTGTGGCCTGGTTTAACTTGAGACATTAAAAAAATATCTTTAGTCTTGTGTGAGAAGTAGGGGCAATTTTTGGTTATTAAATAGGTAGTCTGCTTCCTGTTTTCTTGATCCTCTAGGTGCAATATGTAAAGCTAAAGAAATTCCAATTTGGTTTTGGAAAATTCTGGGAGCACATTAGTTGGAGGGTAGTGTTGCTTAGGCACTCTGCCTTTGCTACCTTGTTACAGCATGTCTTGACCACTCTTGTTCTGTTGCAAAAAACTAAAACAACTGCAAATAGTTGTTAGTGAGAAGATGAGGAGGAGGGGAGAAGGCATCATTTGATGGAGTGGAATGAGGGCTTGCCACCACTCAATTTGGTTGTAAGAGACCTTAGAACTTTTAGTACATTTTTGGAAGAAGAGTGACTGTGGTCATAGTAGACCAAAAAATATTTTAAAGGAAACTAGTTCAAAGAAAGGTTGGTGGTGGAAATCACCTGTCAATACTTATCCTCGTGGAAAAAACATATGGAAGGGCGTTAGTAAGGAACATTTTTTTTTGATTAACAGTCATTTCATTTTGAGAAAATGTCAACAACATAAATTTGGCTGATGTATGTGTGTAAGTACTCCACTTTAGAAAACAACTTCCTCACTCTCTTTGACATAGCTTTGACACAGCACAAGCGGTTAGAAGTGTAACTGAATGTCTAGAATGAGATCATGTGAAATTTGTGGTTCTTTAAAGGTTTCTCCAACTCTGGTGGTTTCAACCCTTTGAAGCTATAATTGGTAGTTTATGGACTTTAGATTATTGAGGAAATGGGGAGGAGGAATGGAGATAAACGGATGCCCACATTGAAAAAGTCACCTAAAATCCTTTTATAAGCCACATCCCCAGGGGAGGATTAAAGAAGTTTTCACTGGTGGGCTTTTTAGACACTTTTCTTCTTTAGCATTTACATTGTGCTTACATGATTTCTAAGGAGTTATGATAACTCATGGTAAAATTTTAGCAACTTTAGCTGCAGTCATGATTGTGATCCCCAAACATAGAAGGGATGATGTTTATTTAGCCTACTTGCCCCTAGCTCATGGTTTCGAGTTAACTGCTGAGGTAACTTGCTGGTAAACAGGTTTCAAAGTTTTGTTTTCTTTTACTGTTGACTGCAGGTGCTACAATTGATTATGGACCACCATTGACACTAATAGACACAACAAATAAAAGAAAGGAACCAAGGGAGATGCTTTAATGCTAAAGCCCACATTAACGACAGTTGTTCCTGCTATTTTAGATTGTATGAGGGAAGGACTTTTGAGGAAGGTCAAGAAAGACTCAATTGACTTGAACATATTCTTCCATTTTACTCTTCGGTATTGTCTAACATTTGATGAAATGCACTTCTTTTCTTTCCATGTTATTAATTTCAGGCTTTCAGTTTTGAAGTATCCCTGAAATTGAAAGGAATTTTTTTATAAACCATCTTTAAGACCAGAAACTTAACTGATCATAGTGTTCTGTGACTATGTACGAAATTAAACAAAAATGAGAATGGTAAAATAGATGAATGGACATGCTAAACTAGATAGAATAAGTAATGGCCCTATGCATGCTTGGCTGATTTTATAGTTCTAAAGTCATGGGGAAGAAGAGATGCCTGAGGAATTGAAGGCAAGAAATTACATTTTGTTTTTTCGGGTCTTTATTTTTATTTTTCCTGGTCTTTTCTGGAATCCTTACCTTTAGGGCAGAATTATTTTTTTATCATCTCTCAATGTGTGAAATTCTTTCTTGGAGATTTCATGCTTCCTTCCTAGTTCCATTTAAATAAATTCCCATTGATTTTTATTGAGGAAGGATACAGTAAGGCTTTCATTAACTTCTGCTTGATGGTTCAGGTCCAGAAGATTACTTGTCTAAGTATTGTCAACAGCAAATTGAATTGCTGAAAGGTTTCCACTCAAGTTTCTGCCCTCGGGTTGCTTTTTCTCCCTTCTACTTTGCTGATTGTAATTGATATTTGTGCTTTTCATTGTCTATAATCCATGTGCTCTTTATTGCGCTTTCCCCTGTTTCTCAGTTGGCCTCTAGCTCACTCGTGTCTTTTCGTTTGTTGTTTGCTGGTTCAGATACCATGGTCAGTGAAACCAAATAAAGGAGACAGTAAGGAAGACATCACATATATCAATCTATCTTCAGCCACCGAGGTGGATTATGTCAGAAAGAGAGCTTCTGGTAATGGAGGTGTGATTGATTCAAGTGTAGGACATTTGGATTTGCTAAACTAGAAGCCGCAATAGAGAATATTTTTGGGGACAGAGGCTTTGACAAAGTTTACAAAGTTTTCTTGGTATATACTGGTGAGGTGAGTTGCATTCATCATTTTTTTCCTTTCTTTTGGGGAAAGATTTTCAACTTTGAGAAGTTTACAAACCTTAAGCTTGGCTCTTATACTATGAGATTGAGCATGCTAATGTGTCTTATGTTGAAGACTGGATAAAAAGTACAAAGAAATAGATGACCTTGCTTTGGACTCTTTTGGTCTTGTGATCTAATGCTTTTTTAGGTTGGTGGCCCAGACTCATAATTTCTATTTGCTGCATTTCTCTTCAAATTAATCATTTTTCTTTTTCTTTTTAGGTTGGTGGCAGTAGTACTATAAAGAAGTAGAATATGGAACCTATTCACTAAACCAATGTGTGATTGTCATACTTAACTGCATCTAGATAGATTATAGTATGAGCTCACATTTTGTTGCTGGGTGGTGTTGCTTACGTGTAGAAACTTTTAAAAAATCATTGTTGTAGCTGAGCTAATAATATCCTGCATTAGAAATTAGGTTCAAGTAGATGTCTCCATAGTAAATCTGTTTTATTTGTGCTGTGAGTTAATTGAATTAGTTGCGAATTTGTTCTGTCATGAGTTTTATGAACTTTTTGCCCACACTTATATTTCTGTTAAGAAGAATTGGACTTTAGCTGTACTTTTGGGGGCATTTGGCTGTTAATTGCAGTTACGGCAGTTGATTAGGACTACTAAAAGTTTATCTCAGATTTCCTAAGTACTTCTTTCACCCTGCTTGGTCCACTTTCTGTGAATTTTTAGGAACCTCCAGTTGTTGTTGTCATAGGTTGGAGTGTACCTAGGTTTTGATCAAAGGATTGGTTGCTCTTTTTTAGTTGATGCTGTTTCCAGCCCATGCATATATGGATTATTTTTGTGCAACTTCTTCTTCTCCCTCTCTTCGTGTATTTTACATAAACACTTCTCTTGAAACTAAAACATATTCTGATGAACCTCATCATACAAAATTTTACCCTTCTGATGCTCACTTAATTTTGAGAATCTAGTAGAATCTGTAACAATTTAGGTAAGGTTAGTTTAGTTACCAGAATATCCTTCACTGTAAAAGGCATCAGTGGGAAAAAATAAATAAAAACAAAATATCAAAACAGAGTTCTGATCCAGAAAAAGAAAAAAAAGAAAAAGAAAAAAGCCGATGAAAATGGAATGTCATCAACCGCTGATGCGAGAAGCAGACAACCTGCAGAGCAGTGAGAAACTTAAGCACACTTGTAGTACAGATTCAAGATAGCATAATGAGATAATGAAGAGAATTGATAGATCAGTGGAAGATTGGAGAACTTCCTGTAGTGCCTGAATCAGCTCTGTTCTTTCTTGAGGATTCTCTACACATCACCTGAAATAAATCCAGAAATACACAATTACATTGTACTACTGAGGACTCTTGCTCTTGCCAACAATTAACAGATAACACTACAAGTCAGATAATCTGTCAAAGAAGAAAAAAGCTTGCCCCAGTTAACTTTGGAATTTTTGCGTTGGCAAGTGTTTTTCTAATTTTTTTTCTCTTGATCGCCTGTTTTGTCAAGCGTATTCTGGTAACTGAATTAATCTTCAGTCAGTTAGACCATTGCATTCTATCAAAACACGTATTTTTATTTAACTTAAATGTATCATGCTTCTTTAAAATTATCTTTTCTAGTACTTTTAGGTGTTCTACCACACCACCATCCCCCCCCCCCCCCCCTTTTATTTTAATTTGAGTAAATAATTCTTTATTTTCTTCCCCACCATATTGGTGCATGTAAAAGTCTCATAGGCATGTTTGCTGGTCACCTCTGACATGCTTCTTGCATTTTTCATCTAATGGAGCTACTCACATTTTCTTTCTAATGCATTATCATGCATTCCTCTAATATTCAATAGTCATCGATTTTCACGTTAATGGCTTGAATTTTCTTTGCTCATATATTTCTTCTGCTAACTTTTTTGGTCTATGGTAACTCCTTAAAGTATAAGTTGAACACTGCCTAAAAAGTTATGTTATGGTCTGATAATTAGTGTGATTGGGGAGCAAATTGCTAGTGTGGACATTTGCCACTTAACCTCACATGAAAACACCTTTTCTTTTCTCTTTGTTTGTTTATAGATTCTCTGTTTAAGAGTTTCCACCTTTTCATTCCTTATAAAGTCTATTTAAACTGTTATATCACAATTTAACTGCATATTTTGGAAAGGCAATTCTTGGTAAAGACAATTAGAATTTTCCTTTTTCCTATTTGTCTTGCTCCTGGCTGTCAAGCTAGCTACTCTTTTATATATTTTTTATGTGAGTTAGCCTCTGCTGGTCCCATAGGTGGTGCATCAACAACATGTTTGCCTGTATTTGCATCTAGCCTGTAAATAGATGACCCGGCTAAGAAAAAATTGAGCAGGTGCGTCAATGGATTTCTTTTGCAGTGCCATTGGTTCACCGTTAGCTATAACTAGAATCAGAGTATTGTGTTACTTTTTTGCATGTTTTACTCAAAGACTTGATTAGGGGAGTCTTACCAGTCTAGACGAAGAACAGTTTAAGTTTGCTAAAGAACCTGTACATCCATCCAAAAGCAACTGGAATTTGGAGTAAACCTAAATCATTGATGAATTCCTTTGGGAATTGTTGAGGACTAATATGCAACTTCCTGGCTTTAAAAAAACCTCGTACACATGAATAGGATACTGCATGAAACTGAGATGGGCCAGAGAACTTTGAGGAGTTGTGGGTGAAACAAGGCATAGAATCGTTCTAACTTCTAACAAACCCTACAACTTGAAGCTTGGCTGAAAGAATGTTTTTGCCTACAGAACTGTGGGCTTGAGTGGCTGGATTAAAAATCAAGTGCCTATCTATTTTAACTTGGGCAATGATTGGACATGCCCATATCATTACAAAATTGTTTGGAAACCTTCCTGAACAGATGTTGGAGTTATTACAGACAAAATATGATGGCATATAGACATTCTTTTCCATCTAACATACAGATTATGATGAGCTTTTATAGAAATAGGTAATTACAGTTAGATGTGAATATCATGTAACGCCCGGGCCTGCAGACTAGCCCAATAACTTTTTGGGCCTTTGTACTCACAAACCCAAAATGCTTACCCCACAAGCCTTTGACATATATACACGTAGGAATTCAATGTGGGACGGGGTTGCTACAATCTCATCCCCTTAAGGCCCTTGTGCCCTCGCAAGATCTAACACTTGTTTTGTTTTATTTATTTATTTATTTATTTTTTGGCTCAGTCTCCCCTGGAACAAGACTCTAGAGGTGGCTCCCATGTGTAACACTTAGTCTGGTGGATTCTAGAGGTGGCTCCTGCATGCACCACTTAACTCTCAGACCATGTTGGTTCTGATATCAATTGTAATGCCCAGGCTTGCAAGTTGGCTCAATGACTTTTGGGCTTTTGTTCTTGCTAACCCAAAATACTTAAGCCAAGATACTAGTAACCTACAAGCCTTTGACTGAGTTCGTATAAATTCAATGTTGCTACATATATTGTTTGTGGTGTTTCGATAATGTTGACATGAATATTGTGAGTTTCTATACAAAGTAGTTGATTTCATTTGTGTGAATGGAGTTTGTGCCATCTATATGATTTTCGTGGTAGAGAAAAAAGTGGAGAGGTTTGGGGAGGAGATTAAATGGCATTGATTCGATGAATTACCTGTATATTCAAAAACTTCTTTTGAGGTTTGGTTTCATAAATCAATAGTTTACTTATGAAATTTATACTACTGTTGCAAGGAAGCTGTGAAGGTTATAGGTAGTCTTTCCGACTCCGAAACTTCAAAAAATTGTATCATGTTATGAATTGCTTAACTTTTGGATCCAACATGTTTGGCTCCATATTTCTCTTTGCTCTTAATATTATAAAATTATAACCGTCTTTTTCATGTATGTTAATGGTGCATTCTTGATTCTTTTCTTCCTTTGCAATCATTTGTAAATTGACGATGTATATATTGTTGTTTTGTATTTTTAGAATTTAGGTCTATGTATCAGTACTCTTGCTATTCATATATCCATTTTTTTTGCCTATCCTATACATATAAATCACGGCTGAGGGATGTACGGTGTTTTTTCTCCCATGCCAATGCGTATTTTTAGTGGGCAGTTTTGTGATTTTGCCTCATTGTTACATGCATCTTTCTTCGCCATTAAACATGCGCCTTAGGTGGGCTGCTAAAAACCTATTGATTGCGCATCAACCAAATGTACCACATTACAATTAGTGAGAGCAGGATAACATAATTATCTGGAGTCTACACTAACCAGGTATTAAACCATTATGCAAAATTTGTGAAAGGAGTGTTAGTGAAATCCAACCCCAGAGAAGATGTATGCCAATTATGAGCATGAGTGAGTATTGGCTTAAAGTATATGAGTATTGAGTTATTGAAAAGGAAAAATTAGTCTTTTGCTAAATGCAAAAGTATTAAAAGTATTTTAATGCCCATAACAATAAATATAAAAATGTTAAGACATTTTTAATAATTCTGATTTTCCTTACGCCCATTATCAAAATTTTCTCTAATTTTTTTTATATAGGTTTTAAGGTTCAACACTTAAAAATTAGTGATTTGCAATTATTTTTTCAACTTATATATTTTATTTTTCAAATATTAGTTCATTGTGAATCACAGATAATTATATTAGAATGTACATAAAAAAAATTATTTTTTTGGAACAATTTTTTTAAGTATATCTATACTATTTTAATGGACCGTGGGGACTAACTGTTAACATTTAGAATTAATTACACATTACCAAAAATATTTGAGTTCTAAATAGACTAAGTTTTATTTTTCCCCAAACATACGCACAAGTAAATGAAAATTGAAACATAATTTATTTTCAAAGTATATGTTGCTTCTCGCCGAGTGTTACAAACCAACTGGTATTCATAAGAGTTTGCATCGCAAAATTGATTGTGTTAGCATAAATGCATTTTTGTAAAAGAAAGTCACAAATTTGTGGCAATTAAAATTGAATAACGTAGATTTTGTCATTAATTTAAGGCATACATTTCAGTGTTGTAAGAAAAATGTAGCAAAATTTATAACAATTAATTTCAATATTGAAGATTGTCACAAATTTGTAACAAACTTGTAGTGTGTGCCAATTTGGAAGCATAAAAAGAAATTTTTCGGCTATTTCGTGGCAATCTATGATAGTGTCGCAAAGCTTTTGTCGCACATTTAAGTCATTAAATTAAAATGACGCAAATTATGCCACTAATTTGTGACATACTAATAATATGACACAATTGTGCCCCAATTTTACGGCAAAAATATAATTGTGTTGTTTAATTGCGGCATTTTATTCAAGTGTCGCAAGTAAATTATCACAATTTTGAGACAAAAAGAAATGTGTCAAATCTATGTCACAAAAGTGTGACGAAATAATTAGATGACTCAAATTATGCCGCTAATTTGTGTTATGCTAATAATATGGCGCAATTGTGCCCCAATTTTGCGGCACAATTATAATTATGTTGTCTAATTGCAACATTTTATTCAAGTGTAGCAAATAAAATGTCACAATTTAGAGACAAAAAAAAGATGTCGGATCTATGTCACAAAAGCGCGACACAATAATTAAATGACGCCAAGATGTCACAAATATAAGACACAAATGCGTAAGCGTGGTATATTCGCGACACCTACATGTAATGTCGAATGTAAATATGTCACAATAGGTCACTTTTCTTGTAGTGCAAAGAGGGAAGAGGTGAGTTGGGTTGTTTTCAAAAATTCATTCTAAGTAGTGAAAATAGTTTTGGTGTTTGTGTGATAAAGTGTGAGTTCAAAACACAATTTAAACAACTAAGAAACACAAACACTTTAATGTGGTTCAACTTTCTTTTCTCAAAGAAAGTCTACATCCACCTTCCAAGCAACTTGCTTGGTTTCCACTACTTCTTCTAGCTTATTAAACGTGAATCTAAAACATTACAAAACTATCCCAAGGGATTACCTCCCCACTTACTCAACTTAAATGTGGTAATCCTAGACAATTCCCCTTTGCTTGAACTCTTTCAATCTCCTTGAAAGAATCCAAAACTTGACTTACTTTTACAATAAGAAAGGATTAATGCTAGTAAACTAGCTAACTATTACAAATGAAATATAGCTTGAAAGATTGTTTGCTTTGATTGACAATGAGAACTTGTAGATGAGAAGAGGTGTGTTGGGCTCTCTGAAATCTTGTATTTATAGAAGGAGGAAAATTTCAAAAGGTGCTCTGTTTTCCCGTTGAAAAACAGGACAAACCAGTCGCTTTCGGGTCTCCAGCTTTTTGGTTCGAGCCTGAGCTTCAACGTCGAGGCTCGACTTCGTGCCTTTGTTAAATTTGAATTCTTTGCTGCAGTGGCTAGGAGCTTTGGCGTGGAGTGTAATTAATGCGTTTGGCACATTTTTTTGTTTTCACTAGCTTCGAACTCGATACCCTATTCACCTTCGAGTTCGACACTTCAATTTAATTTTTGAATTTGAATTAAATTCCAACTCGAGAGCTTGATTGTTGTCGGCTGCTTGTCGATGTTGATGAGATTGAAACTTTTTGGGCAAGTTTCGAACTCGATAGCTTGTCGATGCTGGAGCTCGATAGTATCTAGGCTTGGTTTCGAGCTCGACTATTTGTCGATGCTGGAGTTTGATAATTTATGGGCTTGACTTCGAGCTCGAGAGGCTGTCGACAGTCGACCTCTAAACTCTATTTGAACTTCTCTTTCTTGAACTGTCTCTTGAAAAGCTGTCGAGTGGCTGTAGGTACTCGGTTTCGAAGCTTGTCATTTCGCACTTAGCTCAAACAAACTCATCAAATCTTTTTCACATATTTATTGTATCATAATTCAAAACTAGGAATTGAGACCATAGATCTAACAATAAAAATAAAGACTCATCCTTACAAGAGTGATGAGTATCATTCAAATAAAAATAAGGGTCTTACTAAATTTTCTTATGAGCAAAAAATACTAATATATAACACTAAATTAATAAAAATTGGGCCCCCAAAACTTTAGGACCTGGACCAGCACTGTTTAAGTGAAACTGAAAACATTGGCCTCTGTTTCTTTTGATGGATTTTGAAAATAATTTTTAAATGTAAAAGGTGTATTGAAAATACAAAAATATGTAATTGAAAAATAAAAAGGTGTATAGAGAATAAAAAAAAAATTAGTATAATATTCAAAACTCTCACATGTTTTTGAAAAAACTAAAGTCTTTTGTTATGTTAAAATCAATTACTCTATTTGAAAAAAACTAAAATTTGACATTAGAATTGAAGTCTAAAATTTCGACATCGAAATATGGAGTTTGAATTTTATTAAATTATTGAAAATAAAAATATTTAATTTTATTTTTAACATTGAATTTACTAATAATTTTTATTAAAGTTCAAAGATTAGATAATAATATACTATTTCTCTTCCTTTAAAATAATTCACTTTGTATTATTAAAAACAGTATTACAAAAGTGATTCGCTCATCACTTATTATTTTGACAATAATTAAACTTGTTTTTAAAAATTAATTAAGCCATTCGAATTTTAGTTATTAAGCGCACTTAGGTCCGTTTAATAAAAAGTAATGCTTATATCAGGATGATTAATGTTAAAATCATATTGCCAACTTGACTAAGTAGTCTATATGAAAATTTTCAACATCTGAATCATAATGTTTAATCTTATTATTGTTTGATAAATACATGTCTCTTAATGATGAAATATTAAAAGTTTACAACTTTGCCTTTACATGCATTTTTAACAACTTCGCACAAAAATTTTAATTTTACATATGGTTAATATACACACATATATATATATATATATATATTACTGAATGATGTTTATGAACATAGATAAAATACATAACTTATCAAATAATATTTGAATGCAATAATAAATTACTGATGAGATTTGAATTGAAAATATTATGACGAAAAAAAAAACATAAAATATGTGAATGCTAATTAAAAAAAAATTAAAACAAACATTCATTTAAATAGAGTTGTTTATAGTTAAATCATGAATAAAACTCAAGAAAAAAAAACAAAATGTGTGGTATGCTAATTAAAATAATAGTTTATTTAAATAGAGATGTTTATAATTAAATCAATATGAATAATAATAAAAATAAATATGAATAAATGCGAAGGATAGTATTGGAAATAAAAATAAATTATTTATAAAATTATTCGATGGAGAACTAAGTGATAAGCAATAAGTTAGCTTTTACAGATTAAATTTTTCTAAAGAAAATAACCAGTGCTTAATTAATTAAGAGGTTTGGATTTTCGTTATTAAATGGGGTGAAAGTCATCATTGTTTAATTAAAAAGTTTTAAACATTAAGTATGGTTATCAAACATACCCTTAATTGATTAAGTCCTTAATTATCAGATCACTTGATTCATTAAAATCTTAACTGTCAGTTATTAAACAGAATTAATTTATTGAGTGCCTAATTCAATAAGTTCAAGTGCTGAATTAGTTTATCAAACAAAGTCTCTTCAAAATATATTAGAAGACATCTTGTTTTAATATAAGAAATTTTGAGTGCTCAAAATCCATTTGTAAGATCAGTTGAAGAAGATAATGGAGACCATCACAGGCTAGATCCCAACATAAAAATTTATAAAAAAAAAAAAAAAACAACAACAACAACAAATTTACTAGAAGGCATTTATATTTTTGCAAAAACTTCAGTGAAGCGAATTCACTTATGCGGCGGAATTTGGACATGCATTTAGTTGCACACCCCTCTAATGCTTTAATTCTTTATTATTTTTTAAGTTGTAAACAACAAGGCTTTTGATATTTGAAGAGAATATTATTGATATTCTTTTCAACTCAGTAATACTCTCTTCAAGTATTTCGAATATAGTAATAATACTCCTTTCAAAGTATTGATGACTCTCTTCAAGTATATCTATTACTCTCCTAACAAGCAGCAACACAACTTCATCACGAATTTCAAGCCAGAGGTGTTAAATGCAAGGCCATTTTTACTAAATGCAGGCCAGCATTTAAGAAAAATAAATAAAAAGACCAAACAGTCTCTCTGGTCTTTTACTTCAGCAATAATTTTCCCTTTTTGTTCAGGGGTGTTAAACCCTAAACACTATATTAATTTAAATAATAATGATGTAATATTTGTCAATATATGTAATAAAAAATAATTTTATTGTAAGTGAGTAATTTTACACACTACTTATATTTTAACACTAATAATAATTAATTATTCATATTCCAAATAAAAAAATATTCAGAAATGTATAAACTAAAAAATACTAGTCTAAAATGTGTTTATAATTAAAAAACTGGAAAAAAGAAAAAAAAAAAAAAACAACAACCACAAAAACAAAAACACCCCCTAAGGTGTAGCTGCCTGGGAATGGTATCCCCCAGGGTGATACACTCTGGGGTGTTTTTTCTTTTTTTAGTTTATTAATTCAAATATATTTTAAATTAGTGTTTTTAATTTAGATATTTATGAATATTTTTTAATTTGATAGGAAAGAAGAGGGCTGGACGGGTTGGGGGGAATCCGTCATTTGAGATCCCAACATGGATAAAAGATGCCCAATCTGCTGTAGACATTATCAAAGAACGATGGACAGACGAAATGAAACTAAAAATGTAATTGAAATCTGGAAGAAGACATGAACATTAACATGCAATCATTTTGAGAATGGTGAATAGAAAATTTGATCATCTAACTTTGTAAATACTTACGTTTTAGTCTCTATATTTTTTTAATTATTTTCGTAGTAACCATACTTTCATTTTTGCATTTCCTTAATCAATCTGTTAAATTGCTCCGTTAACTACTTAACAGATTTATTTTTTTAAGGACATTTTCGTCAAAACAGCCCTAAATCTCTTAAATATTTTATTTTTTTACTTTCTTTCTGCAGCCGTTACCCTTTTCCTCTATCTACTTCATCATTTTCCCCTTCTTAAATATAGTCGGTCTGCGCTTTAGGGGATTGAATCCCACCTTAGATCTGATACCATTGTGTATCTAGCTGGCCTTTAAGATCCCATAATGTTGCCAATCTATTACTGTTTGAATCTCACCTTAGATCTGAATTCGCCCTACTCCCTCACCCAACTTTTCACGGCAATTGCAGTTGCAACGGAACGGAGCGAGGTCTGGCCATGGGCAGATTGGCAACATTATAGTCGTGGTTGGATCTTAACAGACGAAAGCTGATGTGGCAAGAGAAGACACAACGTCGGCGAATGGTAAATTTGCACCAGAATCGACGAAACTGCAGCGAAACTAACAGAGGCAGCGCGAAACTTAGCTCGGCAGCGAAGGTCGTGGAGCAGTAGTTTGAGAACTTGGACGTACGTCAGTGAAACTTGATTTGAATTAATTATGATATGACAATGTTTAAATGTCCCAGATTGAGAACTTGATTTGAAGCTTTTGTCAATTGGGTGGCTTTACCATTGCTTGCTTGCTGGGGAATTATCTGGAACAAAGTGATCTTTCATTCCTACTAATTCTTTAGTTGGTAGGCTTCCATTTTCTGGGTGATTTTTCATACAGGTGAGGGAAATTGGAAGATTCAGGTTCAAGTCTATTCTTATTAGAGGATTGTTAGCAAAATAATAATAAATATTAGGGAGTGGATCTAGAAAGAACTTAAGAATTTCTTTAAGTCTATTGTTGGTTGACGGATAGTTTGTATAGATTTCTTCTTAGATTTGGAGTTCGTTTATATGTACTGCCTTTTGGAATGGATCTTGTTCTGGTGTTCATCCGATGTAGTATCTGGGTTTTCTTTAGTGACACTATAATTGTCACTAAAGTTGGAATATATCTACTATTTAGTTTTAGATCTTTTTGACAAAAATGTCTTTAAAAAAATTGATCTTTTAACTACTTAACGGAGAAACTTAAAAAAGCGATTAAAAAAATATAAAAATAAAAGTATAGTGACTACGAAAACAATTAAAAATGTATGGTGACTAAAACGTGAACATTTACAAAGTAAGGTGACCAAATTTTCAATTCACTCTTTTGAAAATGGGAAGAATTGTACTTTTAGTCCCTTATCTTTGACCTAATAAAATTTTTGTTATTATTCTTTTCAATTTGGCACATTACTTTTTGCATTTGAAGATATTAACAGTTTTAATCAGTTCACTTAATTACCAGGTTATTTGAATAATTTATAGATAATTTATCAAATATTTAGATCAAAGTCTAATTATTAAAACTTATAATCCATTAAAGCAAATTAAAATAAAATTCATAGATCATAGGTTTACAACAAAATGTGTCATATATTATATTCATTTCACTTTTAATTTTTTTGGGGGCAAACTTATAATGGAATTACAATTTTACCTCACATAAAATAGATTATCACTGAGTGCATTAGTGTAGATACAAGTGTTATACCTTAAAAACAAAACTTATAATTACTCTTATTTTTTTCTCTAAAATAACATACTTTTCAATAATAATTGTCAAAATAACACAAATGAAAAAATGATATACTCAGCCAAATCATATCAACTTTTTGATAGCAACTCATGTGACATGCATTCATTGGCCAATTATTTGATATTAATAAAAATGTAACCAATGAATTCATGCCACATGAATTGCTATCAAAAAGTTGCTATAATTTGTTGTTAAGATTATCATTACTCATTCCATAAATACTATTAAATTTGCCATGTCAGGTTTTAAACAAGGAAAAAGAAAAATAAACAAAAATCAGTAGAAATCCCTGCAGTGCACGCTTCTTATCTTTCTTTTTTCTCTTTTCTCAGCTCTTCTCGCAATTAACAAGCAATCATCTAAATAACAGATCACATTACAGCAAATTAAGCCCTTTCATTAACAACTCACAAGAAATTATGAAACTAAGAAACTTTTTATTTTTTACCTGAACAGCATCTAAAGTTATCTTTTATTGCTCAAAGTGAGAAAATAATTGGAATCAAAAGAATAATACATCACAAACAATTAGTATTTAAGGAATATGCTTTTTATTTGTGTTATTTTGGCAATTAGCATTGTAAACTATGTTATTTTGAAAAAGAAAAAAACTCAAATATTTGAGAGGTTTTTAAATTAACAATTTTGGTGAATGTGAATAGAATTACATAAAAAATAACCATAATTCGCAAAGAGTAATGATACACAACTTAACAAAATCATAAATATTTCTTATAATCAACTACCTATAAAATATTTACACCAATAATTAAATAATTATAAGTTAAAAGTTATTTAATTACTATCACAAATAATCTATTAATAATATTTATATACAAAAATTATTGTTTTAAAATTTTTGAGTGTAAATTATTAATATATTATAATATATTAGTATAAAGTTTAGAACAATAATTTATACTCTTAGAAATTTTAGAACAATAATTTTTGCATATCACGATTTAAGAACGTACTTTACTAGATCGGCCAATTCTTGCCATCTCTGATGTCATTTTAAGTAACCACAAAAGATTTTACCGTCAAACTTGTTTTAAAATATATAAATAAAAAAATAAAAAATTCTTGTTGGGTGGTAGATTGGTAATTAGAAAACAATCAACAAATTTTACCTTTTCATCGACGCAGCGAAAGTGTATGGCTAGGATAGCCGGGATCAAATCTTTTGTCTACTTTATTCTTGTCTTTTTTGTCTATCATCTCACAATAGAGTGTGAGACTCACATATCATATCATGAGACCCACAACTCCATTGTGAGAGAAGATTTGACCCCTCATGTCTGACCTTCCTTGTGAAGCCTCTTAAGCCAAAGGTTGGTAATGAGTTCCAATCTTCTATCCACTTTATTTCTATCTTCTCTGTTCATCCTTTCATAATGGAGTTATGGGCATCATGATATAATATGTAAATCATGCACTCTATTATAAGATGGTAAATAGAAAAGATAAGAATAAAGTGAACAAAAAATTTAATCCCCTTATAGACAGGACAGTAACACCTCGTTACGAGCTTGTGAAACCTATACATGCATTAAAGCACAAAAAATATCAAACCTGCGTTCAGATAGAATAATTCAAAAGTCCCAGCAAATATTAGCACGTGGGATGACAATTGCACAAACCTGTGACTACAGTGGTAAATACAATCTTATCCGAAAAAAATCCCAAAGTGTGATGAAAATAGAAAAGGTAGTAACAAATGGGATGGTTTTTGGTCTGTGAAAAAAAATAGGGTAGTTGCATTCATGAAATGCAACTCTACAGATAAAGTTGCATTTACCAAATGCAACTTTATATTTTCACTCGTCAATTATGTAAATGTTAGATATTAATTTAAAATGTAGTAGTTGCATTCTTCAAATGCAACTTTAAATAAATTTTTTTTTTCCGTTTAGTTGATGGAAATTTTGAACTTCACGGAAGTAAGATGAAAATTGCATTCTTCAAATGCAATTTTGTAGAGTTTTTTTTTTATTTTTTATCTAGAAAATGTATACACCAAACGAATGGTTTATTTTTCCCCCAATATTCATATTGGGGATAAAAATTACCAAAACACACCAAATTATTTTTTCATTTCCATTCTATAGAAAACAAAGTTGCCAGATTCGTTTTCTCTAAAAAACGAATATGGTAGCTTCGTTTTCTTAAAAGAAATGGGGAAAAAAAAAATTTTAAAAATGAATTTTTTGGGAAAATGAATTTGGGGGATTCGTTTCCCCTAGATTTGTTTTGACACAAAATAAATTTATGTCAAAATTAAAAAATAAGAAATAAAAAAGAGAAACGAATTCCGCGAATTCGTTTTTAAAGAGAAATGTAGAGAAAATTCAGGGATTTCGTTTTCAAAGCAAAACGAATACGCGGACTTCGTTTTGTACAGGGAAATCTCGGATTTCGTTTTTTATTGAGAAAACAAATTTTTGGAATTCGTTTTCTAAGGGAATTTTTTTTTAAAAAAAAAAGTGGGGAAACGAAATATGTGGATTCATTTTTTTGAAGGAATTTAAGAATATATATAGACGTTTCAAAAAAAAAAAAAGACATTTCAAAAAAAAAAAGAATATATATATATATAAAGGGTCTTCGTCGTGAACGTAGGGGGAAAAAAAACCGAAGAGGGAGAACCGCGAAAACCACAACTGCAGCTCCGGCGACCGATTCTCGCATTCAGCGCCGCCGTCTCCAAGCCCTAAACCGTGAAAGATGAAGCCGGGCGCCGCCGACTTGACCCATCCGATTGACTGCCTCCATTGTCTGTCAATTGAAGCTTGGCCCGACGGAACCCTAGTTCCGAAAATAGTCGTGTTCCCTGCAATTCCGGCGGACTTAACGATTTCCCCTTCAATTTCGGCGGTTTCTGGTAGACGTCGGCCCTATTGTCCAGTAAGCCCATCTAATTCTTACATCCTATTTGAAGTCAGTCCGAATACTAGACGGACAAGCAGGTTGGGTTAATTTTTTTGCATATTTTTTACAATGGGTATTATCATTCGTTGAATTCCTATCATTGATGGAACAACCATTGCTGGAACGTGTCAAAATCCCCATCGTTTTAAAATTTGGGGGTAGCTTCCATCGCCAATATGCGGTTTCTCATAGCCATTAGATTGTAGGATGGCCACAAACAATTTCGTTGTTGTGTTAATACTGAATAGATGTTTCTAATGCTGCATAAATTTGTGATCTTGTAAACATATGTAGGGTATGAGTAAAGAATAAAATTGTTGAGTTATTATTGTTCCTTCCTAAAATTTTTTGTTCATTTGCATTCATGCATTGCCCATATTCTCACGATTGATTCCTATTGAGGAATTGCAAGGTTAAAAATTTTGAATTCTTGGATTTGTGATCTTTTTTTTTTTTTTGAATTTTGTGTTTTAAAATATCACTCCTCTGAAATAACCAAGGCAGCCAAGTTTCTAGATATAAGCTTATTATTTTGTGCATAGAATTTTCTTTCAACTTTCTTTAGCACACTACTAGAGACAAGAAGATCAAATGCTGGGATACAGTAACTGAAAGAAAGTTGCTGAACACCGAGAAGTAAATGTTCAAAACACAAATATTGGATTGGCTTAATGTTCAAGTTTTTGATGACTTTCTCCTTGCTTTAGTTTATTCCAAGGTCTCAATATTATGCATGCTCTAATTTAGCCCTTTTTTTACATGGTTTACATGTTTTTGTGAGTTGTCTGAGAGGGTTGTTGCAAAATAGGTGATTTCAAGAGAGGAAGTTTATCGTATATAATCTAGGTAAACTATCATGGTTGAATTGCATTTTGAATGGGGTGTCTTTGAATATTATTGTAAATAAGCCTTTCTAATTACTACATATTTTATTTTGTAAAGTTATTGAAGGTAATGTAATTTTTAGGGTTGAATATTTTGTCATGAGTGTACATGTTTAAATTATAATCTATGAAGCTATGTGGAAATTAAGCATTGTATGGGAAAGAAGCTGAAAATTTTAGAAAATGTCTAACTGAATGAAAACCAATGTGCTTGAATTAGAATTACTGGACCTCAAGTTTATCTTAATATAGATGTCTTTTTGTAAAGGTTATTTCCAATTTTTATTAGGTATTCTCCTTCCCCTGCCCCTTTTAAATACTATTTAATGTTTTTCTATCCCCTACCCTTATTCATATTGGGGCATCTAATGATCTCCTATGCCCAGTTAATTAGATTATTGACAAGTTATTTGGCACTAGAAAACATAGCATCATGAGTTGTTACTTGAATTCCAGGTAGATTAGCTAGAGTTGGTTGCAGAATTATAGTACTAGTAGTAGTAAGTATAGCTTTTGATGTGATTAATATGTGGAGCCATTCAAAGATTTAATCTTCTCATTTATTTGGTTTTGATTCTCAGAATTTTAGTGTTAAACACTGAACAAGTTGCTAATGAAGAAGTTTATATGAGGTTTTCCATGATTTTTAACCAGTGGAGTTTGAGTTTGGTGTGTCTAAGTTTGGTTCAATAAGTGTGTTTTATCTCATCGTTTCGAATTTAGAAGATATAATTGTTCATGAGTTTTAAGACAAAGGACAGCCTTTGAAAAAATGAGGGCAACAGGTTTTAAATGGAAGAGCAGCTCTCAAATTCGTCCAAAATATATTTTTCTCCCTCACGGAAAATTACCCATAGTTCAGTTAATCAAGGCGAAGGATAGGAAACTTTTTCCCAAGTTCCGAGCTTAAATAAAAAATATTTTAGAGTTTATTTTTATGAAATATTGTGGTGGAGGGCAATCAGTATTAACAGAAAGGCCAACCTTTGAAAAAATGATGGCAACCAGTATTAAGTGGAAGGACAACGGTCAATTTCGTTCGAAAAATATTTTTCTCCATCCCGAAAAATTACCCATAGCTCACTTAGTCAAGGCGAAGGATGGGAAATTTTTTCCCAAGTCCCAAAGTTATACAAAATGTTTTAGAGTTCATTTTGATGAAAACATTGGATGTAGGGCAATCAGTATTAACAGAAATGGCAATCTTTGAAAAAAAATGAGGGCAACTAGTTTTATGTTGAAGGGCATCGCTCAATTGCGTCTGAAACATATGTTTCTCGCTTCCACAAAATTACTCATAGTTCACTTAATAAAGGCGAAGGATTAGAAATTTTTCCCCAAGTCCCAAGCTTAAATAAAAAAATATTTTGTGGGAACATAAATATTTGAAGTTATTGGTGTCTATGAATAAATGGAAATATGATTTGCAGGTAAGTTTACCTGTTAAGCAGGTAAACCAATTATTGAGGTGGCAATTTTTCATTGGCCAACTTATGACTTAAGGTTATATTAAACTAAAGAACTGGACTATAAATTTTCCCTAAAATTAGATATGTATAAATTTTTCAACATTTTTTAAAATGATTCTAAAACACAGACTATGATACTTGCATTTGTAAAATCCAAGCGCTTTCCTCACAAAATGCCTCCAGCATTTCCCTCAATTTTGACAGGATAATTAAATTTAATTTCCACAGTTGCATTTGCCAAATGCAACTACAGGCGTTAAAAATAATAGCTAATGAAAAAACCTAAAATTCCCAACGTTGCATTTGCCAAATGCAACTCCATCCTTTAAAAATAATAGCTAACATTCTATAAACTTCCGTCAATTTTGACGGCAAGATTCAATTCTTTCGAAAAAAATACTAAATAAAAAATTCATAGTTGCATTTGCAGCATGCAATTCCAGTATTTAAATCAATATCTAGGATATAAATAATTAAGAAGTGAAAATATAGAGTTGCATTTGCGGAATGCAATTTCAGTTGTGAAGTTGCATTTTCCAATTGCAACTACCCTACTTTTTTCCACAAAACAAAAAGCATCCCATTTTTTTCCACCTTTTTTATTTCCATCACACTTTGGGATTACTTTCAATCTTATCCAGAAGGCCCTTCGTTCGCAAAATACAGAGTGGAACATATTGCATCAAAGGATGAAAACACTGGTCCTCTTCTTTTGGTATTAGTTTTTGTTTCAAAAGTAAATTTAATTTAATATATTATAATTATTTTTTATCATTTTTAATATAATTTTTTTACTATTCAACTATAGAATTCTAGATTTTTAATATGCTTTTTATACTATAAATTATTTTCTAAAAACATGTTTTCAAAACAATCAAAATAAACAGGTCCTCATTAATTATATCCGGCTGGGAGTTCAATAAAATTTTGAAACTTTCCCTGTGCATGCAAGGCGGACTCCAAAAATAGAGAAAAAGGCTGAGCAGAGAGGGCCAAACAAAATTTGAAACCATAGCCCCAAAAAAAGATAAAAACATTAAACTGGAATACAAACAATCCACTTCATTAGAGAGAAAAGAATCTGCAATAGTGAGCCAAGAGAAGTGTCAATCATCGGATGAATGCAGTTTAAAAGCACACCGAGCGAAACAAAAACTCAACAAAGTATAGAAGCACCAGAGGGACGAAAAAAAGTTCCATTTGCAAGTCATAAATACTGGATTATATACCCAACAAAATCAAAAGAGGCAAGAGAAAACCATTCTAAGAAAAAAGACTGCATTTAATAAATCCTAAGCATTCTCATCTCTTTGTCTCCGACAAAGATGCATAAGGGCATCTCTAATGGGTTGAAGGCATTTTAGCTCCAAAAGCTAAAAATTTGGAGCTAAAATGGCTTCCATCTCCATAAGAGATTAATGGCTGGCGCCATTTTTTAAAGCTATTTCTAAATATTATTATTTTAATAATTTAAAACTATTTATGTAAGTATATACATGTTTTTAAATATTTATTGTTAATAATGTTTAATAAATTTTGTTTAGGGAAAAATTTTAATATCATAATTTTATTTTCGATTGTCATAAAATGCAAAAATTATAAAATAAAATAATGAAAGTAAATAATAATTCAATTCAATAAATGTTTATTAAAACGTTGCAATATTTATTATAAACACACACGAATAATAGGAAAATATTGCACTACATAAAACCAACAATTAAAATAAGAAAAGTACATAAATAAATAAATAAAGTTTCAATAATCGGCATTAGAATACTTTTCCCACAAGTGTTCAATCAGTGCATTACGAAGGTCAATGTTGGCATCTTTATCTCTTCTTTTCCTAAATCGTTTCCGATAGTTTTCAAACCGTATATTGTCAGCCTCCGCCATTTCAAGTTCAGTCTCGGGTTTGAAAATCGGTTCGGTAATAATTGGCGCGGATAGATCACGCTTATCCTCAATTATCATGTGCATGATAATACAAGCCGCCATTATATCTCGTAACACTTCTTTATCCCAAAATCATACTGGATCTGCAATGATATGAAAACGTGCTTGTAAAACTCCAAAAGCACGCTCCACATCTTTTCTACATGCCTCTTGCATTTTTACAAAATACTGCATCTTCGGTATATAGGGGTTGTGAATAGACTGGACAATGGTTGACCATTTTGGATATATACCATCAGCTAGATAATAACCCATATTATATTCATTTCCTTGAATTGTGTAATGAGCGGGAGGAGAAATACCTTTAGCAAGATCGAAAAACAAATTGGATGAATCGAGGACATTATCGTCATTGTTAGATTTTGGCATACCAAAATTGGCATGCCAAAACCAAATATCGTAGTCCGCTATAGCTTCGAGAATAATTTTGGTGATCCGCTACGACCCGCATACTACCCTGCCCATCATGTTGGACAGTTTTTCCATTTTCAATGCATACAATCCAAACTGCCCAACATCTCTAGAAAACCGCGTTGCTCATCAATATAAAAAAGTGTAGCAATATCATTTGCAGTGGGTGATATTAGATAGGTACCTAAAAAAATTTCAACAATGGCCCTGCAGAACTTCTTGGCACATTCAAATATAGTCAACTCTCTAGTTTTAAGAAATTCATCTAAGGCATCTACTCCTTTCGAATAAGCCAACACTTGAATAGCCGTTTGCATTTTTGCAAAGTTGAAAGTCCAAACTTACCCGATGTATCCCATCATTGTTGGAAGTAGATGTCATGATTTTGTATCGCATCAACGACACGTAAGAATAGAGGTCGGGACATACAAAATCGCCAGCAGAATATATGCAAAGGGTACAACGAATTTTCTGCATAATAATCACGAATGAGAATATTTTTTGCATTCACACGGTCACGGTTGATCACTCTACATCCTACAGTTGAGCCACCATTGGTACGCCAATTGGATCATTGATGAAGACGACGCTCAATGATAATGTTATGGTTTTCGATCATATCTTGAATCTGAACATCTTTGGGACCGAAATCGATTGGTGTATCAAACTCATCATCTGAAGATGATTTGTCGATACTAACATTTGATGGCTCCCCTACATTGAAATTCATATTTTTAGAATATTGTTGAGAAAAGAAAAGGATTGAATGATTTTTTCCGTAAAATGTGGTGAGTAGGGGATGATCGAAATGCATAACTAATGTTGGTATTTATAAAGAAAAAAAAAATTGACATAAGGTTGATGATTGAGTGAAATATATCGAACGGTCATGAAAATGATGATATCCGCCAGATTAAAGAGATGAAGACATGTGGATAATAAGGTTATCTAAATGCAGATGTGAAGTGAACGATTGAAATTAGCGAAAAATCAATCCGATGGCTGTGGTAAGGATGATATCTGCAGACAAATGATATCGTGACACGTGAACGATAGGATTGTTAATAAGGAAATAATAAATTCAATGGTTGAATAGCGTCCGAAATCGATCTAACGACTGTAATAAGGATGAAATCCATCAACCAATAGGACCGTGATACGTCGATGATAAAGGATAGATATGTCTCTCTAGATCTAACGGCGGATTTTTTCAGGAAATCGATCCTACGGTTAATAATCTCAAAACATACATCCAAATTGCCTATATATGCAATGGCAAACTCATCACATTTTGTATCCTCAAAACCTGAACTTTGTAGTTCATTTTCTCTTCTTCTTTCCCTTTATACTCTCAAAATTCTAGTTCCAAAAAAGAGTTCTCGAGGAGACGGATTTACTGTTCCCGAAGATGTTCTCTTGTGTAACTGTTATACGGAAATCTCACAAGACCCAATAACGGGTAGGTATCAAAGTAAGCAAGATTTTTGGCTTCGTATAATCGACCAATATAATGCCTCTAGGCACTCACGTTGGTCGGAACGCACCCAATGTCCTATTCAAAATCGAATCCAAAATATCATTTGAGCTGTAAAGAAGTTGCAAGGATTCGTCAATAGCGTCGAGAATTTGCACCGAAGTGGTGCCTCCGAACAATCTACTGTGAGTAGCTTTACAATTCAATTTTTGTATCTTAATATTTTCTACATACATTTTATAAGGATTATTATTAATAGGGCAATTTTCTTTGTAGATGGAGGAAGCAAAAAATTTATATGCAGAAAATACCAAAGATTGGGCATTCAAATTTGATCATGTGTGGGATACAATGAGGCGATTCCTACAATTAGAAACTAGCAACACTCCTTCCCAACCCAAGACTAAGAAGAAAACTACTAATATCGTCTCCTCGGACTCCGAAAATCCCACCCTCGAATCTCCCACCCCCTTCTCTCCTAATTTATCTCAATTTTCTATTAACTTGGATTCTAATAATGGTGGGTTGTCATCTAAACAACCTCTTGGAGTGAAGCAATCCAAAATGAAAAAGAAATTAGAGAAACAATCAACAGTGTTAGATGAACAAATCATGAAAAAGAGTGACCAAATGATGAGAATTGTGGAGGCCAATAACCAAGCAAAAATTGAGCTAGAAAACAAAAGACTAGCACTTATGCAAGAGAAAGAAGACAACAAAATTATGGCAAAAGACTTGAATTCATATCAAGATCCAGAGGTGCGTGAATACTGGAGAGCCAAGCAAAATGACGTAAAGGCCAAATATCGTCAACAACAATTAGCATAGGCTCAACAAGATGCGTATGGTTTTGTTCAACAACATTGGCGGATCTGGAAGTGATTTATCGCACTATTAAAATATTTTTGGCTAATTATTGTTTGTTTTTTGGAATTAATTATTGTTATGTTTACTGTCCTTTTTTTCATTTTTAATTATTGTTACTATGGTGTATTTTGTTCTTGTATTAATTTTCTCCTCCATTATTAATGAATGTATGATGTTTTCATATTTTTATTATAATATTGTAAATTTTAATTATTTTTCTTAAATTAGTATTTAATATTTTTTTAATTGTTAAAATTAGTATTTAATAATTTTCATATACTTTATTTTATTAACATTTATAATTTTAATGAGAAAATTAATTTATTTTAGAAAATAAAATTATAAAAAATTAAACAATAAAAGTACTTAAACGTCATAAATTAATTAATCTAATTAAATAATTACAGAAAAGAAATAAATAAATCATTTTTAAAAATAAAAAAAATAATAATAAAATATGAATGGGTCAAGCTTTTCTTGCTCTGAAACTTTCTCCGCAGCTATGAATGGCTTCTGCTGGGGAATGACTTTTTGACCCAAGCGGATGCCAAAATGGCATCCGCAGGGGATGGCCTAACAACATCAATAGTCTAAAAATTTTACGAATGAAAAAAAATCAAGCCCAAAGATATGGATCTAACAATAATTCTAAAAAGAGAGGTAAAAGCGATTTTTGAGGCAGTATTCCCTTACGCATCCTAATCCTTCTAGTCCTCTGAAGATGTAGAGACAAAAAATACGAGACCTATTAAGGAAAATAGAAGAAAAATCATCAAAGGTAAAAGTTATGAAACAACATTAGCCCAGAAAATTCTGGAAAATAACATTAAAAAGAGCATAAGTAATTAACCTTAATACATCCTATTGCTTCTCATCCTCTGAACATGCAGCTACAAGAAATAATAAACAGGATTAGGCAAGTTTTAAAATAGCAGACAAATATCGTCAATGAGAATTAGCACAAGCTCAACAAAATCCTACCTATGATGCGTACGGCAATTTTTTCAACATTTGCGGATCTGGAAGCGATTTACCGCAATATTCAAATGTTTTCAGCTAATTATGTATGTTGTCTGGTATTAATTATTGTTATGTTTATTATCTATTTTTCTATTTAATAATGTAATCCTAATATGTATTAGTATGAATGCATTTTGTTCTTGTCATTTGTAACGAATGAATGATGTTTTCATATTTTTATTATAATATTCTCAATTTTAATTATTTTATTTTTGAATAAAATTAATATAATGTATATTTTTTAATCTATTAATAATTTTATTTTATACTAATTATATACATATTAACATTTTTACTATTATAAAATTAATTTAATTTGGAAAATAAAAATTATAAAAAAAGTTAACAATTAAAATTACTTAAGTATCATAAATCAATTCATCTATTCACATAATTACAAAAACTAAATAAAAAAAATCAAGTTTTTAAAGTTAAAAAAGTAAACAAATAATAATAATAATAATAATATTTTCAAAGAAATAGCTCAAGCGGCGTTGAAGACCTTCCGCAACTAAAATAGCTGCGAAACATAACAACAGATAGGGATGGCTTGAAGTCATTCCCCATCCGTTAGACCAACTCCAACGGCTACTATTATAGCAGCCGCTTGTCTCTAACGGATGGGGAATGGATTCCGCAACTATTTTAGCTGTGGAAGGTTTTCCACGCCATAGCTCCAGCTATATTTAGCGGGAGCTATTTCTTTGGAAATATTATTTTGTTAAAAAAAATTTTAACTTTAAAAACTTTATTTTTTTTAATTTTTGTAATTATGTGAATAGATTAATTCATTTATGATAATTAAGTAATTTTAAGTGTTAAATTTTTTTATAATTTTATTTTTCAAATTAAATTAATTTATAATAATATAAATATTAATATGTATATAATTAGTAGAAAATAAAGTTATTAATAGATTAAAAAACAAAAACATTTAATATTAATTTTAAGCAAAAATAAAATAATTATAATTGACAATATTATAATAAAAATACGAAAACATCACACATTCATTAAAAATGACAAGAACAAAATACATTCATATTAATACATGTTAGGGTTACATTACTAAATAAAAAAGGGACAGTAAACATAAAAATAATTAATACCAAACAAGATACAATAATTAGCCGAAAACATTTTAATATTGTGGTCAATCGCTTCTAAATCCGCCGATGTCGTTGAAAAACCTGACATACTCATCATAGTTAGGATTTTGTTGAGCTTGTGCTAATTGTCGTTGACGATATTTGTCCGCTATTTTCCTTTGCTTGGCTCGGACGACAGGACGCACCATTGGATTTTCAATAGAATTCAAGTCTTTAAACAAGATTTTTTTGTCCTCTCGCTCCTCAATTAATGCCATTCTTTTGGCTTCCATATTCATTTTTGCCTGGTTACTAGACTCCACCATTCTCATGAGTTGTTCATTCATTTTCATGATTTGTTCACCTGATAATGTTGATTGTTTATCTAATTTCTTCTTCATTTTGGCTTGCTTTACTCCACTAGGTCGTTTAAATGCCGACCCACCACTGGAGGCATTCAAATTAATAGAAAATTGTGATAATTCGAGAGAGGGGAGGCTGGGATATTCGGTGTTGGGAGTTCCAGAGTTCGAGGAGACATTATTAGTTGTTTTTTTCTTAGTCTTTCATTGGGAAAGGGTATTGCTAGCTTCAAACTGTAGGAATCGCCTCATTGCGTCCCACACATGATCAAATTTGAAAGACAACTCTTTGGTATGACCTACGTATACAAGTTTTGCTTCCTCCATCTACAAAAATATTTCACTATTAATAATTATCCATCTAAAATGTATTTGGAATATATAAATTTAAAATTAAAATCTTGCATTATAAAAATACTCACAATAGATTGTTCTGAGGCACCACTGAGGTGCAAATTCTCAATGTTATTGACGTATCATTCATCTTTCAAACAGTTCGAATCATAATTTGGACTCGCTTTTAAATGGAGCAACAGTTGCTTACACGAACCCAAAACACTTGAGCACTTTGATACCTACCCGTGATTGGGTCTTGTGAAATATCCATATAACACTTACATAAGTGTACATCTTCAGGAATACAAAATACGCCTCATTGAGAACCCATTTTTGAAACTAGAATTTTGAAAGGATAAAGGAAGAAGAAGAAAAAATCAATTACAAGTTCAACAATTGAGTATACAAAATATGGTGGGTTTGTCATTTCATATATAGGTCATTTGGATGTAGATAATGAAATCTGTTTTGAAATTATTATTTGTAGGATTGATTTTCTAATAAAACCAGCGGCTAGATTTAGGATAGACATATCTATTCTTTTTCATCAACGTATCATACTCCTATTGGGTGATGGATTTCATCCTATTTACGACTGTTAGATGGATATCGATCAGGGATGTGCATCAACCATTGGATTCATATTTCCTTATCAACAACCCTATCGTCCAAGTTTCACGATGTGATTTGTATGCAGATTTCATCCTTACCACAACCATCAGATTGATTTTCCACTTATCTCAATCGTTCGCTTCATATCTGCATTTAGATAATCCTATCATCTACGTGTCTTCATCTCATTCTTCTAGCGGATATCATCATTTTCATGACCGTTCTATATATTTAACCCAAACAAAAACCTTATCATTAATTATGTAACATTTTTCCATAAATACTAACAATAGTTATGTATTCCAATCATCCCCTACTCAACACGTTTTACGAAAAATATCATCCAACCATTTTTGTTTCTCAACAATATTCTAAAAATATGAATTTCAATGTAAGGGGGCCATGAAATATTAGTATCGACAAATCATCTTCAGATGATGAGTTTGATACACCAATTAATTTTAGTCCTGAAGATGTAATGATAGAACAGATGATTGAAAATCACAATATTATCATCGAGCGTTGTCGTAATCAACGATCCAACCGACGTACCCATGGTGGCTCAACTCTAGGATGTAGGGTGATCAATCGTAATCATGAGAATGCGGAAAATACTTTAATCCGCGATTATTTTACAGAAAATTCGTTGTACACTTTGGAGATGTTCCGCTGACTATTTTGTATGTCTTGGCCTCTATTCTTATGTATCATTAATGCGGTAAAGAGTAATGACATCTACTTCCAACAACGAAGAAATGCGTATGCCTGAACTTTCAACTTTGCAAAAATGCACAACGGCTATTCGAGTGTTGGCTTATGCGAAAGGAGCGGATGCCTTTGATGAATATCTTAGAGAGTCGACTATACTTGAAAGTGCAAGGAGGTTCTGCTGTTGAAATTTTTTTTATGTATATATCTAAGATCATCCAATGCAAATGACATTGCTAGACTTCTGTATATTGATGAGCATGCGGTTTTCCAAGAATGTTGGGCAGTTTGGATTATATGCATTGAAAATGGAAAAACTGCCTAATGGGATAGGCGAGGAAGCAACCGGGTCATAGTGGAGCACCAACAATTATTCTTGAAACTGTAGCGGACTACGATCTTTGGTTTCGGCATGCTAATTTTGGTATGCCGGCCTTTAACAATAGAGTTAATGTCATCGATTCATCCAAATTATTTTTCGATCTTGCTAAAGGTATTGCTCCTCCCACTCATTACACAATTCAAGGAAAAGAATATAATATGGGCTACTATCTAGCTGATGGTATATATTCAAAATGGTCAACTAATCTTCAAACTATTCATAACCACCAAACATCGAAGAAACATGATTTTGCCAAAATGCAAGAGGCAAGTAGAAAAGATGTGGAACGTGCTTTTGGAGTTTTGCAAGCATGTTTTCATATCGTTACAGATCCAATATGATATTGGGATAAAGAAGTGTTATGAGATGTAATGTCATCTTGCATTATCATACACAATATGATAATTGAGGATGAGCATTAGTTATCCGCGCGAGTTATTATTGGACCTATTTTTCAACCCGAGATTGAACTTGAAATGGTGAAGGATGACAATATACGGTTTCAAAAGTATAGGGAGCGTTTTAGAAGAACAAGAGATAAAGATACCCACATTGACTTTCGGAACGTATTGACTAAACACTTGTGGGAAAAGTATTTTAATGTCGATTATTAAAGTTTTTTATTTTTATGCACTTTTCATATTGTATTGTTGATTTTATGTAATGCAATGTTTTCTTAGTATTAGGAAAAATGTGTGCTTTTTATGAATATGTTTTAATAAATATTTTAAAGCATATATTGAGTTAAATTATATATTTTATTCTATTTTATTTTATTTTATAATTTTTATATTTTACGACAATCAAAAAATAAAATTATAATAAATTAGTTTCACAACTATTAAATATTTATTTCGTTAAATATAATTTATTTAGTATTATTAACAATAAATATCAAAACATTTATATAATTACATAAATAATATTAAAGTATTAAAATAATAATATTTATAAATAGTATTTTATTTTAGCTTTAACCATTGATCTTCAATCTTTATGGGTGCTATTTTTGGCATCAAATTTTTGCATTTGGTACTCAACTAGCATCAATCATTGGAGATGTTCTTAATCCACAAACCCAAAAAGCTTCCATATGAAAATACAAATCAATACAATCATAAAAATATAATTTTTTGATGAAGATGAAGACTAAAAGAACAGAAATTAGGTATAAAAAAAAACATCTACCTTTTTAAGGTTTTATATTGAAGCAGGGCAGTACGAAGCCACCATAGCAGCAACGGAGCCACAAACCAAAACCAGTTTCCCATCTAAAAATAAGAGCCAAAAAAATCAACATAAACCAATAACCATCAAAACAACATTAGGAAAGAAAAAATTAAATGAAAGGAAAAATAAATCACATTTTCTCGCCAGAAAATTCAAGAATGCGGATGGACCTAGAGAGTGATGGACCAAAGAAGTTGAAAAGGGCGAAGAAGGAAAGGAGAGGAGAAAAAAACAGCCAAAAACGAAAAAAAGTGTAAGTGAGGCTCAGAGACTCATCTTATCAATCAATCAATCAATTAATAGACAGACACAATAAACGAGCTCCCACTCGCACCTTCAAACTCACCAAGGCTTTTTTTTTTTTTTTTTTTTTTTGGACACTCGTACCCTCGTGAGTCGTGGCAAGAAAATCCCTTGAAGCTGATGCTGAGCCGGGAAAGTAAAGAGAAGAGAGAGGCGCTGGCGGAAATTTCCAAAAAAAGAAAAATTGGGCCCCGAATAAACAGCGTCGTTTTATTCAACTCCAGTTCCTCACCATTAGTGGGCCCCATCAAGAAGACCCATCAGCTCTCTCAACGTCAGCTTGTAATGCTTATTTTTTTCCGGACAAAAATGTCCCTAATTTGGTTGATAGTTAGCTTGGATCCAAGCCTCTTTATAATTCTCATCTTAGATAATTACAAAGAAGATTCCACAAAAACTTACCTCATCAATCATGGGTAAAAAGTCTTTTCCAAGATGGGAGAGTATTGTTTGATTGTTCCGTGTTGGGAAAGTTCCATGTTTTTTTCGGGAAGGGAAGATTGTTTGAGTTTTAGCCATTCACTGACTTATTTTCGTAATTTTCAGTAGTTAATCAATCAGCCACGGTTCTGACATCATCCCCTAATAATTAAAACTAAAATTATATGGGGTTGCTCCCAAAGTTGAAGTCGAGGTGGTGGAGTACTTTGCCGTGCCTAGCTAAGCTATAAGTAATCGTGTTTTGGGTTCTACATACTTAGTGTATTGAATTAATGGAAAAGCGGGCCAAGATGCTACAGATGTCGCCATAGATCGCCCTAAGTGCAAAAATTTATTGTTTTAAATTTTATATGTAAAAATTATTGTTCTAGAATTTTTGAGTCTAATAAATTTGAGATTCAAATCGATATTTTTGTTTTCCTTTTTTATGTTTAGATACATGAAAATATTTATTTATCTTTTAGTTTAATTAGTTTTGGTCCAAATAATATATAATATCTAACTAAAAAATATATATTATAATTTTTTATCATAAAATTGTGTATAATTAAATATCTTAAATTTCATATTAAACAATTAACCTTAATAAATGAAATATATTAGTATGTATAGCGTTAATGAACCTTCCAATTATCTTCATTAGTAGAATGAACTTTCCTATTATCTTCATTTTTTAATAATTTGATGATTGCACCATAACTATAATTATAAAATAACACAATTAAGGAAAAAAAAAAAAAAAAAAAAAAAAGAAGACCATTTGGGGTCAATTAGTAAATTTTAAGTAAAATTGGGGACATATTATAATTTTTTCTCACTAATTACTTTCAGTACAACATGGTAATCATCCAATTATTATTATTATTTTTTAAAGCAATATGATCAATGCACCAAAACTAGGGCTGCTCAAATGGCAATACCCGACCCGACCCGACCCGATCCGAACGGATCGGATCGGTTTCGGATCGGTGATCCGAAATTTCGGTTCGGGTTAATCTCTTTTCGGTTCGGGTCGGTTCGGACCCCGATCCGAACTTCTTTATTTTTTTTCGTTCAGGACATCATACAGCCAAACTTACACTTATTTCCCGTTCAGGACATCATTCAAATTGCAAAACCACAATTATTTTCCAAAATATCTTTCAACAACCACCAAGACCAATCTGCCACCCTATATGACTACTTCTGAAGAAAACCGGATCACCCCCTAATCCTAATCTTAACACTAAATGGGAACCATCAAGATTAGTGCCTAGAAACAAAGAAAGACCACAAGAGTTTTACAGGCCAAGGGAGAAAAATACAAGTATAACACTGAAAAAGTTCTTCCCAAGTTTTATTAATTTGTAGCAAGCCAATTACTCATTCTATCATACATTCTTCCAAAGAAGCCACTAGAGGAGATAGGTGAAGCTAGTTACATTCAGAACAAAACATGACATCATAGCAAAACCAAATTACGCCAACTCTGGAGGTCTTAAATATTGAGGAACAGAGGATTAGACAACATAGAACATCAAATGAACACAAAAAGATGAACCAAAAGCCAGAAAGAAAGAAAATCCCTTGAGAGCAGAAAAGGGCTCAAGCATTTCTGTCCCTTTCTACTCATCATTCCAGTTCAATAGACATAGAAGACATAAAAATCCATTCTTTTTGTAAAAGCAAAGATTAAAACCAGATAGAAACAACCCCATCAATAAAATCCCTCCATTACATCACCAAGGAAATCAAAACTACATCTTTAATTTCCTTAAATAAGCTCCATTTGAACTGAGCAGAAATTCTGCAACTACCCATATCAAAACAAACCATAACATCGTCCCATTTGAAAACAAAATGCTGGAATCAGAAGCTAAAACTCCAAACGATTATTCAATGGCCATAAAAATCACTCCAGAGAAAGAAGAACTTACTGGAAAGAAGGCTACAACTAAGCCAGTCTCCTCAACAAAAATCAAGTTTCAATCTGACCTCAAAGTACATACTTTTTAGTATAAAAAAAAAAAAAAGTATCAATGGCTTAAGCAAATTAGATCTGGTAATACTAAAATGCAAAAAAGCTAATATTTTGACAAGTTCGTAAGAGTTAAATTAACTACCACAAATGGTGAAAATCCAGTCAGGTGTCTAACATAAAAAAAATCACTCTCAAACAAGCATGCCAACATACTTCAGCTTCTAACCACCATAATACTCAAACAAGCATGCCAACATACTTCAGCTTCTAACCACCAATTTAAATGTTTTATACAGCCAAAAATCCAGTCGGATACATGTCAATGACTATCAATCATCAATGTCAATGCGTGGATACACATTAGTTGATCCTGTGACTTCTGCAAAGTTAAACACAAAAAAAGAAAAAAATTAAATCTAATTCAAGTTATTAAAAACAATATTTGATAATAGTAAAAAATTCATTACCTAATTCGAGATTTTCAAGTTCTTCTATAGACTCTTCAACATTAATTGGCTGATGACTTTTGCGCAACCAATCTTGCGCACAGATAATGGCTTCAACAGTTTTAGGATGCAACGAACTCTGGAAAGAGTCAAGCACACGACCACCAGTGCTGAAAGCTGACTCAGATGCCACAGTCGTCACGGGAATAGCCAAAATATCTCGTGCCATCAACGCTAATGTCGGATATCTACGAGCATTTGACTTCCACAAATGAAGAATATTGAAAGATGTATCATTAATATCAGCTTTCATATCACTCAAATATGCATTTAATTCTGTCTTGTTAGCAACATTGCTTGAAACACTAAACTCTCGAGCATAAATAGTATTAAGATATGCAGCAGCCCCAACCACATCACCAACACTAAATGCACGTGACCCCAAATTACTACTCATATCCGTCTGACTTGATGTCGATGGACTGTAAGTGTCAAATAAAGACTCTAAGGAAGATTTAACACTCTTTTGTAACTTCTCCGCTTCTCTACCATCCTCAAACATCTTTCCAATAACCCAATTAACATGACACTACAAGAAAATGTGTTTTTAGAGATGTCGCTAAAACTGTCTGAAATAGTGCATTTACTGTCTCAAAACGGTTTTTGAGACAACATTGAGACAGTAATTATGGCGTCTCCGTTACGGCCGTCGTAAAAGAAATTTGAGACAGTTAAACTGTCTCAAATTGTGTTTGAGACAGGGTTGAGACAATTGTGCAAATGTCTCAAAAGTATTAGAGACAATCACTTTTCTGTCTCAAGTGTCGTCTCAAATAGGATTAAAGACAACAATTTACTGTCTCGAATATTACGTCTTGAATGTTTAAAAGTTAGAGACACTAAGTTGAGACACCACTATACCGTCCCAAATAGAATTAAAGACAACAATCAGCTGTCTCAAATATACGACAATGATCGTCTCAAATAGAAGTAAATATTGAGTGTTTTTTTTTTTTTTTTGTTATTTATGATATGGTTATTCATTGAACACACTATTTATTCAAAGGAACGTAATTACTAATTTAAGAGCTAATAAACACCACTTCTTGATAAATTTAAAATAACATCCAAGACGAAAATAAATACTTAGCACAATAAAACACCATATTTGAACCAATCAATATAACATCAGAATTTTCAATGTGTATTTTTTAAACGCAGGATACTACACATTTCTAAATGTGATATTCAAATATTTTGATTGTTACATAAATAAAATACTAATTTGGAGCAAGCTAAGAAAGTGTCGAACAATAGAAAACGTAAGCATAAGTGCCACGAGTTTGGAGCTAACTTCAATCCATCTCTTCCTCTTCAGAGCCTGAGAAAAGCAATAGAGAGTTTTTAATTAAAGCGTCTACAAACTTCTATACTAACATTTATAAACCTTTCAACATAATTAAGCAATATTGAATCCCACAAACATACTATAAAGAAACATCTGACCAAGCAGTTAAGAAAGAACATGTAAAGAAATAACTGAGTAACTCATATCCCCTGTCAGCACTTGCTTGAAATCTACATCGGAAAGCAACCTTTTCCTTTCTAACAAATAGGGGCAGAACGTACTTTGTTAACAAGTAGCAAAAGGTGGAAGATAAGGAAAAAAAAAAAAAAAAAAAAACTAACCAACAAACAAGGTGATTATACCATTCATATACTGAAATTTTTTAAAGAATTATCCTGGGTAAAGGAAGCCAAATCAAATAATAACACAATAAGCACCCCTGAACATTCTTGCTTGATGAGAAACAAATATTAAATGTGTTATTTGGTTCTCCCAACAGGCAAAACAACAAAGAGATTAACCATTGCCCTTTATTCATTTTTTAACACCAATTAATAATGATACTAGCAACCCAGTGACTAAAGGTTTAGTACCTATGAAAAAGCTAACAGGAAGTAAAACCAAAAATATTACTAGCAAGAAAATTAATAAATAATATCAGTAGAAATCATTGAAACACTAAGCTCATCGATGACAAAAAATTGAGCAATAAATCATTGGTTTCTTTTTCTTTACGATAGAAAATTGACAACTTTATTTTCAAGAAGAAAATATGTCCATATCTTATTTAGAAGATCAATCCAGCTTTGCCACATTGAAATAATTAGGAACTTATTTCTTTCAAGCTACTCATAGCTTAATGTTCAATGGACTAGTACAAACTATTGTCTTTTAGCATCGATCATAGCCAGCTACACGGTAGGTTTCCAAAACAAAGAAAATGCTACAAAAAAAGTAAATGCTACAAAGAAAACAAGAACAACAAAGTGTAACAAATTAAACTCCTTTAACCATCCATATCTTCAAAGCACATTGTATTACTTTGAATTATTGAGAATGTCCATGAGTGAAAAAGTATCACATACCTCCTATTTTGCAATGTGGCAGAGACGAGATCCATATTCCTTGTAAGTTTGCACCACTCACTCTTTTCAGATGATGAGACGTTAATTTTAGAGCATACTACAGTCTCACTTGAAGTCAATTCAATATCAGAATAACGTGAATCTGAAGGTACTACAGAAAAATAGATAAAATATAAGCAAACAGTAAACTCAGTCCATATGTTGAAAGCAAAAAAAAAGAGGCAAAATCCTATAAAGAACTGTTCTCAACACTGGAAATAATAAAATATCATAATTTCACCCACATCAAGCTGTAGTACTTGCAAGTTGAATTAATAAGAAAAAGTACATTGGAGCAAGATTTTATTCTTTGACAGATAAAAGATAAGAATTTTAACAAGTATTGACTATTCCATAGCCATGTGAACTAAGTCTAGATTACCTCAAAAATAAGCCCTCAGAATTCATCTACTAAATTCAAAATGGACAACAACAAAACTGCATAGTATAATAAGGGGCACTTCCATCACGTATTTGATAATGTTTACTACCAATTGCAATAATTTGATTACATATAGCATCTATCATGATCCAGGTCTCAATGACAACCTTCTTCTCTGAGTTAAGAATTGATAACTGTAGCCCCTTACACTCTCAGTAAAATTCAATTCTTAATCTTATGAGATCCGAGAAAAGAATGATTAGAACATCATAAGATTATCAGCTTATTTCAATCAGCAATAAAAAAGGAGCAATCTTTCTACCTTAATAAAATATATATCTAAATACAAAATCACAATTTTAAGCAAAAACATGCCCCAAATCATTCCAATCTTCAGATGTGATTAACTCAGAAGAAGTTTTAGGAAACAACACCCAGCTATGTTTTCTATGAAATATTCACTCCAAAAAAATAAAAAAACAAACAAAAATAAAAGTAGCGGGCAGAGGGGCATAAAATCAGGGTATACCAAGTTTTGCCCAAACATCGCCATTGCTGATGGAAGCGTTGGATAGAGAAGTTGAACTTTCCTATCTTTCGATTGGGATGAGTCACCCCGGATGATGACACTTTCCACTCTGCAGTAGCGTAGGCTTGTGGACCAACTTGACCACTATGGGGCGGATTCCTGAGGCGGGCAGTGAAGGTGTCGGGTGGGAGCAATCGGAGTCACCGAATGTTGATCGAGGGAGAACTGGACGTTGGAGTCTGATTCATATCTAGAACCAACGTCTGGAGCCCTTTCCTGGGCCGGTTGAGACGGCGGTTTGGGAATCGAGGAGCTCGCATCTGTGATCTCAAAAGTTACTGCCGCTGATGTTTCTGTGGCTCGAGCTACAACGAAGGTTGATAGAGGAGGTGTGGTTTTCTGTGGGAAAACTCAGGGAAGGGCAAGAAGAAGAGATAGGTTATCTAAGAGGAGGAGGGGGGGGGGGGGGGGGGGGGGGGGGGGGAAGAGAGAGACGTGGGTTTTGGGGAGGGGGAAGCAAGTTATTGCATTTATACCCTTGTTGAAGTACTTATTAAGATTTTAATTTATTTTCCTTTCTTCTCATTAATTTAGTTTCATCTATTAATCTTAACTCACTAATTGTCCTTCTTCTAACTTATTTAATCTCAATTTCATCTCATTAACTTTTACCATCCTTTCATGAACTTAATAGTTTTCATAATTTCTCAAAATTGTTAATTAAATAAAATTATCTATTTTTCTCGTAGAACATTATGATTTAATTAACTTTTCTTTAATGCGTACTTAACTAAGTTTGGTTGGAAAATTTTATCCTTAGCTAGAAACTTATAATTTCGTCTTGGATTTTATTACTATCATGACATTTGCTATTGTTTTAACTTAAATTTTTGATCTTTTCATTTTAGTTCGATTACCCGTATTTTAAAGCTAATTTGTTTGTTCAATCATAAAAATCATATTCAAAAATTCAAATTTTCAATACCTTATAAAATTTAATACTCAATTTTAGGAGGTACTAAGTCATTTAAATGAGTCACCTCAAAAAATTATCATTTTTATAAGTTTTGACGTGCTTTAGGAAGTAGCGTGTCACAATCAAAATGCTTTGGGAGTAAAAATGTTCTTGTTCAATTGTCCGCCGACAAAGAAATTGACGGTTTTAAATTTTTGAGGAAAGTGATAAGGTTTCGATCCAAGGAAGAAGAGAGAGGATGGAAGTTTCACATAACAAGGGGAAGAAGCTTGAACTTCATATTTTGACAAGAAAAAAAGGGTCTTGAAACCCTTGAACAATACAAATTTTCAATCTTGAAGTTTCTCTTAATTTTCCCATATTTTTTGTCTTTACTTTAAATTTTTATATTGTCTTCAATAATTGTCTCAATTATTTACATTTAAGACGAATTATTATTTTCGAAATTTAATTGTCTTAATTACTTAGGTTGAGACAATGTTTGTTACTATCTTAAATGAGTGTCTCAATTAATTTCATTTGAGACAAATTATTTTACCGTCTCTAATAGGTGTCTCAATTAGTTTTATATGAGACAACACTCTAACAACCGTCTCAATTATTGTGTCTCAATTTAATTATTGATACAGTCACTATAACTGTCTCAAATTGATGGTATTTGAGACGATTTTCTTATACTGTCTCAAAAATTCGTCTCAAATACCATGTTTTCTTGTAGTGTGAGATAACTTATATCGAGGGTCAAGCACAGTTGAAATGAAAATGAGAACATTCATCCTATCAAATGTTGTCCAATACTTGTCAAATTTTCTTTTCATGCTGCTTGCTATCACACTCAAATCAATAGACTCCTCATTCGCCATCCTAGAAAGGATAAGCCCAACACCACAAATTTCTAATATGTATTCATTTCCAGTTACATAATAGGAACCAGACAAATGAACTGTAGTGTCATAAAAAAATTTCAAAAATGGCATCAAATAAGTAATATACATCCAATCAGGAGCAGTAGGCAAATTATCTTTCTTTCATGCACATATTTTTTATCCACTGTGTCCAATAAGTCAAAAGCAGTCTGCAATTCCAAAGCTGACTTCAACATTAAATATGTGGAATTCCACCGAGTTTCCACATCCAAACCAGGCAAACATTTACCTTTCAATCCTAAAATCTCTATGCATTTGTTGAACATTAACTATCTAGAGGGTGAAGATCTAATATACTTAACAGCAGATCTAATTCTAAATATATGAGAATTAAATTCATGCAGACCATCTTTCACAACTAAATTCAAAATATGAGTTGCACATCTCATATGTAAATGCTCGCCCTTCAACACTGTTTTTTTCAAACTGTGCAGTCTTTTCTTGAGATCAACCATCCCGGTATCATTAGACGTTGCATTATCTACTGTAACTGTAAGCACTTTTTTAATCCCCCAGTCAGTCAAACAGTTGTCTAAGGTCTTACCAATCTCTTCACCAGTGTGATTAATAATTGGACAAAAATTTATTATCCTTTTATGCAATGTCCAACTATCATCAACAAAATGTGCAGTCAAACACAAATAATTAATATTCTGGTTTGAAGTCCACTGATCTGTAGTGAATGACACAGAAGAAGATAAATTTTCAAAATAATGCTTCAATTTATCTCTCTCTTCCTTGAACAATTCTAAACAATCTCTAGTTACAGTAGAACGAGAAGGAATTTCAAAACTTGGTTGCATTTCATGACAAAACCCACGAAATCCTTCTTTCTCAACATGACGAAAAGGCAACTCATCAACTATAATCATTATAGCCAAAGCCTTTCTACATTTTTCTTGGTCAAAAACAGCCACAGGAGATTTTTCAACTTTCAATTTCTTGTTAGGTATGAAAAGTGGTGAGTCCTTACATCGTTCTAAGTGTTTACCCAAACTACTTGTACACATAACACTTGGACAATGCATCACTTTTGCACAATACCTGCATGCCGCTTTTTGGTTTTCTTTTGGAAATTCAGGAAGAATGTCAAAGTGTTTCCAAACAACAGATCGACCGGTATCTTTAGTTGTAGGTATATTCGTTTGACTGAAAGAACTTTGATCAATTGCAAGATCGTCAGTTCCAATACTTGACATGCTTAGAATCCTGTGTATAAAAGAGTATTGAGAAACCTTCTGTTAGTTACAAGAATCACAAGAAGTAACTAGTTATTAATCAACCTAACTTCATTATACTTTCACAGCATTATGGATGTTTTTGAGGACTAGGAAATAACATTTTTTGAGGACTCAAGTGGGACTCACTTTTAGTTCAAACTCAGCAATTGAGGTTGTATCACATATGTCTGTAACCAATGATTCCACCTGAACAATGAGATTATCAGCAACATAAGATGGATACGTTTACATGAAGACTTGCAATATGGGAAATCTCACACCTCTCCTCACACTGTGAGATGCAAATATGAAAGAACAACCAAGTATTCAAGAATTCATTTGGAGAAAAGGAAAATATCTGTTATCAGCTTTAAATTGGTTTCATTTTGGAAAAAGTGGTACATTGTGGCAGAATAGTTTAACAAAGCAAGTTGCTCAGACCCTTCTTTTATTATTTAATATCCATATGTATATTCTCTTATTCACCAGCTGCACAGATTTAATATCATCCCAAATTTTTGCAGTTTATTAGATTACCAAACAATCAAGTTCAAGTTATCCCAAGTTCAAAAGAAACGATTCTGATATCTTTGCCGACTAGAAAGTACCATAAAAGTGAGAATTACTATTCCAGTTTACTACCAAAAATTGAAGTCTTAACTATGCAAGATCACATGTGATCATGAGCTGCTCTGTAGGACTTCAAGATTTCAGTTATTTAAGCAAGCCAAGATCTAAGCAGTAATCTAAACCTCAGATTTTGCAAACAATTTAAGAATAACTTGAGACAACTTCCAAGTATTGCGTCATATGACAATCACAGCTTCAAATCTCTGCAGATGGATTCATTACCAGATGAGATCCCAAATGAGTAAAATCCCAGTATCCCAAAACATCCATAATCAATGGAGAAAAATCATTAAAAAAATTGAAAAGTAGTGTGATAGAGAAGATTGCCACACAATAGAGAACAGAAAAGTCCATTCCATTCCGTTATTGAGAACCCAAAAAGTTATAGTAGCCGAAAAGCCGAAAAGCCGAAAAGCATACAGATTAACAGCCCAAAACCCAAACAAAAGAAACATAACAGGAAAAGAGGGACAAGATTAAAGGGAAAATGCACGAATAATCCAATTCGTCACACAGCCTGACATAAAGAAAGCAATTCAACCTTCAAATTATAAACCCACAGCCCAAAAATAAACAAAAACAGGGATAGCAATCAAACCCACAAAAGCTGTAATGGCATTCAAAGAAATCGTAATTTTTTTTCTCCCAACTTGCTTGAAGCATAAACATTAACTTTCTAGGAAAGAAATAAAAACAAACAGAGTAAAAAAAAAAAAAAAAAACAAAACTTACCGAAATTAATCGAACTCTGTCATAGAAAACCCCTCACAACTCCCGAACCTGCAACTTTTTAACTTGGCTGAAAGCTTCAAAACTCAAACAAAGAACAAAGAGGAACAAGGAACTCCTGAAGGTGACTACAATGAGATTGAAACGCAAATTTTTTGGCTCCAATTTGATTAGTTTACAAATGAAGTTCTTCCGCTCAGTTTCGCAGCCGGAGACGGAGACGGAGGGGTCGCCGTAGCCGCGCAGCACCGGAATAGATGAAGGAGACGCAGTGACCGGGTATACGCGACTGAGCACGGAGGGCTGAATTAGGGCTTTTTCCCTGTTTTAGTTTTAGTGTTTAAAAAAAAAAAAAAATCGGATCAGATCGGATCATAAACTGATCCGACCCGATAACCAAGACCCGAATTAAGCGTGCTGATCCGATCCGATCCGAAATTTCGGATCGGATCGGATCAGCTCGATCCGACCCGACCCGCGGATCAGTTGAGCAGCCCTAACCAAAACTATTAGTATAGAATGAATTAGTTGAAGAAATTTGAGATTATTTGAGGCCAATCTACAGTTTTCAAGTAAATAGTGGATGCAAGTTTCCTTTTTTTCTCACTAATTACGTTTAGTAAAACACAGAAATTATCCTTTTTATCTTAACTTTTAGAAAATTTTATGATATCACCATAATTATTAGTATTAAACAATAGAATTGAAGAAAACTTGAGACGATTTAGGGTCAATTTTCAATTTTTAAGTAAAATTGGGGATGAGTAGTCATTTTTTCTCACTAATTACCTTCAGTTCAACATACAATTTTTCCTATTATCTTTATTTGTAGATAATTTGAAATAAGCAAAATAAATATTAGTATAGAATAGGGGTGTCAAACGGGCAGGGTTGGATGGGTATTAAATGATTATTAAGTTAATGTGTAATGGATACCCATTACGCATTAATGGGTAATGAGTTATTAAGACGTGTAACATGGAATGTAACAAAAAAGTGTAACAGAGGACCCTGAGCCTTCAATTAATGGTCTTAATTCAAATCGGTAATGGGTATCCATGGGTACCCATAATACTCATTGTACAAATGTAATAGTTATCTAATAGGTATTATGACAGATACCCAACGAATACCCATAATGGGTTGCCATAATAAACCATCTATAATATATAAATTATTCATTAATAATATTTTTTCAAAAATTTTTATTTCATTTTAATTTATTTAATCTATTTTGAAATTTGAAATGTTATATATCGTATCCTTTTATATTTAATCGCATATAGTTTTTTTGGTCCAAACATAATTTTCAATTTTTTATACATATATATAACCTGTGCCTCGCTCATGCCCCGACCCTCGACCACGACCACGTCCACGTCCCTGACCCCGACGGGACCCCAGACCCCGGGATCCGAACCCAACACAGCTCTCAATCCCGAGCTGGGACTTGGACCCATACCTCGACCTTGACTCGGGGCCCGAACCTCGAACCGAGGCCCAAACCCCGAACCCTAAACAAGGCCCGAATTTGAATTGAGGTGATGCGGACATTCGAGCTACTACTACCATAGCAGGGCTAGGGCAACCAAATGCAACCCCTCCGGACCCAAGACATTTCCGCAAAAAGATAAGAAGTCCGAGTTCCGCCATCCAACACAGGCCAGGCAACAACAAAGGCCCGATCTGCAGAAAGTCCCCAAAAGTCCTTCGACTTTAAGGGGGACCCTACTTTCATTCACAATTCATGCTTCATCTTATTTTGGGTCAATCTATACAACATCCAAATTTCTCAAGTTGGCCTAGTAGAAGTCAGAAGAAGAACCGCAAAGAAGCCTGCAGCGTAGACTTGTGATTGCCGCAAACGCAGCCCAATTCTCCTTCACGGATCCACACCGCACAGGTCCAGGGTTCTTGCGATTTCGCAAGTTCCCTCCTTCCAGAATCCTGAGAGGATTTGAAAATTGCATGGTTTCCTTTTCCTTTCCTTTTCCAATAATAGTTATAATTAAGTTTAGTTACCTTAATTGGTTACAACTTTACTTAATTATAGTTTCATTTTTAAAGTGGATTTTCTTTCTTACTTGAATTTGGATTTTCTCTTCAAGATACCAAATTCAAGATTTCCCGTTCCTATTTTATTTCTTGTGAAATTCGGATATCCCCTTAAAGGATATAACCGAATTTCGCACATGCCATTTTCAAGTTCCTTTCGAATTTGGTTTGTAATCCGATTCCAACTCTCGTTGGTTTCCACTTTTAATTTGTTTCTTTTTCTCCAAGATTTCGGATTTCCAACTCCTATAAATAGGGGGGGTGACCGAAACCTTGAAACTCAGAATTCATATTATAATTGTGAGGTTTATCCTTTACTTTGGGGTCTCATCTTTTTATTTTGAGCTTGTGTGTTTATTATGTATTGATAACTCGGCAAAGCTCTAGAACTTAGGGTACTTGGTTACTTGCTCCGCCTAGATTCTTAGTTGGTTCACCTCTTCATTCTTCTATCTAGTTAGGATTGAAAAAGAGCTAGTCTCACATAGTCTAAATAGGGATTGTTGAGTTTACTATCCGAGAGTGAGTCTGTGACATTTCAAGTTCGATCATTCCTTGGCAGTCGACTTCCGCCACGTGGGACGTTTCACGACAACTCACATCATAAGGCCAAAACCCCAAACAGAGGCCTGGACCCGAACCCAAAACGACCTGAACCGAGGCTCGAACCCTGAAACGAGGCCCGAACCCTAAACTGAGTCCCGAACTCTAGACCGAGACCCAAACCTCGAAACAAGGATAGAACCCCGAACTGAATTGCACCCGAAACTCAAACCCAAACCCTGGGCCCGACCTGAGACCTGAACTCGACCAAACTTCAAACTCGAATCGAGACGCGGACCCGAGCCCAACTGGGGACCCGAACCCGAACCTTGAGCCCGACCTAGACCAATCTTGAATTAGTATTTATAATGGGTAATTTTAAAATATTATAAAAGAATAAATGAGCAAAAAAAAAAAAAAAAAAAACAACAACAACGTAATTGTATGACACGAAAAAAGAAAATAAATAAAGAAATTTTTTTTTTTTTTTAAGTTCAACAATACAGGGACCAATAAAATGGGTTTTTGTTTATATTGTTGATGGTAGTTTCGGATGGGTAATTTTGGTACCCATGATGTACGATTTTTAGAGTACCCAATGGGCTACCCTAAATCCACCAATTATTTTTTTAGCCCATACCCACCCAAGCCCAACCTGTTTATGAACCGGTATTTTTGTTTTAAAACCCAGTGGACTTGGGTGAATTTTGGGCTTATAGATTTTTCTGACACCCCTAGTATAGAAGCACTCAATTGAAGATAACTTGATACTATTTGGGATCACCTTATAATTTTTAAGTAAAATTAAGAAAGTAAAAAAAGGATGAGGAGGAGATGGGAAGGTAAAATACCAAAAAGAAATAGGGGAGAGAGGATGAGTAATTATCTACATTGTAAGTAGGAAAGAGGGGGTGAGGCCAAATAAAGTTTGTGTAATGCCACTAAAAAAGGTTATATAATGAACTAAAATATTTGGACATATTTTTTTCACTTTATGTGCACAATTACTTGCACATACAAGCAGGAACCTTTCATACTAACATATTACATAAATTTTGGTGCAGTTTCTTGTTTGTGTGTAATACAGTATAACATTATAAATATGCTACATGTGCTTCTGAAGCAATTTTTTGTCACAGGTACAGCCAAAACCACAATCATCCATCTTTGCTTGGCTCTAAGACTCTTGTTTTCTTCCTTGATTATTCTTCAAAGAAATCATGGGATAATGTTTTTATTCTTCGAACAAATTCAAAAGGGGGAACCAGAGAAGCTTATACACCATTTATTTAATTTTTTATTTTTTAAGCTTACATCTCATATGAGAGCATGGCAAAAACCTCATTCCAAGGTTGGTTTGCATTTTTTTTCAGTCACAAAACTTGTGGAATCCAAATTAATTAACCCACAAAAACTCAAACAAATTCCAGCAAAAGACGTCAAACGAAACTAAAAAAGCACAGAGAAGCAAATCCTCGTGATTGCTGAGACCATCTCCAATGGGGTAGGTGCTAAAATTTAAAATTTTGGGTGGTAGCTTAGCTCTCACAATGACCAATGGTAAAAGCTATTTCTCCAAATAGCACCCACCATAGTTGTCGAATCGAGACACGTATCGTGTATCGGAAATATGATTTTACGATACGCGTATCGTATCGTGTATCGTATCGTAAGATACGTTTGTATATAATAATATAATATAAAATTTATAGATATTAAATATATATTAAAAAACATATCATAATTATATATATATATATATATTAGTTATACATATATAAGTATAAAAATTATAATTGATTGTTTTCTATAATAAATGGTTTAAGGAAGAAAAAAAGAAAGAAAGAATGATCAGTTAAAAACAAAGGAAATTTAGCAAGAGATAAAAGGAAAACAATTAATAATAGATTAAAAAATAAGGGGGAAAGAATAATGTGGGCAGCAAGATTCGTACAAACAAGCACTATGTAAGAAGAAAAGACCTTAACCACTAAGCTAGCCCAGCAGATGTAGTATACTTCATATCTAAATAAATAAATATGTTCGGAAAGGGCAGGGCAAGGCTAAGAAAGCATTTGTCCCACATCGGATTTACATGAACGAGTGGAGTGCTTGAACTCCTATAAAAGAAGGCCGATCCGCAGCATGCTCTCTTAATCAAAACGGCTATGTTGAGATGTGAATGTACATGTCCCAACTACTCCTTAGCTATCTGAACTTGAGTTGGACAAGCACGAAATTCAACTCGAAATATTTTGAAAATTTTAAAAATATGAAGGGAGGAAAAACTCGTCCTGAGTTGTACGATACTAAAAATTGTATCGAATCGTACAAAATTAGAATTTTGTACGATTTACTATCAATTGCGATACGCCCATACGAGTCGTATCGAAATTGGTAATCGCGTATCGTACGATTCTAACAACTATGGCACAGCTCTCCAAGGAAATAGCTCCAACTTTCGCTGGAGCTATTTTTGGCACCAGATGTCATTCCGCAGCTAATATAGATGTGGAATTTGGCAGCGTTTTGCCATTTCCTAATCGTTATTTACAAAAGGATACTATTTTACCATCCGTTGGAAATGCCGTGAAAATGATCAACTTGATCAAAAAATACTAATGCAAAGTTTGTGATCGATGAAAACTAATCGATAAACAAATTAAACCAGACTTTCTCAATTTTATATTAATGACTGAACCTCAATAATATAATATGATCACCCAAATGCAAATCCTCCCCAGAACCAACTCAAAAGACTCTTCACTAAAATCTTTCTTAGCCGAAAGGCTATTTTCCCACAACTCACACATTACAAATTAACCCAAGGCCTATATTTATAAGTATAAACCAACCTCAAATTCTAATATATTTATAATTCTCATTTTTACCAAATACTATTCCGTTACCCAAAAAAACTGCTAAACTAAATACGGAATAACTAATTAAAAAACTTAGTTTAATTACCCAACAAAACTTAAGTCAATTTCTTCCAAGAGTATTATCATCCTATACCAGGATAAAACTGATGCAAAATGCAACAGTATTATCATTTCTACACAACGTGCCACCACAGTAGCAATTATTACTTATTAGCTTTTCCATTTTTTCCCCTTTTTACTTGACTCTAATATTCGAGCTAAACAAAATGTATTGGAATTCATATAGAAGCTAAATAATCAAGCATGTGAAGCAATCTTGTACTGCAAAAGCAAAGTGCAACGCTGCCAAAACCAACAACAGTATCAAAGTTTTTAACTTGGAACCGAATAATTCTCAGGCATTGCTTTCATTACTCCACATCCTTGGACAAAGGAGCCTCACAAATATTAAAGGTCAATTTTGCCGAAAATCCCACAAATTTGTGGTGCTGAGGAGAGAGTTGATGTGCTGCTGATGTTCAATTTCTCTATTTTCTTCAGCCATTTTTGTTCTTTTCTTGTCCAAAAATCACTCTCCCAAAAATCTCAGTAATTCCAATATATGTTGCTCTCAAATTGATATAAAGGGGCTTGGTTTGCTTACATGTGAAGATCTCACCTTAGCTAAGCCCAACAGTAAGACTTCACAATCGGCATTCATGTTTTTGTATTCAGCGATCTGCGGTTTTTGGTTTTAGGAATTGCTAAATTTTTTGTAAATATTACTGACGCCCATTATTTTGGAAAATTTGCATTTCAACCCAAATCACATATGAAACTGGCTATGGCCAGTAAAACGACTAAAAGTGTCATTTTAACAAAATATGAAGGGTTAAAATGCCAAAGTTTAAACAAAATGGACCAAAATGTCACAACCTCAAATATAAAGGACCAAAAGTGTCACGACCTCAAACATAAGAGACCAAAAGTGTTAGTTTTCCCCACCAGTTGTATTAATAATGAAGTTTTGAATTTTGATTTTTGAAAAATAATTTTATAACGAAAAAAGTATATTAAAAATATAAAAATGTATAATTAAATAGTAAAAAGTTGTATTGAAAATAATAAAAACACATTATAATATATTAAATTTACAGTTGAAACCAAAACCAAAACTCAAACCTAAACGTAAAGAAGATGTCACCTTTCTGTTAGTTCTTCCTATTTAGAAAGCATGTCAATGTAATAGATTATAGAACAGCAAAATAATGTTGGATTCCAAAAAAAAAAAAAAAAAAAAGTTGGTTATCTGAGCCGTTTGATCCAAAAAAAAAAATATATATATATTTGCACTGACAAAAGCCTACTTCAGCCACAGAGAACTTTTACCTGCCTTCGATTTTGGTAACCCTAAAATTGCCATAAATTTCAAAGTAACAAGTAAAGAATACAAATAGCGCATCAAGCATATAATATCTTGTCTTTCCACCAACTTGTCTCGACTCCAAACTCAACTAAAAGCACTTGAAATTTGGCATTCCCAGGAAAGATAAGAAACTAAACCAGGTTCAAAAACAGTACATCGATATCAATGGTGAGATGTCCAGATCTTTCATCAAAACACAAACTTAATTTAGATACATGTACCAGAAAAGATATCACCATATATAAGAAAATTACACATTACTTTTAACCTAATACATTACTACTACCATGGCCACGCCGACATTGCAATCAGAAGAAATGGCGTCTCCCATGCACCAGAGCTTCTACTCGAGATGTCGAGCTTCTTGTTTCCCCAGACATGGAAGAGACAAATAATCTAATATAATATATAATGGGATTCACCATAAGTACTTATGCCAAAGTCAGGATGAGTCTTCAGAACTTCAGGAGCCTCATTGATCAAGAGGAATAATCTACATGGGGATGATGGCGTGATGCCTTATATCCCCACATTCATGTGTTGGAAATAGTAAACTTCAAGTCATTAACTTCTCTACTCATATACTCTCTTCCTTTTCAAAAGAGTTGGAACTATTGCCACCAACCCAATGAGGAAAAGAATAGAGAGCGTTTTGAAATCATATAAATCTTTTACAGACTTCAGGTCCCCAAGTGCAAGGCCAGCCTGTGGATCACAAGAGTAGGACTGGCAAATCAAGAACTTGCAATTAAATAAAGCAAATAGGAAAACGTGCATTTTATCTGAACAAGTTGATTGAATTTGAGCCAAGCTTTATCAATAGCCCTGGCTCTATAACACCGGTCACAGATTGAACAGGTTTCTATGATCTGGCAACAGCAAGAACCTTATCAACAGCAAGAACCTCAGTCATAAATTATTTAACCCCGAAGCATACAACCTAGAGCACAAGTAATACTTACACCCATAACAACAAAATTACTATCAAAGAAGGGACCAGTTACACAGCAGACTATCGACACACTTCCCTCAGCACACAATCTATTTGAGTAGTAGAATAAAAGGAGATGCATTGAATTTCTTATGTCACCTACGGCATTTATAACAGAACTGTATGAGATTTTTCCCACTTGGAAACTGATGTAAAATAGCAACCAAATGGAGCCATCATCAAGCCATGAAAAATTCAACCAGTTGTAGAGGGACTTACTCTGACAGTGATGTAAGAGGCTGGGATGATACCAATCACAGTCGCCAGCAAAAAGATATGAAATGGTATATCAACAATAGGAGATGCCAAGTTTATAAAAAGGTTTGGCAATGTTGGAGTTACTCTCAGAAAAAGCATGTAATTGAGCAACTTATCTTTCCGCTTAGCTATCTGTAAAAAAGTGACAAGTAACTGATTATGAACAGAATTCAAACACTAATCCAAAAAAAAAAAAAAAAAAAAATAGAACAAAATAAACTACTACCTCTGCCTGGAAAAATTTCAATCTGTCTGGCCAGAGCCAGAAAACAATAGGCCTTCCAATTATTTTAGACAGAAAATAGCAGGATGATGCCCCAGCGGATGCATTGAAAACAACTAGGAAAAGGCCCCTGATAACTCCAAAAAGTGCTCCACCAAGCAGGGACATGAAGATAGTCCCAGGGATCATAAATGTCTGCATGAATATATATGTTGAGCAATACCCAAGTATGAATTGTGCTGGGTAAGCATTTGCATACGTTGCAAGATGATCTCTGAAATAGGATAGAAACAAAAACATATGCAGAGATAAGCAAATAAATTTGCATTTAAAAAGAGAGCTCTCAAAGTAGAACTAAAGACAAAAAAATCGGCGCTTTCCAGTCAAGAAATCATAAGAGAAAACTAATAGATTAACAACTTCTGGTAGCCAGTCATAACTCATAATCAGTGAAGCTGAAGAAAAATTAAAGCTCAGAAACCAGATTCTTAGAGCTTCAAAAGAAAAAATTGTGAAAGAAATCAAGAATTCAGTTAATTTACAATGGACTATTCAAAATTTTATATCACCAATTCAATAGCATAGACTTCTTGTTCCCAGAAATCATTTTGGCCACCAGATTGACTATGTAGGATAGAATTGGCAACTTCCTAACCATCATGGCACCTACTAAGTTACATTGCTTATGCTCAACTTCCCTACTGTTTTGCCAACTATTTTATAATGCACATATGAAGCATTTCAAAGGCCAGTGTCACAACAACACGAAGTTTTTTTTGTTAAGGATCATCCTGAGAAAGATCAGATTCTCAATTGCCGCAAGAACCATCCAAAAATCTTGATTAGACAGGAAGCCGAATCTGAGGTCTATTTCAGACCAAGACTGTTCAGTTTTTTCGTGTGTCTGCCTCAAATAAAGATTGGTATCCAGTATTTGGCCAAGACTTTGATCCATATAGCCAGCCATCCCATTTCTTCTCTCATTTTACAAAGAACTTTTTACATTCCTGGTGTACCTTATTGCAATTCCAATGTAACTTCTTACATTTCCAAGACAACCAAAAAATTTTTTTACATTTCCAACTCAAAACAAACCACAACATAAATGAAAACACTGCCCATACAGATTCTTTGTTTTCGCAAGTCCAGCAGGCCATTAGGAATTCACAATTTCCCTTGTGATCTAAAACACAATATCTTATAAACAACCATAGAAAAAGAATACACTTTCCAAACAAGATCTCAAATATGAGAGCACCCCAAAGAATCAAAATAGTACAACTCCAAGCACAACTACAAAGACTTGTCAGTTCAATATATCAATAGTTTAATTATATCTTCATGATTCGTGAAGGGCAGACAGACGTTTCCAAGTAGTTATCCAACTAGGGTACCAGCAGTGAAAACACACGACACTATATGATGTGACAACAGAAACCCCTGTCTGAGTTCATTAACTTCAGGGCTTTCAGAAAAACCCAATTTTAATAGGTTCATTTAAGTATTGAAATTCCATAAATCACTCTAACACAATCAATGAAGAGTAATGAGAGCAGATATCAGTCGCTGTATAATTCTATTCTTGGCCCTTTCCTTACAATCAGTATTGATAAGATCTACTTTCAGATTTATTTACTAGTGAATGGCATTCTTTTCATTGAAATCAGCAGACAATGCATATGTACCCTTCCAATTTCTAAGACAATTATTAGCAGATAAAAATTACAAACCCAGTCCTGAAAATTTAGGCCAGATTCCAAGAATCATATTTGTTTGATCTTCAGTTACCTCAAATAGCATAATGCATCAATATCACAATAATGAAGAAAAACATGCCCCAATGTAACACAAGTTTCTGCAATACTCTCACCCAAGTCCTCCCTCGCATCAAATTTCCCATTAGTTCGAAGACACAACTGCATATACTCCCTACATGTAATAGACTCAAGTTCACTTCCAACTAGTTCTCCAAGCGCCATACACCACTGTAAACCAATAACCCTTCAAATCAAATTTAAAACCCTTAGCTTTTCGCAAGCCATAAACTATCTCCCTCTTAAATCAAAGGACATTTCATCAGCCATCAAAATCCCAATTCTCAAACATACCTATTTTACCACCAAATTACTCCAACCAACGGTTTAAACTTGACAAACCACATGAAAATAGCAAGTTAACCAAAAATGAAAGAGAATAGAAAACATAGAACTAAATCAATAATTAAAAGTAATTCTCAGAAAACAAGAACCGACTTGAGCATGCGAAGATCAGAGAGTGTTCGGGGAAGCTTGAGCTTACTATAATCCGCAGCTGGCATGGTCAAGTAAATGCAGCCCAAGCCAATTGAGAAAACCAGAAATACCCCTAAACCCACAAAGAGCTCCCACCGTGACAACGGGAACGCGCCACCTTCACCTACTTTACCCTTCTTGCTCGCCGGCGAATCCCCCGAGGAATTATAATCGCTAAAACTCTTCTCCTCATCCCTCATCCTCCCTACCCCAACGCCGACACCGGCAAAGCCGGTCTCCGGCACCACATTCCTCGGCGCTGCCATTGATGATGCCGATAAAGACCGGAACAATAGTGCACCGCTATCAGATATCGGCGAGCTGCGTATGGACAACGATTTAGGTTTCATTTAGCAATCGAAAACAACCGGGATGTAGAAATTGAATCGTCAGCTAACAACGCCATTGATGGATCAAATAAAAACGTTGATCCGATACCCAAAAGAACCTTGATGGGATATTCCCTTGTGAGACAAATTTGTGGTATATTATGTGTTCAAGATTCAGATTCGACGGAAACCCAGAAGAAATTTGGTCATCAAATTGCAAAATAAAACAAAAAATTGTTAAAACCAAGAGAATACTACCCTCTAAAACAACAGTATTTTGGGTTGGGAAGGAGAAAATCCAGGAAAGTGGGGGTGCCGTGGTGGTCCCGGTGGATTAAAGGAAGGAGAACAGTCAATTGTGGTGGTGGGACGAGGACAGAAAAGGAATCAAAAGAAGGGGAGGAGTTCCTGGGATGATGTTTGAAAATTGGACGCGTTTTTCAAGGGTGGACAAGGGGAGAGAGAAATGGGGTGCAGGGATGCCAAGCGTTGACTGCAAAGTAATGCGTTTTGGGAAATTCGAATATCCTAAATTGGGATTTTGGATGAGTTCCGGTGGAGGTGGAGGTGGAGCTATGGTGGCGAACTTGACAATTTTCAAACTGAGGATGACTGCTGCTGAGCTCGCGGAGATATAGCAATTTCTTTGGTGTTGGTTCGAAGAGAGGAGTGAAGATTAATTCAACAGTAAACACCAATGTTCTGATGTTTTTAAAATTTTTTCAGTCTTTAATATTTCAAAATATAATTTTGAAGTTAATAGGATCCATAGCGCACCTAGTCTTATCTGACCTAGTGGCGGTGACCCGTTAGAAAATTAGTTAGAAAAATAAAATAAAAAATTCACGTGTCAAAATATGGGTGGAATAATAACTACCACGTCAGCTCATGATGTGGTAGTTATTAACCGCCAAATATTTTTTTCGAACATAACCATCCAATTTCATCCAATTTGAAGGGCAAATTTGTCCACTTGGTCTCCCATATATAATCGTCCTAAAAGAAATACTTCCCTAAAAAAACCTAGTTGCACTCTAAAGGAATAAAAAGTTCAACGGCGCCGATCGGGAAAGCCGAAGGACCAAAAAATTCAGTTGCAAGCCAAATTCGAGAAATAGCGAAAAAGAATATAGAGGTCAACAATGAAAACAACAAATGAATCGATTGCAAGTGAAAAAATCTCAAATGACGGTGAGTTTAAGTAAATTTTAATAACAATGTTCTTATGGATTGATCTTTTGTTGTTCACTTGTTTGTATGCATTTTTACAATTCATTGATTGAAATTATTGGTCCCGACATTGCTTTCCTGTCCGGAATAGAACCAGCTTTAGTCCCTGGAGGACGGAAACATTTTTTATTTTCATTTGCCAGAATAACACCTTCTAGTATAGAAAAATTATTATAGAAAAAAGGACTCTTGAATTGATTTTTAGGTTTGGTATGATATCTCATTTTGATATTTGGTATGAAATGTATTTTAAGATATGTTTTAAATTAAGATTTGAACAGTTGTATGATATTATAATTTCATCTATACGTAGAATTCATACAAAATTATGATGGGCATGTTGTAAACCTAAGAACCAACTGATGATATGATTGCAGATCCAAATGTTGCAAGAAATAATGTTGGGCTACAAGAAGTGGATGAAAAGGGAAATGCAGTCGAGCCTGCTAAAATAAACAATTCTGGTTCAGCTCCAAATAATATTGGTCCATCCACTGATAAGGCTTCTACTCAGTGTGTGAAGGGAAAGAGTGCAAAAAAATGTATGAAAAGAATATATAGGAAAAGTCAAGACAATGATGTCAATCATCCTCAGCAAATTAAGCTTCCCAATAGTCTCAAAACAGCCAGACAAAAGGATCCAGAAGAGGTTATAGAGAAGAATATGAAAAAAATAAGGAAAACTAAACATTTATCCATGGTAGGAAAGAAGACCTACAAGTGTAGGTTCTGCAACGAAGGTGGCCATAATGCTCGAAAATGCCCCCAAAAAATTCGAGCGACTGAAAAGGAAGATTATGGTCCTCAAACTCAAGAGACAATGACTAGAAAGGAGGATGGACACATACATAGTCAAATCTCTGTCCAATCAGAGGTGGTTCATTCATCCGTTGGAGTTCTAGATACTACTGAAGATGAAAGTGCAGTAGCTGTAACTCCACAGACTATAGAAGTTCAAACTGCAATTGGTCAAGAAATAGTCACTTCAACTAGCACTATTGCATCTATCCTAGAGGTGAGCAGTTAGATCATTCACATGTGAATTGTAATGTGTATACATTCCTTACTTGAACATTTATTTCCATTAAATCTTGCAGGCATCAAAAAACTACAGGTGCGATATTTGTCGACGAGATGGTCACAATAGGTCAAATTGCACCACTGCTATAGCTGCCTTGTTTTGCTACCCACAAATTTGACACTTGAATGCATCAATTCATGATGTGACTAAATGATCAAGTTTGGAGAAGCATTAGTCTGATAATGGGTTTATGTTTTACAGTTTGACAACAATCTGTTTAGTTTCAGGGTCTTGTTTTGAATAAATGGTCAAGTTTTGACAAGCATTAGTCTGATAATGGTCTATGTTTGTAGTGTGCTTCAGAATATACTTGTTTTTGCCTCGGTCATGCTGTGACTTTTGTTGGTGGATTACTTGTTAGACTAGTACCTAATTAATGCAATGATTTTTTGTCTATTAAAAGTCTGATATCTTTTGTTGAATGGCTTATCTTTTATAGTCCAAATTTATCTCTTTTTTATGACTTATCGTTATTTTAACTGAATGTAATTTTGATGTGTACCCCATTATTGTTATTTATGCAACCAGTATCTTAGTTAATTGATGTTCCACAATCTCCTTTTATTTTCAAAATGCTAAGCATTTTATGATTGTTGGTCAAGATTATTATATTTATTTCGTCATTAGGTTCAAAAATTGAGATTCATGTTTATATATTTTTAGCTACTTTAACAATTATGGTACCAAAAAATGATTCCTATTCATACATCATAAAACCATTATTTTTTGGTCACCATATTTGACAGAGGTTCACCTTTTTGTCATCATACTTTGAAAATCTTATACGTAATCACCATACTTTCATTTTTATATTTTCTTAGTCACTTCCTTAAATCTCTCTATTAAGTTGTTAACAAATCCCTTTTTGTGAGGGTATTTTCTCTACTGCTACATGTTTCTTACATTACTATTGTATATTATCCACTAACTTTCTTACATTAAACATATCTAGGGAGATTTCAGCACCAATTTTATGACCTTTATGAACTCTTATACATAGCTAACAAGTAAAAAAATACATATATGGTAGTCAATGAGTTCCCATGTGATTTTGTGCACAAACTTTTAATAATATTTAAATAAAAATTTAGAATTTGTGATAAAATTAGCATGATGGAAAAAGAAAAGAACTATCTATACACAATATTCTCTCTAAAAACAATGATTGTCATAACAGAAGGGAGAGAAGGTTTGATTGTATAAAATCAATAATCAACTGGCAGTCCAAAATACTTTGGTCCTTCCGAAGTTCACTCAGCTAGGAATCAAAGGCGAATAGAAAAGCATAGCGCAATAAGCTAAGAAGAAAATGCTAAATTAAATGCTTCAAGAAGAGAAAAGCACAGGGAAATGTCTATTGAAGAAAAAAAGAACTACAATTCTTGCATAGAGAGAAATACGTTGCTTCTAAGGGAAATAAGTTAAGACAGGAACATAATTCTGGTTTGGTTTTTTTAATGATAGTTTCTTTCTTTTCTTTGGTTTGGGTTCATACTTTCATATTTGGTATCATAAGATTTATGGACGGACATGCACGTTAGATCCTTGCGATTTATTCGCTATCTGTTTGAAACTTTTTCTTACTCAAACGACTTATTATTGTCATTGTTGTGAGTCATGGGTAGGTGTTAATATCCCATATTGAAAAATTAGAGTAATATAGAGTAATTAATAAGTAAATTGGACCCAAAACCTATCAGTTTGAGCTTTTAGGTCAAGTTGGGCTTCAATTTATTTATTGGGCTCTATGGTGGGATGCGTTGTATTTCTTCTGGTGGGGCAAATTCCCCAACAGTCATTTGTTTGTAATCAGTAGCTCTAGTTAGTGCAGCTAAATGTTATAACTTAAATATTGTGATTTTTTTTTTTCCATTTCTTTTATCTGCTGCTACATGTTTCCATTATCGTTGTATATTATTCACTAATTTTCTTACAGTTAGTACATCTCTAAAGATTTCAACACATTTTATGACCTTTATGAACTCTTATTTGTAGCTAACAAGTAAAAAGTAGGTATATGGTAGTCAATGAGTTTCCTATGTGCTTTTGTGCATAAACATTGAATAATCTTAAACTAGGTTCAGATTTTGTGATAAAGTTAGCATAACTGGAAAAATAAAAGAATTGTCTATACACGACTCTAGAAATCATGATGGCCATAATAAAAGGAAGAGAGAAGGTTTGGTTGGATGAAACAAAGAATCAAACTGATAGTCCAAAATATTTTGGTACTTCTGATATTCATTCAGCTAAGAATCAAGAAAGAAGAGAAAAGTATAGTGCAATGAGCCAAGAACAAAAAGATAAGTTAACTACTTCAATAAGAGAAGAACAGGAAGTGTCCGCTGAAAAAAAAAAAAAAAAAAAGAACATTAAAAACCTTGCATAGAGAGAAATATGTTATTTATAAGGGAAAGAAGTTAAAATAACAACAAAACTTTGATGGTCTAGACACAGATGGTTATCAATTACAATGTAGATGGTTATCAATTACAATGTACATCACCTATTCCACTTACTCGAATCTCAAAGGAACATCAACACGATGATCCTTCAAGTACTCAATTGACACAATAACTAAATCTTCTACAAAAGCCTAATGATGCCACCTGCGAGTCTTCTGTCCAATGAGCCATTGAAAAGGTAAGAGAGAGAGTGTGTGTATATATATATATTAATTTTGTTATTACTTTTTCTATAGGGGCATGATATTTGCAGTAACCGTTTCGATATTTGCAATAACATTTTTTTGTGAAAAGTCTAAAATACCGCTAACACTTAAAAAAAAAAAAAAAAAAAACCCAAAATATCGCCGGATTCCGGCGACATTTCCCCCCCCCCCCCCTCCCCTTCAATTTGATATTTGTAGTAACCACCGGGCGGATCTTCGCCAATCCGGTAAAAAATTCACATTTTCGACAAAAATATTAACACATCCGGACATAATACAACTAAAATAATCAAACCAACTATCTAAAATAATACCGCAAAATATTTTTACTTTAGCCACTAATCTTTTTCCAATCCGAGTCGTCTCGATTTTTATCCGATTTTGTGATTCCACCCGGCTCTGCTTTGCAGGAATTATTAAACGAAACAGAGCCCGTGAGTTACTTTTTCAATTTTTTTTAGCCTGCACGAGCTGCATAGTTGGTTTGTAATTTTTTTTTGCCCAGGGGTATTTTTGTCTTTTTACAGGGAAATGTTACTGCAAATATCGAAACCGTTACTGCGAATATCAATTCCGTTTCTATATTAATCAATTTATAGTTCGAATGCTTTTCTTTTGTGCTACTTGTGAATCTATTTGTAAAAGCAATGAATATATCATTCAACTACCTTTAGTTTTTCATAAAATACTATAAAATTTATCAAGAAGCCTATGATTTCATTGCATAATAGTTTTTATTTCCCAAAACTTATTGAATACCTCATTATCCTAGACAGAAGTTTCTATTTTGGGTACTGTTTTTTTTATATATATAAAAAAATAAATTGTAAAATTAACCGGGAGATCTGTTTTTTAATTTAATGATGGTTTTTAATTTTTTTATTTTCTTGTATCTCTAAAATATTGATTACCCTATAATTCTATAGTTAAAATTTTTTTGTAAGTATTAGTTTGTTTAATTCTGATTCTTTCATCTTAATAAAAGAGGACATAATGGGATGTGGTGATAGGAAGGGTAATTATATTCATATTGTTAGGTTCAACTTATTTTTCAACAGATCATCCTGTCTATATTTAAAATGAGCAATATTACAAATGGCAACCTACTGTTGGTGAAAAGGTTTACATTGAACTTATCCTTTACATCACTCAACTGTTCCAATTCTAGGATCTATAAATTCAATTTGGGAAGCCTACTGCTTCTTTCTAAGAAAAGTTTTTACTCTACATGTTTATGACTATATGATTGTTCCGTAATCTCCCTGTTTTTTCAGTTCTTATTTCATTAACTCACTATCTAAATTTTATTTACTGTATTCTCACAAGAAAAAGAAAAATCTCATTAACGTCATTAGCTTATTTTGATATACTGTGAAAGTTAGGTTTATGAACTGAAGAATCGAGAGCAGAATTGGGGAAATTGTGGAATAAGAATGCTTCTCAATTACGCAATCTAAAAACTGACTTTACATGTATTCCTACTGCTATTTATATACTCTGACATCATAAATATGTAACTATTGACACGTCAGCATACTTAACATGTATTTACATATTGTATCATCCCCCCCTCAAGATGAGGCTGAATGAGCAAAATGAAAGCCCATCTTGGACAATATAAAATGAAAAGAAGGAGCAGCCAATGATTTTGTGAAGATATCAGCTAGTTGAGACTTGGACGGAATGTGTTTTGGAACAATAAATCCTTCTTTAAACTTGTCCCGAACCAGATGGCAATCGATGTCAAGGTGCTTCGTTCGTTCATGGAACACTGGATTTTCCGTAATGTGGACTGCTGCCTGATTGTCGCACCACAGTGGAATGGGAAGTGGAACTTGAAGATGAAAATCTCGGAGTATGCAGGTAATCCATTGAACTTCACATAGTGTGGACGCCATACTTCTGTACTCAGCTTCAGCGGATGAGCGAGAGACGGTGGTTCGCTTCTTAGATTTCCAGGAAATGAGAGAGTTGCCAAGGAAGATACAGTACCCTGTGATGGAGCGACGAGTCAACTTGCAAGTGGCCCAATCCGCATCGCAATAAGTAGTCAGCTGAAGGGCATTGTTACTAGGATAAAAGATGCCATGAGCAGGATAGCCTTTGAGATATTTGACTACATGAATAGCAGAATTCCAATGCAGCTCAGTTGGACATTGGATATGTTGGCTGAGTTGCTGAACGGCATAGGTGAGATCAGGTCGAGTAAAGTTCAGATAAAGGAGCCTTCCCACAAGTCTGCGATAAGGGCCAGGATCATGGAGAAGTGGAGAGGTTTTATCAACCAGATCACAGTGAGGTGGCAATGGAGTATTCTTTCCCTTGGCATCAAAAAGCCCTGTATCTTTAATAAGATCATAAACATATTTGCGCTGATTGAGATAGATGCCAGTGGAAGAACGCACTATCTCAATACCCAAAAAATATCTGGCTACACCTAAATCCTTGATGGTGAATTTCTGGTGGAGAAAGTCTTTCACCTGCTGGATGTGAGTTTCAGAGGTACCAGCCAAAAGAACATCATCTACATAGACTATCAAAGCCAGAAAACCATGGTCAGAATTTTTCAGAAATAAACAATGATCATTCTTAGATTGAAAAAATCCAAAAAGCTGCAATTGTTTTGTAAACTCCGCATTCCATTGACGAGAGGCCTGTTTAAGACCATAAAGAGACCTTTTGAGGCGACATACTTGACCAGGTTGGGCTTGAGTGTACCCAGGGGGTGGCACCATATATACTTCCTCATCAATAAACCCATGTAAAAATGCGTTGTTAACATCTAACTGGTGAAGAAACAATTTGTTAGCAGAAACCAAGGAGAGAAGGATTCTTACAGTGACAGTTTTTGCAACCGGGGCAAAGCTATCAAAAAAATCAACACCCTCTATCTGGTTGTAACCTTTGGCAACAAGGCGGGCTTTATAGCGTTCCACTGTACCATCAGGCTTGCATTTAACTTTGTAGACCCATTTACACCCGATGGCTTTCTTTCCAACAGGAAGATGAGATAATTCCCAAGTTTCATTTTCATCCAAAGCTTTTAGCTCAGAATCCATGGCTTGCACCCAAACATCCTGAAACTTAGCTTGAGCATAAGACTGAGGTTCCTGGATGTTAGAAATGTTAGCAATAAAAGTCATATAAGTAGCAGACAGTGGGGAGTGGGATGGATGGGAGGTTGTAATATTGTGAGGATCTTGATGAACATAATTTGCTGAATAATCTTTCATCCAGACAGGAAGTTGCCTAGATCTGTTACTATGTCTTAAGGGAATAGGTGTAGGGGAAGCATGATGGATTGGAGACTCTGGATGGGATGTTGTTGAATCAGGAATAGGGATGAAAGATGATTCTGGCTCTGGTGCAGGAACTGAATGATGATCATCATAGAAGGATTGAGGAATTGGTATGTTTGATGAAGTGGGAGAACATGTGGGGTTTAGAGAAGTATGATGATTGGTATGGAAGGGGAATACGTTTTCATGAAAAACAAGATCTCTGGAGATTAAAACCTTTTTTCTTTGGAGGTCATAGACTTTATAGGCCTTTTGGCCTGGAGGATAACCAAGAAAAATGGCAGGGGAAGCTCTTGCCTCAAATTTGTCTTTGCGAGGCAAAGTGTTAGTTATGTAACATAAGGAACCAAACACTCTTAAGTGAGAAAGTTCAGGAGGTTTTTGATGGAGGAGTTCATAAGGTGTTTTCCAGCCAAGAGTAGGGGTAGGTAATCTATTTATAAGATATGTAGCTGTGAGAATGGCATGTCCCCAAAAAGGTTTGGGAAGTGAGGCATGAAACATTAATGATCTAGCCACCTGTAAGAGGTGTTGGTGCTTTCTTTCCACCCTACCATTTTGCTGAGGTGTGTATGGGGTTGATTTTTGGTGCAGAACACCAGAATTGGATAAGAGGTTTTGGCAAAGTTCACCTGTAAACTCAGAACCATTGTCGGTTCTCAAAATTTTAACGGATTTCTGAAACTGGTTCTGTGTCATAAAGAAAAAAGAGGTTAGAATTGGTACAGCTTGAGATTTGGAGGCCATGAGATAGGTCCAAGTGGTCCGACTATAGTCATCAACTAATGTTAAGAAATAGTGAGCACCATTTAAGGCAGGAGTTTTATAAGGACCCCAAATATCAGCATGTAATAACTGGAAGGAATCAACAGCATGATGCTTAGAGATTGGAAATGAAGTTCTATGTTGTTTCGCAAGGGGACATACAATACATTCAAATGAGGATGGAAAAGGAATTTTATTAATGCTTTGTAAACGTTGTGTTACAGGAACAGAGGGATGGCCAAGTCTTTTGTGCCATACATCATAGTCGACTACATGCACTTTATTGATGGAAACAGGGAATAAAGGAGCTACAGAATTGTGAATGGAAATTTTATGAGGCATATTTGAGAATTCTTGTAACACAGATGATGAGAATGATCTGGAATCGAGGATATACAAGCCTTTCTTTTCCCATCCAACTGCCAAGACCTCATTAGTCGCTAGGTCCTGCATGAGGCAGTAGTTGGGTAAGAAATCAAAGTGTACAGCTGCTTGTTTGGTGATTTTGCTTACTGATAGTAGGTTAAAACGAAAAGAGGGAATGTGTAAGCAATTGTCTATAGTCAGCTTTGGGGAAATTTGGACAGATCCTGTACAGGTAACATATTTGATGGTATTATTAGGAAGACAAACTGGTGTGATGCGAGTGACAGGTGTGGAAAGATTAAAAAAACTGAGGTTGCTACAAATATGACTTGAAGCTCCACTATCTATTATCCAAGTAGAACAGTCTAATGCACCAAGTAAATTGCAAGAATGGACAAGAACACTACCTGCGAAGTCAGAGAAATGAGTGTAGTTTACCAGCTCCGCTTCATTTATTTTACCTTTGCCTTTCAGCATCCTCCCAAACTCTTGTTGAATGAGATTTGCTACCATCTGTTGCAGGTCACTGCTGCCATTGTTGCTGCCAGAATCATTCAAGTCCAGTGGATTATCTAGTATTGGAGCTGGAACAGCATAAGCATAATTGTTTCCCTTGCCTTTTACAGGTTCTTTAGGTCCCTTCCACCAATCCGGATAACCAAAAATCTTGAAGCATGTCTCCTTGGAATGACATTTCTGTCCACAGTGTTCACACTTTATGTCATGTTTCTTGCCATTAAAGTCCTTTTTCTTGTATTCACCTCTGCCAAATGCAGGTTTTCTTTCCCCCAAATTTCTGATACTCATAGCACCTTCAGTAGATTCATGATACAGCATCTGTACTGATCTTTGTTTCTCAACCTTGCCTACCATAGAATAAGCCTTTGCAATGCTTGGAAAAGGCTCCATAAGAAGAATCTGGTTCTTAATTGCATCATACTGTTCAGTTAGTCCCATAAGAAACTGCATAAGCTTTTCTTCATTATCTTTGGCAATTGCAGACTTAGATCTTCCACACTTACAACAATCACAGTCTTGGATTGGCCTCAGAGCATCCAGTTCATCCCAAAAACGTTTCAATTTGTTGAAATATGCAGCTAGAGACATGCCTCCTTGAGTAATAGAGCTAATTTCTCGTTTTAGTTGATAGAGTAATGGTCCATTGCAGGAACCAAATCTCTCAGCCAAATCTTCCCAAAGATTCTTCGCATTAGTTGCGAACAAAAAACTTTCAACTATTTCTTTCGATATGGAATTCAGAATCCAAGACACAACCATAGAGTTCACCTTTCTCCATGATCTGTAGTACTGCGAATTGACTTCAGGCATAGTTATCTCACCAGTTATGAAGCCAATTTTGTCTTTTGCTTCCAAGGATAGGATCATAGCTCTGCTCCAGGGTACGTAGTTCAAATCAGTCAGCGGCACCGTCACGAGCACCATTCTTGGATGATCGGAGCTCTGCAAGTAGTAAGGATTGCCAGCAGCGATAGTTTGCTGCTGCGATGTTGCTGCGATTCCGCTATTTCCTCCAATTTCTAGTGAATTAGCCATGGATAATCGATAGGTAATCGATGCGAGAGGTTTTATTCGGTGAAATTTGGACAAAATCTCCTATATCAGATGCGAATTTGCTCTGATACCATGTGAAAGTTAGGTTTATGAACTGAAGAATCGAGAGCAGAATTGGGGAAATTGTGGAATAAGAATGCTTCTCAATTACGCAATCTAAAAACTGACTTTACATGTATTCCTACTGCTATTTATATACTCTGACATCATAAATATCTAACTATTGACACGTCAGCATACTTAACATGTATTTACATATTGTATCATATACAATTGAAAATCATGTTAAACATTGAGATTTCCCTTCTCCTTATGTGAATTAGGTCGAACAAAAAGAGTTGAAAATGTACCATTGTTTGAACAAATACCAACAATTCCTACCATATAAGGGCCTATTTGTTTCACGGGAAAGTAAAGTGTTTTAAGAATATGATTTCTGGGAATTTAATGATAAGGAAAGTAAAGTAAGGGCATCCGTAATAGTTCTACCTCTAAATGATGTATTTTATTGCCACATCATCTGCCACTTCACCTAATACCTTTAACTATATTTTTGTCCAACAATTCTACCCAAAAAGTAGGCATTTTATTGCCGCATCATCTCCCACTATCAATTATTATATACATCTTATTTATATTTACTTATTTATTATATCATTTTTAATTCTGTATAATTAAACATCATTACTAATATTTTAATGAACATATTTTATTTTTAAATTATATATTAATAATATTTTAATAAATAAAATTTTTAATAATATTTTAATAAACATATTTTATTTTTAAATTATATATTAATTAAAGTTAATACATACATAATTTAAATAAAAAAATTCCTAAAAAAATTAACTATAATTAAAATTTAACACACAACGCAAAACGATTTACTTCAATTTCACAGAAATATATGATACAAAGCAGTGTTAAACATAAATAAATAAACAAATCTAAATTATGAACTTCCTAATTATTGTCATATCGTGCCCATACGTGCTCAATCAAGTCAGCTCTCAGTTGATGATGTTTTTCCCTATCACGTAATTTGGAACTCCTCCTGAGATATTCATTGAATGCGCCGACAGGGCCTTGTATTATCGGAGGAGCATTATTGTTGCTCGATTCGTTGCCTTCGGATTCGTCGTTCCAATCGGATGCTTTATCCCCTTCATCCTCTATAATCATATTATGTAAAATAATGCAAGCAAGCATGATATCTTTCAAGTGATCTTTGTACCATAAACGGCTTGGGCCTTTGATCATATCCCAACAAGCTTGAAGCACTCCAAATGCTCGTTCGACATCCTTTCTGGCAGCCTCTTACAGTTCCTTGAACTTTTTCCTCTTCGGATCTTGAGGACACTGAAAGCTCTTCACAAAAGCTGCCCATTCCGGATAGATTCCGTCTGTTAGGTAGTATCCTTGCGTATATTGAGTTTCATTTATAGTAAAATTAACATTCGGCGCACATCCTTCTAAAACATCGTTGAACAATGGGGATTGATTAAGCACGTTGATGTCATTACTTGACCCTGCAACTCTAAAAAAAGCATGTCATATCCACAGGTCTGCAGACTCGACTGCTTCGAGCATAATCGTTGGTACTCCATGATCACCACGAGTAAACTGGCCTTTCCAAGCGACCGAGCAATTTTTCCATTCCCAATGCATACAGTGAAGGCTACCGATCATCCCTGGGAAGCCGTGCTTCATTTCATGCATATGTATCAAGCGTTGACAATCAGCCGCATTAGGCTTCCTCAAATAATAATCGCCGAAGACGTCTATCACACATATACAGAAGTTAGTCAAACAATGAAGGGTCGTTGTTTCAGCAACTCGTAAGTATTCATCGTAATGATCAGCTAGACCACCATATGCCAGTTGCCTAATAGCCACCGTGCATTTCTGAAGTGGTGAGATACCTTTTCTGCCCGTCGCATCGACCCTCCACTGAAAATATTCATGGTAAGATTCTAGGCCAGCCACAATGCGAGTGAATAACTCTTTACGCATCCGGAAACGACGTCAAAATGTTTTGGAACCCCAAGTTGGGTTTTCAACAAAATAATCCTCCATAAGCCTATTGTGTGCACCCTTACGATCCCAATGCACGTACTTTCTCGAGTGTTTCCTAGAAGTTCTTTCCAAAAGATGAAGAAGCATTTGTTCCTCTGTATCATCCATCAGCTATTCCATGACTTCATTATCATCACTATCACTAGAGGGGGAGAAGTTATAAGACGAAGACATGATAGTGTTGTGTGGAAATATGAAGTAACAATAAGAATATGAAAACTTTGTTGTGTAGAAATGCGAAGTGTCATACCTGAATATATAGACAAGCTTCAACGGCTAGTTTTCCAACGGCTAGTTTTCCAACGGCTAGTTTTCCAACGGCTAGTTTTCCAACAGCTATTTTCCGAATGGTTGCATTTAAACCAGTTAGCAAGCAATACAATTATATTAAAATTATGAAAATAACATTACATATTTTTTAAAAAAATAGCATACATGCAACAAAAAAAGGAATACAGACAAACATAAAAAAGTACATCGACATATAAGCAAAAAAATTACAACATGCCCCAGGACTTCTTGATTTCTTCACACATGAACTGGTGTATAGATAGTTGTTCCGGTGTCATAGCGTCAGTTTTTTTCATGAGAATTTTGTACTCCTTTGTTTTGGTTAACCGTGACATGAACTCATTTTTTGTATTGAGACTCTCTCTGATTTCTCCAATCTTGTTTGATTTTCCTTTTTCCTTAGTGTTCCTTTTCGCTGTCTTTTGCCCAATTGGACGAACACATTCTGTATCATCTTCTTCAGCAGCACTTGAGGATGTGTAAGGTCCAGCCTCCAAAATCTTAGTCTTTTTTTTTACTATGAATATCACTATCCACCACTGTGAACTTTGGACATACACTGAGAAGTCTCCACACTCCAAGATGCTTAAAACTATGTTTGCTATGATGATTCATGTACTCTTTTTGTGCCATTTCAATTATATCAGCGTCACTTTTGCCACTTCCCCAAATCTTGGCACTCCTATTATAGCAATCAGAAAACAATTGTGTGCTTCTGAAGTGTGTAAAAATGCGATTTCAAGCTCACCCAATCCCTCTTCGGTCTGTTGGCTGGATGATTTTTGTTGTAGACGGCAGAGATCCTGTTCCACGTTTGATCCAACTTTTGAGCATTGCCTACCACTGAATCAGTACTAATATTGATCCAACATTGTGATAGGAGCTCATTTTCATCATCCGAATAACTCACCTTCTTCAACGGTGCATGTTTGTCTTTATTGTTGGAGTCCGAATCAACATCGAGATTAATGCGCTCGAGTCCTTCTAGAGATTGTGTCACAAACTCTTGGTCAGAGCTCCTTCCATCTGTGCTGGCCCTCCTTGAACCCGATGGCGAATATCCATGCGGAGGAAATCCAAACGGAGGAAATCCTTGGGGAGGAAATCCTTGAGGAGGAAATCCTTGCGGACAAAATCCGTATGAAGGAAATCCTTGAAAGTATGGAGCTCCATGAAATCCTTGAGAAGGAAAATTTTGACTCTCGGACCAATTTGGGGAAGGAATGTTTGCATTATTGGGACGACTTTTGGACCGTTGAGAAGATAAATTTTCTTCGCCATTGGAAAAGTTCAACCAATTTATTATTGAATCTTTATCCATTTTTTCTGGATGACAAATGATAAATAAGTGCAGAAATTTGAGAAGGAGAATGAGAATTGATAGAAGTGTAGAGAATGGAGAACATTAACATATATTTATAAAACAAAAAAATAGCCGTTACAAAACTTTAACATATATTAAAAATTAAAAAAAAATAGTCAGAAAAAAAATGAAGTAGCAAGCAATGGCTACTGAATGCAACGGCCTAAAACAGCCAAAAAGGAAAAAAAATATATAAATGCATTGAACGGCTAAACCATAAAAAAGCAGCCAGATTGAAAAAAAAAAAAAAAAAGGGGGACAAAAAGCTGAAGTGACCCACTTTCTTTATTTATCTACCTGGGTAGAGAAAGCTCTACCTCAAAGTTTCTACCCATTTTCTACCTTTGGCTCACAACGGTTCTACCTGCAGTCAGCAAACCTACCGTTACGGATGCCCTAAAAAAAGAATAATTTTTTGTGTTTGGATTAGTTAAGAAATGTATTTGGGAATTTAAATGTAAACTAAACTAATTATAAAAAGCGCCCTCGAATTAAGCTTAATGACTTTCTCATAAAAATACTATTAACCTAAATAAGAGCTAAATAATATTTAATTATAAATTAAACTACAGCTTTAAAATTAAGTTACATGACAATTACTCATCCAATATTAATTTAAAATTTTAAAAAATTATAGATTTGATTATTGATCTATAATGCAGTTATTAGTTTAGCGAAAATTCAGATAAGTAAGAAAGTAATTGGAAAAGCAAATTTTCTTGTTGCAAAATGAAATATTAAATTCATCACTCAATTTTTTCCAAATTTAAAAAGAAGAGAAATTAGAACTTTTAAATATGATACATTAATTTTCATTAAAATATTATTTAGCTTTATAGCTAATGAAAATTAACTATAAAGAATACTCCCTCCGTTCCATTAGAATGGTATATTTTGAAAAATAATTTTTGTTTCAACAGAAAAGTCCACTTTCAAATTTTTTACTTATCTTATCCTTACTAATATAATCATGTGTGGACCATAATTAATCTATACTTTATAAGTAAGGATATAAATAGAATAAAGTATGTCAAATTAGCTTATTTAGATGTTGTACATTAACATTCATAATAAGTTGTACATTGGTCAAAATGGACCTTTCTAATGGAACGGAGGGAGTATTATATAAAAAGTACATATGTTGTTGTAAGTGTGTGTGTATATATATATAGATATATATAAATATATATATAAATGTATATATATATATATATTTGGACATAAAATTAAAATAAACAAAGTTTAGTTACATACAATATATACACTAAAGTAAATTGTGATATTGTGGATTATTATTTGCAACCAATTAGTTAGATGAATTTTATACATTGACAATTTTTTACCTTTTTCAGGAAAAATAATATATATCTATATATAATTCCTTTTTTCAATTTATGGTTTTTTTAATTTTATGATTGATATAACAAAAATATAAAATATTTGAAAATAAATAAGAGTAAGGGTAGTAAGTGTCTTTTCTAAAAATTTGTAACCCGAGGAAAAAGAATACTAGATTAGAACATGGATTCTTTTTTTAGGAAAACAACATTTATTTTTCCATCGTGAAATTATTTTCCTTTCCTAACCAATTAAAATCAATTCCAAATAAAGGAATTTAATATTGAGGAGTCATATTACTTTCCTTAACCAGAATCCTAGTAAACCAAATAGGGCAGTGCCTACCTGTTTTCATTATAAGGCTAAAAGAATTAACATGGAACACTACAAGAAAATTGGGCTTTAGTGACGACAAAAAGTCATAATTAAAAGTCCATTTGTCGTCACTGATATTAGTGATGAAGAAAGTCGTCACTAAGTGTGCGTCAGTAAATGTTTCAAGTCGTCACTAAAGGGTGTATTATTAGTGACGAGAAAGATAGCGACGAAAAAAATCGTCAGTAATAAACAAATGGTCAAAGTCTTTAGTGACGAACTTCAGTGACGAGTAGTGGTCGTCATTATAAAAGTCAACCGTTTTAGTGACAAAAATTAGTGATAACAAATGTTCGTCAGTAAAAATTTATAAAAAAAATAATTGAATATATATTCCAATATTAAAACCAATAATCTATTTGTTTTAGTGACGACAATGTCGTCATTAGAAACTAAATATTCAATAATGTTAGTGACTACAATTACTTGTCAATAGAAATGTAATACAATTAATAACTTAATCATCGAATAATTCTTAATCATAAGCACAAACATCAACTAATTCTAAAATTATATACTAACAATAATATCCAAAAAAATTACAACAACCATAATCAATCTAATTCCTATCCAACTACCAACAAATGTGAGAGAATTAACTTTTGACTTCCACCACCCTAAGTGGAACAAATGATTCAACCAGCAAATCAAGTCTGATTGGTCGGCAAAAGAATGACAAGAACCTTGACATCCATTCAACAAGAAGCAGAAGGTTTGCTGGTCAGGAAAAGAATGACAAGAACCTTGACATCTATTCAACAAGAGCAGAAGGTAAATTCATCGATATTGGACCTGCATGAACAATCTAGCTGAAAAAAAGTAGCAATAGACTTGCAAATCAACAATATAAAAACCCAACTACCAAAGCTAATTATAGTTTTAACTAAGAAATTGTCCAACTAAGCAAATACAAGATAACATGACACAAAAAAAAAAAATGCATAACAAACTAATCCTTTAAACTGTAATGCATACATCTAAGGAAAAAGTTTCAAACTTGGTATAAGGAACTGAAGTGAAAAAGGTTCTAAATATGCTTACATAACCTTTTAACCAACATTGCTAAGCTAAGATAAAATTTAGAGGAAGAAACTGTAGAGTTGGTTAATAAAGCAGACCTTGTTCATGCCATTCCATCCCATTCCTTGTAGAACTCTTCTAGAAATTCCTCCTTAAACTTGAGCATGTTGCATTCCTTCTCTATTCAGCTAGGCATTTACATTGCAGTTAGTTCTTAGCTCTCAAAATTTCAAACTTCATGATAAAAAGATCCATGAAACTGGAGATAGAAAACAAGAAATAAACTAAATGTTATGTCCACTGTTGTAGTTAAAGAAGACTCAAGACCATAAAGCACATTATTATTGTTAAGCATGAATTTCTTTTTTCTTTTTTGCAAAGGAAAGCTGCCGTTCAAATTTGAAGCGTAAGTTCCACTATTCAGGTCCTATAAGCCCCTAATACCAAGAGGAAAACTATTATCATATAAATCCCAAACACCATATTAGTCAATCAGCCAAAAAATAATTTCCAATAAATTCAAGACACCTCTTGACCAAGATTTGCAAAATTGTGTGACACACATAAACATGACTCTGACTGACTCGGACTACACACTAAATTCAGCAAAAAAAAAAAAAAAAAAGAAAGAAAAAGAAAGAGGATCCAAGGGATCCTACACCCTCACACTTAAACTCATGCTTGCCCTTAAGCATGCACAAAGAATAGAGTAAGGGAACACAGGGACTGATTCAAGAACAAAAAACAAAAACTCTCAGAGCAACAAAAATATACACAAGGGAAAGGAGTGTTACCATCACCGCACAAGGTCCCCTTAGGCAAGTAGAGCCCATACATCTGGAGTTTTCACTCCCTTTTATATAGCAAGACTAGTAGATAGAGCAATGATCACACTCATCTTCTTTAGTTTACCATTATTAGGGAACAAAGAATGACGCAACAATGAGGTTTATGAAGTCTCATCGCCATCTCAACTTGTTTAAGCATGTCCCTATCAGAGAAAGCACATCAAAGCAAAGGTGGGAGGTATACTGCCCATCACAATTAGTTCAAGGCACACAATATAGCATACATACCCATATAGCAATTTAGCTAAGAAAAAGAATCATTGGTAGAACCAAAAACTCGACTATAAGTAGTCGTCAAAGACATTCCAGCAGTAACGAGTGTCATATCATCAAAAGAGAGCATAATCTCACTAGTAGAAAAACTCATATCTTCACCATGCTCAAATAACAATCCAACAAGTCATAGCCAGTATGCATTAAAGCTCAACAATGATACAAGAGAATCATGTCCAGACCAAACATAGGCTATCACAAGCTTACAAAATATTTTCCACACATTGAGCACAAGGTAAGCAGAACACCAAGAACAAACTCATCATTTTTTTTTCTTTCAAATCAGTACTCTATCACGAACTTTAGGTGTTAAATACCCCAAGCAAATCACAACTAATATTTCTCTCTAGCACAGTCATCTTAAATAAGTTCATTAAGGGAGCCAAAGATGCAAAATCCAAATGCTTTTATTATGCATGTTTGCACAACAATGTCAACATGCAGCTTAATTAACAAGAGAAGCATAATAATTGGCCCCAAGCACCATAGCAGTTAACCACAAAGGATTTTCAGAAGTTAAAGAACATGTTTAGACAACTGGAAGACTATCAGACATAAGGGTTGCACTTTAGGAAATTGATCTACGATATTATCAAAAGAAAATTAAAGCACTAGCAGCCAAGACTTGACCCATAGAATGCAGCATTTATTTATCTTATAATTCACAAATTGTTCATGTTAGCATCAAAATTCAGCAGTGAGCTTGTAGATAATCAATTATGAGATTGAACAAAATGTTGGGGCAGACCCACGAGTAGAAATTCAAATCTGTAATTTAATCCAATCTCAAAACCATTAAAATTGAGTGGAGATTATGGGTTCTAACCTGGGAACTTCTTACAAAAGAAACCAAAGAAGGTGCAGTCCTCTTGCTAACTTGGGCATCATGAACCCCGAGCCCATCGTCTATGCCAGTGCGAAGTCGGAACAGCTGGGAGCTGCTTGCAGCGCTGCGGCGACAAAGTTCATGAACAGAAGAGTAGCTCCTGCAATCTGTAATAATAATAAAAAATAGAGAGGAAACAGAGGAAAACATAATTAAATAAAACAGAATTGCAAGAACAAATTCAGAAAGGAATACGGTAAAGAAATTAGAGGGGGGCAAAGATGGGGCAAGTGTGAAACGATCGCCGGTGGGTTGCGATCTGAAATTGCTGGGGTGGTTGGATGTAGTAATCCATCGTGTAGAAACGTTTAGGCTGCGGCGATGGGTTTTCGCGAACACCCTCGGTGCACCTTGGTGAAGATAGAGGACGGCGGAATTTCCATAGGCGGCTAAGAAAAAGGGACGCAGCCCTAAGAATCAAGCATCAGCCGCATAAGCACCTTGGATTTGGATTTGGATTTGATCAAATCACATAAGGATTGGAATTTAGGTTTTGGGCAGCATCTTCATTAATTCATTTGGGCTTGTATTCCGTGATAAGAATTAATCCACTCTTGTTGGCTTATCTTTACTTTCATAATTAAGTCCAACTTTTGGAATTAAGTCCAACTTTTGGGCATAATAATATTATCCCAATAAACTACGCTTTTCTAGCCCAACTCAAGGCCCACTTAATCTTTAATTTTCAGCCCATCATATTCTGAATTTGGCTACTGTTCATGAGCACCTGTTTGGGCCAATGGACCCTTATTCTGCTCGTTTTGCAACTCTTCTCTCCTTCTGCCTTACTGCCTAAAACATGTGCTTATCATAGAAAAACACTACAAATATCCCGTGAGATCGGTCAAGAAAACACTAAAAATAAACAATATAAAGACACACATCAATAATGATTTTTCTCAAAATTTGTTGTCCCAATACTATTTTTTTAAAATACTTTTTTATAAAGAATATAAATTAGCTTTTGTAAGTTTATTAATGCAAATTCTTCATGTCATTAAATATTATAATTCAAAAATAGTAAACTTAAATATTCTTCATGTAATTCTTCCCGTGAAATTAGTCTAAATAAATTTTCTCTTGGTTACATTAGTATGGGAATGCAATCTACAAATTTAAAATATACTATTTATTGGGAAATAAATTTTGTTGAAAGTTGATATAGAATTATTTCTCAAATATATATTAAGAGATATGGACTAAAAGATAAATAGTAGGGTATTTTATTAACATTATTAGAAGTTATGGGCTAAAAGAGAAATACAATGGTGCCATAAATAACATTATCAAAAGTTATGGGCTAAAATATAAATACAAGGGAGTCTTAGTGATGTTGTTAAAAGTTATGAACTGGAAGAAAAATATAAGGGTGTCTCAGTGGCATTGTTAAAAGTTATGGACTAAAGAAAATATAAGAGTGTCTTAGTGACGTTGTAGAAGTTATGGGCTAAAAGAGAAATACAAGGGTGCCATAAGGACATTGTTAAAAGTTATGGACTATTACAAAAATGTAAGGGTGTCTTAGTGGTATTGTTAAAAGTTATGGACTGAAAGAAAAATATAAGGGTATTCTAGTGACATTGTTAAAAGTTATGGGCTAAAAGAGAAATACAAGAGTGCCATAATAACATTGTTAAAAGTTATGAATTTAAAGAAAATATAAGGGTGTCTTAGAGGCATTGTTAAAAGTTATGAACTAAAAAGATAAATACAAAGATATCTTAGTGACATTGTTAAAAGTTGAAGATTAGAAGGAAAATATAGGGGTGTCTTAGTGGCATTGTTAAAAGTTATGAACTAAAAAGATAATATAAGGGTGTCTTAGTGACATTGTTAAAAGTTATGGATTATAAGGAAACTATAAGTGTCCTATTGGCAGTGCTAAAAATTATGGATTAAAAGAAAAATACAAATGTGTTTAGTGTATCTTAGTGACATTGTTAAAAGTTATATACTAAGTAAAATAAAAAAGTTTCTTAGTGACATTGTTAAATGTTATGAACTAAAATAAAATTATTTGTGTCATTTTAGTAGATACAATCAGTTTTGTTGTTCACATGGAATTATTTCTCAATTATATATATCAAACAGATATATACTGAAAGATAAATGTTAGGGTGTCTTAGTGGTATTACTAAAACTTATGGACTAGAACAAATATAAAGCTATTTTAGTGATAATGTTAAAAGTTATGGGCAAAAAGAAAAATACAATAGTGCCTTAGTGACTGTGTTAAAAGTTTTGAACTAACAGAAAAATATAAGAGTGGTTTAGTGAAATTGTTAAAAGTTATGTGCTAAAAGAAAAATATAAGGGTGTCTTAGGGACATTATTAAAAGTTACGGACTATAAGAAAAAATAATGTCTTAGTGACATTGTTAAAAGTTATGAGTTACAAGATAAATAAAAGGGCGTCTTAGTAAGAATTAGTGTAAAAATTATGGGCTAATAGAAAATTTTAAGGTTTTTTAGTTATATTGTTAAAAGTTATGAGCTAAATGAAAAATATAAGGGTGCCTTAGTGGTATTTTTAAAAGTTATAAACTAAAAGGAAAAAAATAAGAGTGCATTAGTGACATTGTTAAAACATATGGGCAAAAAGAAATATTTAAGGGTTCCTTAGTGACATTATCATAATTATGAAATAAAAAAAGATAAGGATGTCTTACTGACAATGTTAAAAGTCATGAGTTAAAAGAAAAATATAAGGGTGCCCTAGTGGTATTGTTAAAAATTATGGACTAAAAAAAATAGTGTAGATATTTATCATATATGAATAGTTTAAATGAGTTTACAACATTATAAAATGGTTGGTTGTCGTAGTTAGTCATTATGTTGATTACTAGGAGAACTCAGTTTTGAATCTCACCAAATGCTAATTTTTTTAATTTTTTTTATTTGATTAAATCAAAATGAAGACTTAAAAGTAGCTCAAATGTTGAAACAATTAAAAAGGCTGGTGGTATGGTGGTAAGTCAACATGTATTGTTTTGTGACTACACGATTTTGAATCTTACCACATGCAATTTAATGGACTTATTTTTTACCTACGACTACTTTAATATCGTCACTAACAAGAACACAATATATATTTACTGACAATAATTTGTCGTCACTATAAGTAAGTGTTTTAGTGACGACAAATTGTTGTCACAACATTGCTAACTACATGCTTTTACTGACAAAAATAAATGTCGTCACTAAATGTCCTCAAACTACTGACGAAACTCATTTTCGTCACTAGTTTCGTCACTAAATGTCATGAAATAGGCGGGAAGGGTTGGCGCCAACCCTTTACTGACGACTTAGTGACGACTTTTATATCTCGTCACTAAAACTCCTCATTTTGACGAAATTCTACTGACGTCTTCAATTTTCGTCACTAATAAGAGTATTTACCGACGAATTCCACTGATGGAAAAAAAAAAATTTCATCACTAATGCCCATTTTTCTTGTAGTGGAACCACCAACATTTTGTTGTGGTATGGGTGAGGTAAAATTGGCATAGACAGAGATGTCGCATGAACTCCCAAAGCTTTATACTGCAAGTTCTGAGGAAACTACCGAGTTTCGCCAATGTGTGAGGAGTTATAACAATAGGCTTATCTTCGTATGGTGTGGGTTCATTATGATAAAAGATTATCCCATAAACAAAGGGGTACATATTTTTTCGAGCATAAAGTCAAATATATCATTTCATGGATAAATTAGTACCAGACGAAGGTTATTCAGCCATACTTTTATGATACTGAACATGAAATTATCAACCAAATGGCTATTTGAAGAAATTTTAGAGAATCAATCATAAAATAGCTGCAACATATACTAGACATGAGAGAGGGGGACTGATGGCGGTTGGAGGCGGCAGTGACCGGGGGGGGGGGGGGGGGGGGGGGGGGGGGGGTGGACTGGGTGGAGGATTTGATTGGAAAAAGAAAAGAAACGGGTCGACTGATGGTGGATTCGAAAACTAAAAAGAAAGAAACAAAAGCGTAAAAAATAAGAAAAAAGCAAATGGGAGAAGACGGTGTCACCGACACTGTTCGTTGAGTTTACTATATGGCCCCTATTATCTTATTTCTCTTACATGAGGCCCAATTTATTTTTCAATTAAGACTAAATAATTTTAAATTATTTTTTTAAAAATTAAATGTGAAAATGAAATATTAAACTATCTAAAATTAAAATATAAATATTCATATCAAAACTTAAATACATCATAATATTAAGAATAATTACTATTTTAGTAATATTATTATATAGTAAAACTTATTTTTGGACGAATATGTTAAAAAAAAAAAGAAGAAAGATTTGGGGTTTGTTTGCTAATAAAAGTAAAATAATTGAAAGGTAAGACAAAGAAAAATCAAATCGGACGATTTTTCCCTCAAAAATTAACTTCCGTTAGGGGATTAACGGCCATCTTTCATGGAATGACCATTTCTAATTATTTTTGAAAATTGCGTGACTAAAAATCAACTTTTGAAAATTTTTTGATAATTTTTGCAATTTAGGTAAAGTTGCGTGATAAGTTATATACTTCCTCTTTTAAAAATTTGTTCTTATAGTGATTTCTAATTTTTGTTAATTTTTTATTATATCACTAATGCTTACCAACACTATTAACAGATGATCTTGAATTTATATACTATTTTCTGTGTGCAGCTATTGCTAAGCAAATGAAAGGTAAAACTATTTCATGTCGAGAGTATTATGCTTACAAGTTCCAAATGAGAGAAGATGGCAAGTCTAATATTTTGCATGCTGGGAGGTTGTTTCAATAATTTTCTATTGATACAAATGTGAAGATGGAACATCAAGATTAGATTTCTACAATAATAAACAGAAGCATATAAGATCTGAACTTTATCAAGAACATCTTCCCAGCATAACAAATGGTTTAAGTACACGTTCACAAGGTGGGAAAATAATCATCCTACCACCGTCTTTTATTGAAGGTCCAAGAGACATGAAAAAGAGATATATGGATGCTAGCTATGACACTTGTACAAAAATATGGGAAGCCAGTATATTTCTTGCAATGACGTATAACCCTTCGTGGCCTGAAATAACAGAGCACTTTTCGTAGAGAGGAAGGACAAAGTCACAAAACATACCAGATTTGACGACAAGATTTTTTCATGCCAAATGGCAACAACTAAAGAATGAAGTCATCAACAAACAATTCTTTGGTGAAGTGACAGCTTATACATATGTGATTAAGTTTGAAAAGAGAGGTCTTCCACATGTCAACTTTTGATTATTTTGAAAGATAGATATAAACTCTTCTCTCTAGCGCAATACTGTATAATTGTCTCTGTAGAACTTTCTGATAATACTCTTTATCTGTATCTTTACTCATTGGTGATGAAGCATATGCATGGTCTTTGTGGTGAACTTCACATGCGCAAGCCCTATATGCGACAGAATAAGAAGTGTAAAAATAACTATTCCAAGGATTTCTCGGAATTCACCTAGCATTTTGGCAACTCATATCCGATCTACATGAGAAGAAATCATGGGAATCATGCAAAAGTTTGAAATTACTTGTTGGATAATCAGTGGGTAGAATCGTTTAATGCATATTTGCTTGCTAAGTTTGATTGTCGCATTAATGTGGAAGTCTGTTCTAGCACGCAAGCAGTAAAATACTTGTACATCTGTAAATTTCATGATAAAGTCTTCTGTAATTTGACAGCAAAGCAAGCTGATAAAATAGTTGATGAGATAAAAAAATCTCAATCTGCTAGATGGGTATGTGCTCCTAAATCTTTATGGCAAATTTTCAGCTTTGATATATGAATAGAATTCATCCAACTGTTATGAATCTACAAGTTCATCTTTAAAATTATCAGTCCCTCACATTTCATGAAAAAGAGCTGTTGAGAGAAACAGTGAACAAAGAGCAATTTATCGAGAAAAATGTTGAAAAAATCTTCGATTTGAATGCTCACAGTGACAAAGCCAAAGATCTTGAATGTCTTTAAAAGGAATTCTCGAAATACTTTGTTTTGCATACAACTAAAAGAATGTGGATAGAAAGAAAGAAAGGTCAAATGATTGGTCATCTAAATTTTGCACATCCCATAGAAGGTAAAAGATACTACTTGAGTTTTTATTAAAGTATGTACACGGTCCAACATCATTTGATGAGTTAAAATCATTTGGTGGCAAAGTATTACCAACATTCAGGGAATCTGCAGAAAGAAGAGGAATATTACAATCGCATAGTGCAATAGAAGAATTTTTGAAGGAAATATCTACTTATCAAATGCCTGGAGCTCTAAAATAATTATTTTCTACAATATTACTTTACTATGTTGTCAATGATCCACAAAAAGTTTGGAGTACCTTCGAGAAATCTCTCTCAGAAGATATAGCCCGAGATAAAACATTAAATAAAGATCAAGTGCAGTTCAAAGTGTTACAATAAATAAATACTCATTTGAAGTCAATTAGGGGGGGGGGGGGGGGGGGGAGGGGTTGACACCCCAGATCCACCACCCTACATACAAGGGGTTAGCTTAATCGAAAGCCTACTTGGTTCACACTAGGACTCAGAACTGGTTTAACATGATAATAATTTTTTTCATTTATTATAATAAAGTAAAACTTACACAGCCCTATAGTACATGAGTTATCAGAGTATGAACCCATCTAAATAATCCTGCCTTCTAGCCGTATCCAAAATTTCCAAACTTCGGGTGATCCTAGTGAGCATAATTATCCTCGTACCAAAGATCTGTAATAAAATTTTGAAAACAGAAAACAGGAAAATGGAATGAGCCCTTGCCCAGTGAGAATTTACCGTTTTCGCAAACATTTACCAAGTTGCAATTATTAACCATGCATATAACTAAAGCATATCCTAACATATAGCATTCATGACTCATGCTGGATTCATAAAACATATAATGAGAATGAATGGCAGTCGCTTAAAGTTCTATGTGAACCATAAACGAACTAGCCAGTTCATCTTGAGAATGAAGGGCGATCGCTAGTGTGTACATGTACACTCAACGATAGCCAACTCATCTAGGCATACACAAAAAGGATGAGGGACGTTCGCAACATGTACATATACGATGAACGAAAGGCCAGCTCACCTCGGCATAATCATAAACCTACATATAGGTACCATATTCTTCATACTGCCAATACTTGAGTTAGAAATGATAATCTCGAGATTATGAATGCAAATGATCAAACGACCAAGCCCTATGCTGGCTCGCGGGATCAAATCATATCAACATAATGGATCCGACACAACTCATGTTCATATAATATATTTAGTTCACAAAGAAAGTACTACTGAAACATATCAAGTACATATGCGTTCCAGCAGGTAAGTAAACACAACTGGCAATTTAAAATCAAAAAGTATTTCAAACATTTTTCTCAAATATTTCAAAACATGCCACAAACAAGATTCAATGCAATTCAATTATTAATTGCATTAAAACGGTATCCATTTTCAGTAATAAACTCATCTCGGTCCGAAGATCTAGCTCACATACTAGCTATCTAATTGATCTGCATATATTTCAAATTTCGGCAATTCAGTACTATTTCTAGCTGATAGAATTCTAATTTTTAACTTATTCCTGAATTTTTTCTAAATACGGACATAACAGTAATTTACCTATTTTTCATTTAAAACATATATATATATATAGAAAATAAGTATTCCAAAATTATCTAATTTGAAAATAACTATAAAACGTAATAACTATAACTTTAAAGAAAATAAAAGTACTTTGCCAAAAAATTGAAATTAAAGGATCTTTAAATATTATTTCTATTTTATTTCGTAAATTGTTCAAAATAGACATATCTCATGAGAATTAATAGTTAAGAGAATATGGTATAAAATCTGTAAAATACTTTTAAAATAAATTTAACAAATATTCATATAAGGATTTATAACGAAATAACTAAAAGAGATCAAAATTGCAAAAAAAATCATTTTTCCCTATTTTGGATCGGTTTTAGCCGAGGTTAAATTGCTCAAAACCGATCCAAAATTTCCAAAAAATACTAGAACAGTTTTTCCCGATTTATAATTGGCTAAAACCGGTTCATTATTTGCAAAACAGTCCTTACTAATTTCAAAATCTCAAAAATCGGCAAAACTCAATTTCAATCAGTTTTACCCATTTTACAAACGGGCAAAACCGATTTATTCCAGACTTGGATCGGTTTTACCCGATTTATAATCGGCTAAAACCGATTAGTGCCCAGAAAAATGTTCTTCAACCTAGCTTCGGGTTTTCCAAAAAAAGTGCATCTAGATTCATTTTTCTTCAATTCTTTTTGCCAAAAACCATTTCTACAATACTCCTAGAACTTGTTTAACCTTTCAAAACATTTTTCTAACGTTCAAAATTCCAAGAATAAATTAGATTCTAATAAAACCTTATAAACTCTAAAAATCTAAATTTATGCATTATAATTACACTTCCTAATGTAAAATTCTTACCTCTTTCAATTCCTTATACTTCCTAGATGAATTCCTTGGATTGGATTGAAGTTTCCACATCCAAATCTTGCTCCTTCTTCTCCTTCCAAGCTTTTCTTCCTAGTTCAAAGTTTAGAGAAATTTCTTCAAAGTTTTGGCATGAAGTTTGCACAAATGTAAGTTTAGGAAGAAAGGGAGGGGGTATTTATAGGCCTTATGGCCGTTTAGGACAAAAGCTAGGGGTCAAATGACCTCTAGGCTCGTGACTTGATTCGCAAGCTTTTATTTTATTTTTTTAATTTCTGACAGTCGATCGGATTTACCCGATTGAAGAATCAGCGCTACCAATAAAATTGGTTTTCCCCACTCAAATATCGGTTAAAGCTGATTAGTAGGGCGGTTGGTAATTTTTTATTAATTTAGCAATCGGTTTTACTGATTGGTTAAAGGGTTAAAACAGATTTAACCAAATTCTATCCATAGGGAATTGGTTTTACCAGATTAGAAATCTGTTAAAACCGATTCCATGAATTCTTATCCGATGGCCAATTGGTTCGGGAAAAATCGATTTCCCTATTTTTCTATTATTTTTCATTTATTTTCTAATTTTCTTATCTTCTAATTCCTATTTCCAAAAATTCCGTAAATCCCTTAATCATAATATTCTTAAACACATGTCATAACGTGAGGCTTAGAATCAAAGTTATCAACTAACTCACATAATTAAAAATTTGAAATTAAAATAAAGAATTTTTTTTGGAAATAAAAGATCCGAGGACTTTTATAAAATTTCTTTAAAGAAATATTTTTAGATTGAAATTCCTTTAAAAGAAAATCTTATAAATAATCATAAAATATTTATAAATACCTCAATCTATTCTCGAGGTGGATTTTAAAATATTAAAATTTTATGGGGTTTCACAGGGGGAGGGGAGAAGTATAGATAATTATGATTTTTTCTCTCTTCTATCAAGGGTATTTGACATTGAACACCAAACTCGGGAGATTCTTGATATGAAAATCCAGTTGTTTTGGATGAAGATTCTTGATATGAAAATCCAGTTGTTTGCATGAAAATCTTGCAATTGTGGCCATGCTAAATGAAGACCAGAAAGTTGCTTATGATAAAATAATGAATCAAATTGATATTAGAATAACTAGATCATTTTCTATTGATGGCTCAAGAGGTACGGGAAAAACTTTCTTACACCGAACATTACTTGCAATAGTAAAATCAAGGTGAGAAATAGCTTTGGCAACAACAACATTTGGTGTAGCAGCCTCTAGACTTCCTGATGACATAATAGCTCATTCAAGATTTAAAATCCCTATTACGAAAGATGAAAACAGTAATTGTAATGTCAGCAAACAAAGAGGAACAAGTTAGCTCATCAAAGAAGCAAAATTGATAATTTGAGATAAAGCGACAATGGCAAAAAAGACACAGTTAATCATTTGACAAAATGGTCAAAGACAAAATGGGTGTTGACAAAGCTTTTGGCAGTAAAGTACTTGTTTTAAGGGGAGAATTTCGACGAACATTACCCGTTGTATGAAAAGAATAGAAAGATGATTGTATTTTAGCAACTTTAGTCATGTCATAACTGTGGTCTACATTGGAACAAATCAAGTTAACTACCAATATGCGGGCACAGTTTAATCTTAATTCTGAAGATAGTAGAATACTTCTACCATTTACAATTGTTTTGTTTTCCCAAATCTTAATTTTTTCTTGATTGACCCTGATTTGATCACTGATAGAACTATTTTAACAACCAAAAATGAATTTGCTAATCAAATAAACGATATTATGATTTCACAAATTTCTAGGTTTAGAAAAAAGATTCATAAGTTGAACAAAATTGTTGATGAAAGAAAACAAGGAGATTATGAAACTTTACTAGAAACTTCTAACCCTCCTTTTTTATCGCATCATGAGTTAATTTTGAACAGAATTATCCTATAATGCTTCCGAGGAACCTAAACCCTGCCAAGAGTCTCTTTTAATGGTACTCGACATGCTTAAAATTTTCTAATACTGTCATACATGGTAGGATATCTTTTGGTTCATTTTCTGAAAAAAGAGGTATTCATACCTCGTATACTTTTAAGATGTACAGATGATGACACTTTTATTCCATTTAAGAGAATACAATTTCTAGTTAGATTATGTTTTGCACTCACTATAAATAAATCACAAGATCATACACTTGATTTTGTCGGACTATATCTAAAATAACTTGTTTTTTCACATGGACAACTTTGTGTGGCACTTTCTGGAGCTATAACTTTAGAAAATGTTAAGGTTCTAATTAGATCAATCGATGGTGAAAAGCAAACTCTGAATAGCATAAGAAATGTTGTGTACCATGAAATATTCAAACTTTTCCCTTAATATCTTTGTACTATGTATAAATCTCTTTTACTTCTTCCAGCATATACTTACTTCTAAACATTCATTTCTTTCATTCTTTAGTTTCTGCCTATATGCTCTCTTTTTTTAGATTGAGTATCCAGAAAAATGTGTATTCTCACTTGTCTATTTTAGACACTCAACAGAGATAATCAGTTATTTCTTTTAATTTTGTTAATCTTCATATTTCTAACATTTTCATATTAGTATTCAATCTCTCGATCAACAACATGCAAAAAGGTTCAGAACAATACTTTGTATAGTCAATCTTTGAACAGACTTTCTCCATTTAGACATATCTTATGCAAATGTCCATATATGTTGTCCATTTCAAAATATTGGAATATTATCGCCAGGTTTCACTAATTTTGATGAGTACATTTGAACAAAATTATTGTTGACATTGTATGACAAAGAAAAGCAAGAGGTTCCAACACCACCAAAAGGACACATTTGTCAGATTAACCAAGTTCTTAATATACCAAACTTGATAATTACTTCACTTTGTTCACTCTCCATACTAAGCTCTTGTTCTATGACTTTTTTTTTTAAGAGTGAATTGCTCAATTCATCATGAACATTTGACCATGTTACCCGAATAGACACGAACCTTTAAATTTTTTTTATTTTTTTATCACAAACCTTTCGAAGATACAAAACATAACATTCCATCCATGGTCTCCGTTAAATGCTCGATGGAAGGTAATTTTTGAGGGCAAAATCGTCCAAATTCCTTCTCCTTAGTCTTACATTCCATTATTTTACTTTTATTATCAAACAAACCCTAGGTCTTTCATCTTTTACATATTCTTCCAAAAATAAAATTTCCAAGTATGATATTATTACAAAAATGATAATTATTCTTATCTTATGATACATTACTAAAGTAAAAATATTTTTCTCCTTTTTCCATAATAAGTTCTGGTCACAAATTAAGGAAAATAAAACAGTAGGGGCTAAATTATAAATTTGATGAACAGTGTAAACCACTGTTCATTGTCTTCCCCACTCGTCCTTGTTTTTTCTTTTAATTTCTCTGAACATCCAGCAACCACCATCTCTGAAATCTGGCAAAATCCACCTCTCCTGATTTCATATAGGCTGTTTTCCACCAATTTCATGTCGGCTGGAGCTGGAAAAGGGATGGCGGCGGCGAAGTTTTCTTGATCTAATAGACCCACATCTAATACCTAAATAGTAGCAGAAATTTAAAAAAAAAAAAAAAGAAAAAAAAACGGGGGGGTGGGGAGAGAGAAGAAGGAAGTGAAAGTAGCGAATCGAGATTATCGTGACTTCGAAGATGAAGTTGGTTGCGGCGGAGTTGAGAGAATCTGACCGGCCCTGATGGATCTGGAAAATGGCGGTGAAGATGAATCGGGAACAGCGACGTTCGCGACTGGTGGACGCACAATGAAGATGACGGAGTGGAAAGAACCGGGGAGTAGCAGCCGAGTGGAGAGAAAGAAAAGCATCTAGCAGCTGGAACTCAGATTGAGAAAGGCCGATGAAAATGGAAGGTGTTGGGTTTTAATTTTGCCTTCATCTTTACTGACACTTTCGACTGTGAATGAAACATAAAATAATGTGTTTATTTCTTTTAGTGACCAAAACATTTTTATACTTTATTCTTTAATTTATAAATATTTTTTGAAAGACATTTTTTCCCTCTCAAAAAGGCTTCTGTCAAGCATCTAATGGAGACCATGGATAGAATGTCATATTTTGTTCCATTTTCAAAAGGTTTGTGATAAAAAAAAATAAAAAATTTTCATGGTTTGTGTCTATTCCGTTAACATGGGTAAATGTTCGTGATGAATTGAGCAATTCACTTTTTTTTTTAATCTATATTGTTGATTTAAATTGTTTCAGCGGTTTCCATCTATATTTCTCTCTAATTATTTAGTTCGCTTTATAACTTGCAACTTATATTTGTACCATGTTTAAGTATTTATAGGTTGTGGAGTAAAAGATCTGGAAAGGATTTTCAATTTAATTCACAAAAATGTTTATAAATGCACATTTTCATAAATCATGACATATTAGTTTGGCTGAGCTATCTTCTTTGTTTCCATTGTTTCAATATATATGTAGTTGATGTGAGCCAAAAACCAAAAAAAAATAATAATAATAAATCATTACAGCTTAAGATTTTCACTGCACTTGCCTAAGAATTGTTTGACATGTTTAAAAGATGCGGGAGTGAGATTTTGAGTAACTTTTGAATCTAGCCGATGCAAGAATTTCAAGATACCAAAGACGACATAGATCTTAATGCATCATTTTAACTCTGAAACATGGCATTCTAGGATTCTATTACTCAAAGACTCATCAATCAAAGGCAAATTTTAATTTTCTCAAATTTTCTCTATTTTGCCTCTCATCTTTTCTTGAGTCTTTTAATTTCAAACTTGGTCTTAGCATATTTCAAATATCATTTTAAGTACATTAGATCAATTTTCATCTTCTAAGCATATAAAAGTCTAAAAGTCAACTTAAAGTCAAACTTCTAGCTATTTTCCATTAAATCTCATAAAGTCCTAAAGACTTTCATCAAAACATTCTTTCAATCAAAATGATTCAAGGATATGAAGTTAACATATAAGTCAACTTCTTATTTAAGCATAACATGCATTTATATCACATATACATCATTTTGAGCTTAAATCATACATGTTCATCATATTCAACTCAATTTACATACAATCATCAAAATAATTATAAATCACTCAAAGTGAGTTAAGAGATGATATGTATTACCTCAAATGAGCATCCATGGGCTCATTACCATTCTTGAAGCCATTTTTGTAATTTTAGCATTTTTCACCAATTGGCTCCAATCAACCATCCTTGCCACTTTTCAAGTATCTCTTCATTGAGATTTAGTCCACAAAATAGTATCAAGGACCTACAAGGAAATCAAGCACAAGATTTTGGTACCCAACACTTATTGGGTCCTAGGGGGTTAGCCTGTTCCTTTACTTTCCATACCTTGATACCCTTTTTCACATTTTTTCTATCAAAGCATTTGGGCGAAAGATGGCCTTGTCTACCACAATAATTACACATAATATGTGCATCTAATGAAGAAAATGTCCTAACATTTCTTCTATATGCATATGGCACTCTATTATAATCAACTACATTATGCCTTTTCAAAGGCATATGAGAAACATGATTCTTTTTAGCATATAATGCATTATAGTTCCTAGAATCATTTTTCCTATCATAATGTCTCTTAGGTTTATTTCTAAATAAACTATGCACATTCATGTATCTAGGAGCATGATGAGATGCATGAGTATTTAACAAGCAAATATCCCTCTTTGTGGCACATAGAGCAAACTCATGAAGATGACAACAAACTTCACTATGCCTATGGGAAACATGCATTTTTCTAGGCATGTAAAATGAAGAATGAATCAAATTCATATCATTTTTAATCTTAGAAGACTTATTTTTCTTTTCACACAACCATGCATGATTAGTTTTCTTTTTAGCTTCAATAGATGATTAAACAAGTTTGACATCACTATTTGAAGCCTTAACAAAGGTAGTTGAAGTAGAAGGCATATCACAATTTGGATCACTATCATAACCTAAGCCATGTTTATCATTTCCTACCTTTTGTTTTCCTAACAACTTCTCTAAGTTGTTTTTCCCCAAAGTCAATTTTTCCAAGCTAGAACTAAGGTCTGCAACCTTTTTCTTCAAATCACTGTACTCATTTTCTAGCTTTTCATGAGACTTCACTTTCTCATGCAATTCTACATTTTCATTTAAGGCATGCTCATAATACATTTTCAAATCAATGTACTTTGCATCTTCATTATCTAGCAAAGTACTCATTTTATCTACTTTGATTCTTAACTCATCATTTTTCATGCTGCAAAGTAGAGTTTTCCTCTTTTAATAATGCCACATGAATTTCTAAAAAGTTAAGTTTTTCATGCATAAATTCATTTTCATGGCATTCATACATTTTTCATGCATTAAAGTGACATACTTGTATATTTTAGCATTATTAGCATTATCATTGTCACTATCACTTTCATGCATTTCACTACCACATGAAGAATATTGGGAAGAATTTGTTACCTCTTGTAGCTCACTCCCAACAAAGCATTTTCTTGTGGTTTTCTTCTCTTCCTCACTTGAGGAATCATCCTAAGTATTAGCTAACTTGGTCACCTTCTTGGTGGCTTTCTTACCTTTATCCATTTTGTGCAAATTAGGGAAAATAAAGCACAAATTGTCAATCAAGCAAATAGGACTCTAAAAGTTACAAAGGTTGCCAAAAATGATCTTTAGACACTCAAGGTTGTTAAACCTACAAATTTGAGCACTAGCTCTGATACTAAATGAAATCCAATTATCAATAGCAATCTAAGATGAACCTAAGCAGGGGAGGGGGAGAATTAGGTTCTTTGACCTTTAAAAAATTTCTTTTACAAAGAAGATCAACTTTGAAAAACCATTTTCAAAGACAAGTTTTAAAACTTTAAAACTAGATTTCTAAATGAAGTGTGTGATTTATGATTTGCAAAACATGAAGGCTAATAAACAAACATAGCAAGAACACACCAAATTTATAGTGGTTCGAATTCCCCTTGAATCCTACTCCACTCTGCAAGTTATACAACTTGAGATTTCTAATCCACTAAGAAACACTTAAAGGAGTGTTTCAATCCCTTACAATTGCTCAAGATTAATCTCTTAATCTCAAGTCTTTTCCCTTGCTTAATTTAGCTCTAGATTAAGACTACTTTGCCTAAGGCTAGCAATTGGATCTTTTGCCCTATCGTTCCTCAAGACTCCTCTTGCCTACACTAAAGGACTTTTGCTTGATCAATCTATTGATCAAAACTTTGACAAATGCCTAACTTAGCTCTAAGCTAGAACCTCTACCATTTGCTTAATCCAAACTCTTGGATAGGTCTTTATCCCCGATGCCCAACTTACCTTAAATTGGGACTTGTACAATTACCCAAACTCAATCTCTTTAGTCGGGTCTCTCCAATTCTTCTTGGCTAACTCTTAAATAAGAGCTTAGGACTTTGCCGAATACAAGTTTTCTACACTCAAACTATTGAGTTAGGACTTTTCTAAATATGTTTACAAGGATGAAAGCTCCACAATGGAGTTTACAATAACCTACCACAAAAGGGCATGAAAGCCTCTTTCTTGACAAATGGGCACAAAGGCCTCTTAGCTCTAATCCTACCTCTATTAGCTAATCTAACAAGTCGATGAATGAAATTTAGCTCTTGTAATGATCTTTGAGTGTAGGAGGTTTAGTGGGGATGCTTTTTCTTCAACTCCCGCTTTTGTGGCTTTTATAGAAATGAAGGAATCACTCTAAACAGTCAAGTAACGGCTATATTTTTCTGCCCGTTGGGGAGCTTCGAAGGTGAGGTTCGACGTCGAAGGTCGGGTTCGAACCTTTGTTCTTTTTGAACTTTTGACTCCAATGGCTAGCTAGTCTTTTGTCTTTTCTTTTCTCTTCAGCAGCTTCGAAGTCAAGAGGGTGTCGAGATCAGTTTCAAAGCTTCAATTAATTTCAACCTGAGAGCTTGAATGCTGTCGGCTGCTTGTCGATGTGTTCAAGCTCGACACTTCTGGGAAACTTCGAACTTGAGAGGCTGTCGAGACTTAAGCTCGAAGGTTTCTGGGTTTAGCTTCGACTTCGAGAGGTTGTTGAGACCCGACTTCAAGACTGGCTTTGAAAGCTTCGACTTTGCTGCCCTTTTTCTACATCTTTTCTAGAAATAACTTCAAGTGTAAAGCATTAACTAAAACCATATATTTGTTATCTTATCATCAAAACTAATATTAAAACCATAGGTCTAACACTTATGAATACTTGAATAATATTTTGATGAATACATTAGTAGGTAAAAAATTGTTGGGTGAAAGCTACGCCAAATATCATTAATTTTAAGCATCGATTATACACAATAATATGTGCAAAATGTCATAATCCATATGGTGCACCAATGAACATTATTGCTACTTGCAACTATTGTGGGGTTTCTGAAAAGCCACAAAAACCAAGGTACATCCATTAGAACTTCTAACAAATAAGTTCAATATCGTGCTCAACTTTCTCAATCGTAGCCTACCGTTCTGCGATATCATATTGAAATTCGATATACAGTTGGAGGACATAAGAGGAAGTATAGAAGCTCTTATCCAAGGTGAATCTGCTGAGAACCTCCTTCACCTAACTACTGATCAAGTTTATCAGATGCAGCTTATGGTAGATATAAATATCTAATTACATATCATCATTAACCATGTCAAATTATGTTAAAACAGAGAAAACCATTTGATTTGATAGAAACGAATAACAAGTTGGAAGATTAAATCCTATACTGCCGCTTAGAAAGCTTTACAACAAACTTGACAAGTGCTTTTGAACTAACAGCTGTGAAGCCTCGCCCCGACCCCCCTTTCCCTTGGTTCCATTCCCGATGAGGAAGAGTGAGACTGGTCGAGTGGGCGTCATTCAGGGCTCGAGCCCAACAATCGATACAGATAATAAATAAGAATTAGCACAAAACTGTATTTATTACCCTAGCAGTTCAAGTATTTCATGGCATCGGAAAAGTAAAGATAAAGTTTGAGGATGGTCATCTGCAAAATTATCCCCCCAAAATTATAATTGTACTTGTCTAACTTTTACAGAGTTCTTGTATTTATTGCTTTCGTTCACGCCGATCGGCCTTACCACTATCGTCACTCAAGTCAAGCCCCTTTAAAATAATAAGATGGAAAGAGGTGAGCTTCACTAAGCTCAGTGATAGATCTCGAGTTTTCCTTAGGAAAATTCCCACCATAAATCTTTAAATAATAGGCCGAGTACGCAAGTAAATAGTTCATGCATATATCTATATAATAGCAGAATTGTAGGCATGCATGGCAAGTAGGTAAATAAGTCAATCAAGTCAAGCGCGTAAACCAAGTCAAGCAAGTCATGTAGTATAGGCAAGCATATAACGAATACTAATGTAGGCATGGCAGCACAGATACAACATTCATATGCAGCACATTTGAGCCACTAGACTCATAGGGATCAAATAGCACGGTCTAGCTTTCTTATAATAAAGCTAAGTCGGTATCTATTCATGTTTCACTCACTCACGTTGATGGTTTGCAAAGCACATCGCCCCCACAGATCGGTAGAACCGGGTATGCTCGACAATAGGGGTTTTGGATCCTTGGCCTTTTTCCAAAATGTGGTCAAAACGGGTGTTCCTCTCATATAGAAGTAGTGCCAACTATCGGCGACAGGACTTTCGCTGGCAAGCCTTACCTAGCGGACAAGCGGCTACTATCTATTCAATCGAGAAGACTCTGAGCCCAAGTCTTTTCACGTAGGTCCTCTAACCTATTTCACGTCAAGGTGATCATGGCAAACCTTAGCATGCTTCATACATTCTAGAGGCAATCATGCAAATCCTAGATGTCATAATCCTGGGATGGGCCTAATCCTTTCTTGGCCAATGCATGATGTTTGTATGTGTTCATGGCATACATCTCTAGAGGCAAATATGCAATCCTAGATAACATGTGATTAACCCTGAGAAGGCACCACCCTTCATGACTACTATGTCATGCTTTCATATATAGGTGCATATGTTCATAGACATTCAGTTGATCATAACAAGTCACGTACATTTAAGTCAAGTCAAGTCAAGCATGGCATAACATAATTAATCATGGCATCATCATGTTAAGCAACATGTATACACACTTAGCAATAAGTTGTATTTAAAATAGGCAAGTGCTGAGGTGTGGGAGACCTTTTTAGAAAATCAAGCAATCAAGTAGGTATTGTTACACACAATTACTAATTAGATAGTCCAATTAAGTCTTATAAAAATAGTAAGTAATCCCTCACCTTCGTAGGTGTGCGCTTAACGACGGTTGACTAGATCCATTCGCGGTCAACGGTCAACTCCTGCAGAGCGAGCGTTCTAGCGTGAGTTACTAAAGTTTGACTTTAACTTTAGGTCAACTAAGTTTGACTTTAACTTTAGGTCAACTAAGTTTGACTTTGACTTTAGATCTACTTAATTTGACTTTGGCTTTTAGGTCAACTAGGTTTGACTTTAACTTTTAGGTCAACTATGTTTGACTTTGACTTTTTGGTCAACTAGATTTGACTTTGACTTTGGGTTAACTAGGGTTAACTTAGACTTTGGGTCAACTAGGGTTGACTTAAACTTTAGGTGAAGGTCAAAGTTAAAAGGTCAATAGTCAATGGTCAAAGGTCAAGGTCAATAGGTCAAGTTTTTTATTAAGGTCAATTGCACAATTAAGGTCTGGTTTAAAATAAGGTCAAGTTTCAAGTAATGGTCTTTCTCAATTCCTTTTGGTTAATTTTGAAAATAAGGTAAGCTTTTGGTCCTTTTTGAAAATAAGGTAAACTTTTGGGCTAAAACCAAATTCAGAAAAATAAGGCAAATTTTCGGTTCTGAGCTGTGTCCGAATTGCTGTCCGACTCAAGTGGAAACTCACACTTGGGTTTTGTGTTCTTCAAGTTTTCAGGTTTAAAATTCAAGAAAAGGCTTTCTGGGTCTCGTCAGAGTTGCTGTCATACTCAACTGGAAAATCGAATGCCTGGTTCTGTTTCCCAGAAACTACTAGTTTGGGATACCACTTTGGGGTTGGTTTAAACAAGTTTCTAATCCGTTTTAATCCATTCCAAAGGCGTAGATCTATAGTCTAACATACAGGCTATAGGTCAGAACTCAAATCACGGGAAAACAAGTACTTAAACTACATTAAATTTTGTCCCAAACTAGGCTCGGAACACTGATTTTAAAACATGCATAATTCCGGATTTTGATTTTCAAATCTAAACCATTACGGCTAATAAAAATCTAGAGGCATGCATCCTAAAAATAATAACATGTAAGGAAATTAACCAATATCCTAAACATGCTTTCTATCCATCAATTAACACGAACTCCTTAATTACTTGTTATTCAAGTTCTCCTATATGTTCATGCTTTTAATCCATTTTTTATTCTAAATCCCAAATCAAACACTTACCGTGAGGTCCTATGATCTGCACCTTTTAGGTGTATTATTTTAGCACTTGTTATGGTAGTTCTCACGGCTTTTGCCCAAGATTTTAATGTTTATTTGCAGTTTTAAAGATCGAGCCCAATTGCAGAAGAGAAGTAAAAAAAGAAGAATTTTGAAGCATAAAGAAGCCCACACAACTTGTGGGCCAAGAAGGAAGAAAAGCCCATGAGGCCGGAGCCAATTTCCAGACAAATCGCAAGAGGAAGTCGGGCGCATGAAGTTGAATCCAATTGATAATTGGCTTCCAAATAAATCTGAGTGGGCAGAATTTAATTCCAATCCAATTATTAATTGGATTGCAATTGGATTCCAATTAATTGTGAATGGGCCGAAACCAATTGGAGTCCAATTATCCAATTGGTTTGAATTGGTTTGAACTGGATGGCAATCTGATTCCAATTATCCAATTGGATTGGAATTAAATGAATTAAGTGGGCAGCCATGCGCATGGAAGATGCTGCGAAGCTTAAAAGGGAAGCAATGAAGTTTTGGGCAATTATCAATCCAAGAAGGAATTAAAGAGAGAAGTTGGGAGTTACCAAATTTGAAGAGACTCCACGTGCTTAATTAATTCTCTTTCCAAGTAGAAGAAGGTTTCCTTATTCCATTAGGAGATTGGTTAATTGCTGATTTGTATCCCAATATATATGGGATTATTCCTGCACTTTTAGATACAAGCTTTTAGAGACAAGTTTTTAGATAGAAGTTTTCTAGATAAGTTTTATAGAGAATAGTTTCTTAGTTTACAAATAATTCTCGCGCAAGCTACAGTTTCGCGTTAGTATAGTTTTCCTCTGTTTTTCTTTGTTCTGTTCTGTTTTGCTCTGTTTCGATCTCAACTTTGGATTTTCCCGACAGGCAGTCTACCGTTTGGCCAAACCGGCGGTTGTCAGATCGCGACTTCTTAAATTCCAGTACAGTATTCTCTTTTCTCTTTTAATGTCTTCTTTTATAACTATGTGTTTTTCGTGTTTTAATCATGAGTAGCTAATTTATTAGTTCTGGTATTATGTAAGAAGTCATAATCCATGCATGTATGAAACCCAGGAATTAATCTAAGGTCTAATGAATTATGTTTCTAAATTACCTGTGTTTATATGTCTAATTACTAAGATTCTATTATGTCTGATCAACTTAGTTTAATCTAGTAGAGTCAGTGAGTGACACAACTACCGGCCGAGTAGTACAGGATTAATTGGGTAATAATTTCTAATGCATCGTCAGTAGGAATTATTAGTTTTGGGTTCTTCTAGTTCTTAATGCTTCTATTTGTTAATTGATAAGGTTTGCGGGGACTCATAGTCTGTTCGTTAACGTAGTTAGAGAGTAATTCCTTTACGGGGACTCGCAGGGGATTATCGAGAATCTATGGGAGAATTGGGATTATTTGCGGGGACTCGCGGTAATACTATAACTGAAATGGCATAAGTAATTAGACAAGTTAAGAGTTTTATGATTGCATGCATGAGATTAAGGTGGATTTACATAATACCAGAATTTTCTCTCATTAATTGATATATGTTTAAGTCTTTTATTTAATTATTAGTTTAATTATTATTTTGCTAAAATTAAGTGACAACTCTGAGGTCTCTTGGGAGACACAAAGGTGACTACTAGTCAACAGTTTAGTTTTATTTGCACTTTAATTGGAAATTGAATTAAATTGCCGTCTCTGTGGATCGACCCTATCTACTACTGTGCTATATTTTATTAGCATCTTAATTGCAGGTTTTAAGCAGTATTTTTACTGTATTTGGTAGACCCACGACAAGTCATATCAAATTGGCGCCGTTGCCGGGACGGTTACAATTTTTATTCTTTTTCTTATTTAATGTGCATTGGTGTTTCCTTGTGTTGTGTATGACTAGATCTTCAGGTGCTGAATTACTTAGTGATCCAGAGATCGAGAAGACCTGCAAACGCTTAGCCAAGGAGGCGCGGTTAAGAAAACTCGCAGAAATAGAATCTGTCAGTCGACCGTTTGCCCAAACGGCCGATAGCTCCGAAACAGAATTTTCACATTCTCACTCTGAATTAGAACCAATGGGTGACAGAGAGCGCGTAGAGGGCCCAGAAGAAGAGCCCACGCTAAAGGATCTGTGCAGCCATGATGCAGATGATAGAGCTTCAGCAGTAGTCACTCCAACATTGCCCAACGAATTTCCATTGAAGAACGCTTGGCTGAATGGAATCCCAAAATTTCATGGGGGTGCTAGGGATGATCCACACAACTTTCTCTCTGAGTATGTGAAGAATTGCAAGGTGGGGCGCCTACCCACAGGAGCCACCCTCGATCAGCTGAAATTGGTGGCCTTCCCATATGTCCTGACAGGTCCAGCAAACAGGTGGTTTTCATCATTGCCACCAAATTCTATCACCACCTGGCAGCAGATGAAAGAGCTATTCATGAAGAAGTACTTTCCTCCGACAAAAACCAACTTGGTTATGAAGGAGATCAGCAGCATTCAACAAGAAGTTGATGAGTCCCTTAGCAATTACTGGATGAGGTTTAATGAGTTGGTGGAGAGCTGCCCAAATCATAAGTATTCAGAGGCTCAATTATTGCAATATTTCTACCATGGGATGTGTACCAATGATCGAAATCACATGGATTCATCTAGCAATGGGGCGTTCCAGAATAATACAGTAGCCAAGGCCAGGAAGATGATTGAAGACACCATCGAGTCAAGAAGCCAGTTTGGGGAACCCTGCCGTTTGGCCAAACGGCAGGCTGAAGTTCTATTTATTGATGATTCAGGGGAGAAAAATTAAATCAGCTGACTGCCAATGTGGAGAAATTGACTGCACTGGTGGCGAAACTTGCAACCTCGAACAGCAGTAACAAAGAGGAGGTGGTGTGTGCATGTTGTGGCAATCCGGGGCACTTTGCGCAGAACTGCAATCTTTCACATGAAGAAACAATTGCTCAAGCTAATACTGTAGGGAATTGGTAGAATAATTCTAATGGGAATTGGCAGGGGAATGCACCCAGGAGGGATCCATATTCAAATACATATAATCCAGGATGGAAGGTCAATCCGGCATTTGGTTGGAAGAATCCAGAAGAAGGAGTTTAAGTTCCCTTCCCCTCATAAGCAAATCAGCAAGTTCCTGGTCAGATTTTGGGGAATCCCAACCAACAAGCTTCAAATTCAAATATAGGGAACAATAACCGGAATAATGGACCAATGTACAGGCCCCCGAATCAGAGGAAAATTTTCAATCAGAATTAGAACAATCCAAGAGGGGCAGACCAATGGAAGAATCCATGGTAGAGCTATTTGCACAGCAGAAGGAGCAGCGAACAACCATAGATGGGATTGCTGGAGTGTTATCTCATTATCTGTTTCAATACAAGAATTAAGAGGGAACCAAGGCCAGCTGCCCTCCCAGGTACAGCTTCCTTCTAAGGAGAATGTGAACGAAATTCAGCTACGAAGTGGAAAAATTTTGGCGCCTGCAGTAAAAAATTCGCAGTCAGCAGGGGGCCGTTTGCCCAAACCGACGGGTGATCCAGAAGCTGAAAGCTCAGAGCAACCAGAACCTGAGGAGCCCATTGTTATCAGATCTGAATCTGAACCTAAGAAGAGCCACGCCCCAATTCCAGTAAGCAAAGAGGTGTACAAGCCAGCGCCACCCTTCCCTAATAGCTTGTGCCCCGAGGCAAGAAAGATGAAAGAGGACCCAATTGAGTACTTGGAAGTTTTCGAAAAAATAGATGTCAACATTCCATTCCCAAAGGCGATAAAAATTCCCCCAATTGGAAAATTTCTAAAGGACTTCATGGTTGGGAAACCAAGAGGAGCTAGTAAGGTGGTCCTAGGCGAGACAGTCTCCGCCGTTATTCAAAAGAAGCTGCCACCCAAATGCAAGGACCCATGTATGTTTTCTCTACCATGTGTGATTGGAGAAAAAGTTATTGAGCATGCAATGTGTGATCTTGGTACATCTATTAATGTCATGCCCTTATCTGTTTACTTGACTCTATCAGGGTAGAATTAGCTGAAACAAAGGTTGTGATTGCTGATAGATCATGTGTTCATCCTAAGGGGGTATTGGAAAATATACTTGTGCAAGTTAATTCTTTTGTATATCCTGCTGATTTCTATGTTATAAAAATGAATACTGATCCTGCTAAAGAATCTGTTGGGGTGTTGTTGGGTAGACCTTTTCTTAAGACATCCAAGGTTGTTATAGATGTGTATAATGGATCAATTTGATTGGATTACTGTGGGGAGAAGTGGCAATTTAACATTGAGAATGCTATGAAACATCCTGATGATGTTGAAAATGTATATGGAATAGATGTCATTGACCCCCTTGTCCAAGAATATCTTGAGACGAATTTCTTGCAGGATAAACTAGAAAGGACACTTGTCCAGAGCCTCACAGAAGCTGATATACAGAATTTAAGTGATGAGGGAGTCTGTGAGGCAATTCAGAACCTTGCAGTAGCTGAAGAGTATACAGGATCAGGCGACGATTTCCCCAAACCGCTGGGTGCCGAACGACCCATTCCATCATTAGTAAAGGCCCCGAAGTTGGATCTGAAGCCTCTCCCAGATAATCTGAAATATGCCTTCTTAGGCAAAGGAGATACACTGCCAGTAATTATTTCCAAGGGATTGACCCCAGCTCAAGAAGATCGTTTGCTGAGAACCATAAGGAAGCACATCAAGGCGATTGGGTGGACCTTAACCAATGTTCCTGGAATAAGTCCAGATATTTTCCAACATTTTATCTTCCTAGAGCCCGACGCAAAGCCATCGAGGGACCCTCAAAGAAAGTTGAATCCAAACATGAGGGAGGTAGTTCTAAAGGAGATTCTGAAGTTATTGGCAATGGGGATAATCTATCCTATTTCTGACAGCAAGTGGGTTAGCCCAATCCATGTGGTGCCAAAAAAAGGAGGTTTTGAAGTGGTTACAAATGAGAAAAATGAGCTGGTGCCGATGAGATTACTCACAGGATGGAGAATGTGCATTGACTTCCGCAAATTAAATGCAGCTACTAGGAAGGATCATTTTCCCCTTCCCTTTATTGATGAGATGCCAGAACGTCTGGCTGGTAAGATGTTCTTTTGTTTTCTAAATGGGTACAATGGATATTTTCAAATATGGGTGAACAAGGAGGATCAGGAGAAGACTACTTTCACATGCCCTTTTGGAACTTATGCCTACAGGAGAATGCCATTTGGTCTATGCAATGCCCCTGGGACTTTTCAGAGATGCATGATGAGCATATTTTCAGACATGATCGAGCAGTGCATTGAGATTTTTATGGATGATTTCACAATCTATGGGGATTCTTTTGATCAATGTTTAGAACACCTGGATTCGGTTTTGGAACGATGCGTAGCAAAGAACTTGGTGCTGAATTATGAGAAGTGTCACTTCATGGTTCGAGAAGGAATTGTTATTGGTCACAAAGTCAGTGAAGAAGGGATCGAAGTGGACAAGGCCAAAGTAGAATTGATTAGCAAGCTACCCTATCCCACTAACGTGAAGGAAATTCGTGGTTTTCTGGGCCATGCAGGTTTTACAGGCGTTTCATCAAGGATTTTGCCAAAATCGCACGGCCACTCACAAATTTGCTCAAAGACGATGTCCCGTTTGCCCTAACGGACGACTGCCATGACGCATTTAACACTCTAAAAGAGAAGTTGATATCAGCTCCAATCATTCAACCTCCAGATTGGGCAAAACCAGTCGAGCTGATGTGTGATGCTAGTGATTATGCTGTTGGTGCCGTGCTTGGTCAAAAAATTGGGAAGGAAACACATGCTGTGTATTATGCCTCCAAGACTCTTAATCCTACCCAATGTAATTACACCACAACAGAGAAGGAGTTATTGGCAGTAGTGTTTGGATTTAATAAGTTCAGACACTACTTCCTAGGCTCCAAGGTTATAGTTTATACCAATCATGCTGCTTTAAAACACCTACTACACAAAAAGGAGTCAAAGCCAAGGTTGATTAGGTGGATTTTGCTTCTCTAGGAATTTGATTGTGAGCTTAAAGATAAAAAAGGAGCTGAGAACATAGTAGCTGATCATTTGAGTCGATTGACTCTACCTGAACAGGAGGAACAAATTGGTGAAGAATTTTCGGGAGAACACCTTTTTGCTCTAAGTGCTGTAATTCAGGGAGAACAAACTTATCTTGCAGTAGTAACAGCAGCCCATCCTGACCCATGGTATGCACCCATAGTGAATTATTTAGTTGCTAATGCTCTGCCACTTGAATTTTCTCAAGGGAAGAAGGAGAAGTTGATCAGTGATAGTAGGCAGTATATCTGGGACGATCCAATCATGTGGAAGTGTGGTCCTGATCAGATCATCCGACGATGTGTACCAGAATGGGAGCAAAAGAGCATTCTATAGCACTGCCACTCTTCGCCTTCAGGAGGGCATTTTGGGCACAAACGTATAGCTAGAAAAATAATGGATTGTGGTTTTTATTGACCTAGTCTGAACAAAGATAGCTACAGATTTTGTCAAGCTTGTGAAAGATGCCAACAATTTGGAGACATTGGTGCTTGAGATGAAATGCCACAAGTCCCAATCAAGGTCTGCGAAATATTTGATGTTTGGGGCATGGATTTTATGGGCCCTTTCCCACCTTCCAATGGGTATGTTTACATTCTGCTCGTCATAGATTATGTGTCCAAGTGGGTTGAGGCTAGGCCCACACGGTCAAATACAACTAAAGAAGTGAAGGCATTTTTAAAATATCAATTGTTCCCTCGATTTGGTATTCCCAAGGCAATTATCAGTGATCAAGGGACCCATTTTTGCAATCAGACTATAGCCGGAGTATTGAGGACACATGGAATTCAGCATCGTCTTGCTACACCGTACCATTCACAGTCCAACGGCTAAGCTGAAGTGTCGAACAGAGAGATCAAAAGGATTCTTGAGAGAACAGTTAATACCTCAAGAAAAGATTGGAGTCAGAAGCTACCTGATGCTTTTTGGGCATATCGGACTGCATTTAAAACTCCTATTGGGATGTCTCCGTATCGACTTGTTTTCGGCAAGATGTGTCATCTTCCTGTGGAATTAGAGCATAAAGTATACTGGGCAGTCCAAAAGATGAACCTGGATTCAACAGCAGCAGGTGAGGAAAGGCAGTACCAACTCCAGGAACTTGAAGAAATTAGGCTGGAAGCCTACGAGTTGGGCAACTGGTACAAGGATCGAATAAAGGCCAGGCATGATCGATTCATCCGACAGAAGGAATTCCGAGTTGGCCAGCAGGTGTTATTATTTAAATCCAGGGTTCGTTTATTTGGCACCAGAAAATTATCTAACAAGTGGCATGGGCCTTTGGAGGTAGTAGCCGTTTGGCCCAGTGGTGCAGTAGAGGTTCGAGACCCTCAGTCGGGACAGCAGTATAAAGTCAATGGGCATCGACTCAAGTAATTTTATACCTCAAGTCAAATCCAGCAAGTCGACTACCTCTAGTTGACTAAGTGCCCGCATCACATAGATTAATCAGTTCGCACCCCGTCTGGCCAAGACGTTAAAGAAAAGCGCTACTAGGAGGCAACCTAGTCTATTGTAATAGATTAGTTTTAAAAATAAAAAAAATTTTAAAAAAAAAACGTTATTTGTTTGTTTTTTTTCTTATTATTTATTTCTTTTCGTCTTTTCACAATTTAATTATTTTTTTTTACAGGGAATGGAGGAGCAATTTTGAGGCTAGGAGGGCTCATTAGAAATTTTGGGGACCAAAATCCCACATTTAGGAAGTCCAAGGGCCAATGGTACAATTTCCCGCACCTACAGCAATGATTCAGAAATTTGGGGGACCAAATCTGAAGCTTCACAAAGTTCAGGGACTGGAGCTGTAATTCTTAGGAGCAAGGGCCACAAGTGACAAATTAGGGGCCCAATTGCGAAGTCCTGAAACTGTAGGGACCTAATTGCAAGATGGTGGCCACTTCACCGATTCACCAATTTCCAGTACCCATTCACCGATTTCAATTAACCAATTATCCGACCCACTACCCAATTACCCGACCCACTACCCAATTACCCGACCCAACACCCAATTACCCGACCCAACACACATTTAACCTAATTTACCCAACAAATTCTCCCCGAACCAATCCTCCATCTTCTTCCTTTGGATTTAGCCGCCATCCAAAATTCCTTCCACCCCCCTTCCAGTCACCGCCGCTCACCCAACCACCCTTCCAGCAGCCGCCAGCCACCAGCCCTCCTCCCCGCCAATGGCTCCCAAGCGCCTGCCAGACTGTATCCGCCCAAGAACGAAGCCGAGCCAGTCGCGCCGCCCGTTCGGGTTCCATTTGAGGCGGCGGCCGATCCTTCCTCCGCCGCTGCCGCCACCACCGTGACGCCCTCCTCCCGTCCTCACCGCCGCAAGTATGCGGCCGTGAAGCGGCCGACCCCAACCACCTCTCGGCTGCCCAGGACGACCAAGAGTGCCAAGTGCAGCCCCGAGCCCGAGGCCACCGACCCACCACCCTCACCCTTCATTTCATCCCATTCATTTTCTTCTGGTCCTCTCCGCAAGAAGTTTGCTGCCAATAAACCAAGGGACATGATTCCCATTGTTCCTTAGGTACGTAAGGCATTGGTGAAACTTCCAACTCCAGCATCCGAAATTGAGATGCCAAAGAAACCAAGTCAACCGGCAAAGGAAGTAGCACCACCACGGAAAACAGTTCCAGCAAAATTCGCAGTTCGACGGTCCAGGCGCAAGTCGGCCGCCACTTCTACCGCCTCGCCGCCACCGCGAGCCGCCGCTCCTCCACCTTCCCCTCCGTTGGTGACTTCCTTGGAGATTCCTTCCACTTCTCAGGCACAGGATGCGAGTACTTCTACTGCATCCCATCCAGATATGCCACCCCTGCATACTTCTACGCGTGTTTTAAGAAACCGCACAGTCCGGGCAAGTACTTCTACTGCCCATACAGAGCCCGAATCAAACGACGAGGCCGCCACTCCACCCCCTCATGTTCAGATCACAAGTATTGCTCAGATTGACCAGAACTTGACGTTCCTTTCCTCCCGTCAAAAGATCAGGTATACGCAGGTTTGTTCCCGCGCTGTTTCTCCTTTTTACAGTATTGATTTTCAGCTCTTAGTCAGTTTGAATATTGCAAAAGATGTGCATAATTTTTTTTGACAATGTGGGGTGGTCATGGTTTCGGAATTTTGATTTGGCTCCTTGTTATGAAGAGATGCTTAAAGAGTTTTAAACCACCGCCACTAAAACCAAGACTAAGGGTCTCACGCCTAGTCGGGCTTTTCTGAATTTTTGATTGTTTAATACAGTGCATTCTCTATCTGTAAATCAATTGAATACAGTGTTAGTCATCTGTTCTGAGGCTGAGATACTATCTGCTAATTATTTGGCTAGACCTATGAAATTCCCTGCGTTCAATCATCAATCTGTGTGGCATCGTCTTACTTCATCTGAGGCTGCCTATTCTTCCCATAAATCTGGGGCATATCTGCTTACTGACCCTGCACTTCAATTTTGTCATTATTTGCTTGTAAGAATCTCAGTGGCAGGACTTCTGCACAACATGTAGTTACAATTCCTGAACTCTATATCCTTAAATGCATGTTGGAGGGGGTTAAACTCAATCTTGGATTTTGGATTGGGTATAGTTTGGGGGATATTGGTTCTCACCCTAAGAGGCACTTGAGTTTAGGGCACTTTGTGGGTCTCATTGCTAGAAACATGAATTTGTTTGATCCCACTCCCACGTGCATGACACCTTACCCTCCCCCTAAGGCCTTGGATGATGAGTACTTAATTAGTACAGAGTTGATTTTTAGGGCCCAAGATGGGACCCTTTGCTTTCACAGTGCCGACTTTCCGCCACCTGCTCATGCAGTCTCTGCAGGTTTGGAGATGGTACAAAAGGACCTTGACGCATTCAAGGAGGAACAAGCTACACTTAAGGTGCAAGTAGAGGCGGGCTTTGCTGCAGTTCATCAGCGATTTGACCAATTGGCTATTTGTTTAGCTGCCATTCAGCAGCATTTGAAGCCTACTGATTAGGCTCTCAGGTAAGTTTTTCTGTTTTTGTTTGTATTGTAGGCTGTTTTGAGTTTTAATTTTTTCTATTTTGTTTTTCTTTGTCTGTGTTTAGCCCTGCATTTCTGTTCTTTTCTTTGCGCTTAAGGACAAGTTTTCTTTAAGTGTGGGGATGTTTGCAGGTCTGATTAATGTTTTTTTTTCTGAATTGTTGTGTTATTGAGTATCCACTGTGTTTCATTATATTTGCTTGGGGATAAGCAATTGTCTAAGTGTGGGGATGTAGGGACATTTGTCCTAAAATTTTTTGTCCTGTTTGTGAGTCAAGTGTCGCTGCCTTTAATCTGATTTGGATCTGAAATATGCATCATAGATGAAGTGTGACATGAAGTATGCATGCTGTAGTTTTGAAAAATTAATCTGAGAAGTCCAGAATTAGTTAAATCTGGAAATATGCATGTTTTCCCTTTTCTTAAGCTCTTGTACTGAGCCTAAATGCTGAATTGTTCGGGGAGAATCATTTGCTTGCCTGTCAGACTGTCAAGATGATATGCATAGTATATGGCTGGATAATGGGGAATCTTCTTAGGATTAACCACTTTTGGCTTGCTTTCTAAACCTACCTTGTTATATCCCTAGAAGGAAAGTTGAAACCTTGTATACAACATTTTTTTTCTAGTCAGTAAATAAGCCAAGGCCAATTTTTTTTGTGATAAATCCTTTATACCCCCCTAGTGTGTTGAGTTGCTGAATTATGAATGAAGTCAAGTGGTGCAATGTTTAAACAATATGTGTGGATTATTTGGCAATGTATATGTGTGCCCAATGTTAAAAAGCTCATGGAAAGTAGAGACAAAGAAAGAATGAATGAAAATAAAGCAGAGAAAAGTGATAAAGAAAAAAAAATGTTGATGTTTTGAATTCTGCAATGTGCTGAAATTGTGATATATGATGAGTTGGGTAGAAATTTAATGTGCTGAATTTGTGAGCCATAATCCGCGCAAAGTGCAAGAATGCTGAATAAAACATTCGCCAGTTTGCCCAAACAAAAGGGGGCTGTGAAGAATTCTGAAGAAAGGTACAGCAACTGAAGTTTAATTTTTGAGAACACACTGGGTTTGAATTTTTTGCAGGTGGCCTAGAACCCTTAGGATCTGTCCAAAGGTTCGAACCCAAGCCTTACGTTGCGTCTCTTGATTAGAAGGTTGTTTCTTAAATACTGTGTATCTATTCCTTCTATACTATGGCGATGGTCGGCTATCAAGCATCTATGATTCTGGCTAGATTAGGATTTACTTTTATCCTAATTTTTTTCTGAAAAATGTGAGATTGTGTGCATTACTGACCATAGAGTGCTGTTTTGGGAATTATTGCATGTTTTTGGGTTTAGTTAATGGAAGAACTATTTTTGTGAAATAAATAGAACACATGCATATGAATTGAAGTGCTGATTTTGTGGTGTGAGTAAGTTCCAGAAAAGAGAAAAGGTAGATTTGTGAGTCTTGTTTTGAGTCTTATTTTTGAGTCAGTCCAAGGAGTCTTGTGTGTCATGTTTTGTTTGTGTTTTATCTTGTCTGGATCAGTTGCGAAAGGAAGTATGAGTAAATTTCTGAATTGATGGGTATGCTCTAGTTCTTCACTTCACGCTTGAGGGCAAGCGTCATTCAAGTGTGGGGATATTTGATCTGCACCTTTTAGGTGTATTATTTTAGCACTTGTTATGGCAGTTCTCATGGACTTTTGCCCAAGGTTTTAATGTTTATTTGCAGTTTTAAAGATCGAGCCCAATTGCAGAAGAGAAGTAAAAAAAGAGGAATTTTGAAGCATAAAGAAGCCCACACAACTTGTGGGCCAAGAAGGAAGAAAAGCCCATGAGGCCGGAGCCAATTTCCAGGCAAATCGCAAGAGGAAGTCGGGCGCATGAAGTTGAATCCAATTGATAATTGGCTTCCAAATAAATTTGAGTGGGCAGAATTTAATTCCAATCCAATGATTAATTGGATTCCAATTAATTGTGAATGGGCCGAAACCAATTGGAGTCCAATTATCCAATTGGTTTGAATTGGTTTGAACTGGATGGCAATCGGATTCCAATTATCCAATTGGATTGGAATTAAATAGATTAAGTGGGCAGCCATGCGCATGGAAGATGCTGCGAAGCTTAAAAGGGAAGCAATGAAGTTTTGAGCAATTACCAATCCAAGAAGGAATTAAAGAGAGAAGTTGGGAGTTATCAAATTTGAAGAGACTCCATGTGCTTAATTAATTCTCTTTCCAAGTAGAAGAAAGTTTCCTTATTCCATTAGGAGATTGGTTAATTGCTGATTTGTATCCCTAAATATATGGGATTATTCCTGCACTTTTAGATACAAGCTTTTAGAGACAAGTTTTTAGATAGAAGTTTTCTAGATAAGTTTTATAGAGAATAGTTTCTTAGTTTACAAATAATTCTCGCGCAAGCTACAGTTTCGTGTTAGTATAGTTTTCCTCTGTTCTGTTCTGTTTTGCTCTGTTTCGATCGCAACTTTGGATTTTCCCGACGGGCAGTCTACCGTTTGGCCAAACCGGCGGTTGTCAGATCGCGACTTCTTAAATTCCAGTACAATATTCTCTTTTCTCTTTTAATGTCTTCTTTTATAATTATGTGTTTTTCGTGTTTTTATCATGAGTAACTAATTTATTAGTTCTGGTATTATGTAAGAAGCCATAATCCATGCATGTATGAAAACCCAGGAATTAATCTAAGGTCTAATAAATTATGTTTCTAAATTGCCTGTGTTTATATGTCTAATTACTAAGATTCTATTAAGCCTGATCAACTTAGTTTAATCTAGTAGAGTCAGTGAGTGGCACAACTACCAGCCGAGTAGTACATGATTAATTGGGTAATAATTTCTAATGCATCGTCAGTAGGAATTATTAGTTTCGGGTTCTTCTAGTTCTTAATGCTTCTATTTGTTAATTGATAAGGTTTGCGGGGACACACAGTCTGTTAGTTAACGTAGTTAGAGAATAATTCCTTTGCGGGGACTCGCGGGGGATTATCGAGAATCTATGGGAGAATTGGGATTATTTGCGGGGACTCGCGGTAATACTATAACTGAAACGGCATAAGTAATTAGACAAGTGAAGAGGTTTATGATTGCATGCATGAGATTAAGGTGGATTTACATAATACCGGAATTTCCTCTCATTAATTGATATATGTTTAAGTCTTTTATTTAATTATTAGTTTAATTATTATTTTGCTAAAATTAAGTGACAACTCCAAGGTCTCTTGGGAGACACAAAGGTGACTACTAGTCAACAGTTTGGTTTTATTTGCACTTTAATTGGAAATTGAATTAAATTGCCGTCTCTGTGGATCGACTCTGTCTACTACTGTGCTATATTTTATTAGCATCTTAATTGTAGGTTTTAAGCAGTATTTTTACTGTATTTGTTAAACCCACGACAAGTCATATCATCCTACGAATACCACGAACTTAAAGACTTCAATGAAGGCGGCACGGCGGCGGCGGTTCGACAAGCTTTACGGCTTCTCTTTTTCTTAAGTGTTTGCAAAGTTTAATTCTTGAAATTAAGGATGTATTTATAGGCATCCTATAGGTTAGGGGAGATCAAAATCTTCCTTAAACATGGTCATATTAATTCGGGTAGTTTCGCTCTCCTGAATTGATTGTGATTTCGGATTCCTTAATTAAAGATTGTTTCCCGTTTTCGTTTCCTTCTGTCCGAGTATTTGTCTGACTCGTACGGTAAATCGCATGGGCAAATTCCGCGAATTCCTTCCTTTGCGAATTCTTCTTCTGTCCGACTCGGATAGAAACTCATACGATGCAACATTCCAGATTCACTCTTTTTATGTTTCTCCTACTTTATTTGTTTCACTTTATGTAATTGTCACTTCTATAATAACTACCAATCAATTAGCCAATCAATCTAGAAATCAATCAAGCAATCAATTTAAGCAATTAATCATGCAATCAATTAAACAATCAATCAAGCACTTCATTCATTCGGTTTTCGTAATTTAAGAGCAAGCAAAATGTCTATTTTTCCCTTAATACGTTACGGTTTCTAGCTCAAAATTTTTGTGTCCTCACAACAACTATATGCCAATCAAAAATAAACATGATCTCATGCTTGAAGTACACCTCCCAAGGTTGTCAGTTATGAAGATACACCTCCATAAAGTGAAAAATTAGGTTCTAATATCACTTTAGTCCAAGCACAGAGTGTGTGACACCCCAGTCTCACCATCCCGCATACAAGAGGTTGGCTAACCGAATGCCTGCATGGTTCGTACCAGGTCTCAGATGCAAAATAGAACATAAAGAAATCTAAAATTTCAAATTATTATTATTATCGAAATTCTTACAAGTATTACCCTTAAATAGGGTTGATTACAGAGGGAGACTATCTAACTTCTTTTCCCTTGCCAGCTATTATAATGGTTCAGGCCGACCTAATGTCAATGTTGAGCGCAGCCACCACGTTCATCCTATTTGTAACAATTTCATTGAAAACAGAAAACAAAACAAGGAAAAAGAATGAGCCCATGCTTAGTGAGGCCGCACTGTTTAACAAATACTTACCGAGTTTCATAATTACCCATGCATGTATGTTCAGATAATCCAAACAGAGAGTAGTCATGACGCAGATGCACAATATATAAAAAAGGATACAATATAGCAGAAAGTCGACACAGTTCTAAATGAACTATGAACAACCTTTTAATCAGCTGCAGATTCAGAATAATAACACCGTCAACAATGCCCATGCAGGATAATGGCCCAGACATAAAAGTAGCTCGAGACTACTGACCAACGATAATGACCCAACGACCAAGCCCAAGCCTGCTCGATAATCATTCCGCACACTGTGAATTCACGACTCAACACAGACTCAGAATAGAATACAAAATATATACAGATAATCCAGTGTGCTAAGTAGGCACACCTCGGCATTCACAGATATAATATAATCAAGTGAATAGAATAGTTCAACATGCTATAATTCATATATCTTATAAGGATGAACTCCTAACACATGGCATATGCATAATGCAATCCGACATTCAATTAATTACAGATTAAAATGGTTTTTCCTTTTTAAGTGAGGTAACTCACCTCAGTCTGAAGATCTAAGCTCACGTACTTGCTATCTAGCAGATCTGCATATATTTCAAGTTCCGGCCATTTAGTCATTACTTCTAACTAATAGAATTCTAATTTCTAATTTATTCCGGAATTTTACTAAATAAGGGCATAATGGTAATTTACCAATTTTTCCGTAAAAGACACACATATAAAGATAATAAGTATTTTAGAATTATCTCACTTGAAAATAACTATGAAAACATAATAATTATAACTTTTAAAGAAAATATAAGTTTGGTGCTGTAAAACTTAAATTTACTTATTTTCTTAGTTAGAATGAATTTATAACTCTTAAACATTCTAATTCATTTCGCAAATAGTCCAAAACTTATAAAATTAATACTTAAGAAAATAAAGGTGTAAAATCCTTAAAATACTCTCTAAAATAACTTTAACAAAATTTTAAAAAAAGATTTATAACAAAATAACTAAAAGAAATCAAAATTGCGGAAAATCAATTTCCTTCTTTCAGATTGATTTTACCTGAATTTCAATCGGCTAAAACCGGTCCAATATTTACAAAATAGTCCCTAATTAATTTTCAAAACAATTCTAACTAAAAGAAATTATACATAATTTTAGGAAAATTTCAAAAATTAACATTTTGTAGTCCAATCGGTTTTTCCCGATTGAGAATCGGTCAAAACCGGTTGCTCAGTTTTAACCGATTTTCGATTGGTTAAACCTGTTTGGAAAACGGTCTCCAATTTTTACCCCTGGGCATGAATCGGTTTTCCCTGATTCCAAATAGGCTAAAACCGATTTGTGCCTTTCCAAGTTTTCTTTCGGGTTCTTGCTAAACTCCTTCAAAAAATCATTTTTCTTACTTCCTTTTGTGCAAAACCACCCTAACAACATATAGGCATTATTTCTAACATCTTCTAACCAATAATTCATGCTAATTACAAGATCAAAACCTAAAATTTCTTAAGAATTCCTAAAACTTCAAAACATGCTATATTTTCTAAAATCAATCAAAACTATCCGTGGAATTCCTTACTGAGATGTTCCGAACTCCTCCTAACGATGAATCCACAGCTCCGGAATCAATTCCTAGCTTCGAGCTTCGTTCCAAGCTTTTCCTTCCTTTCCTTTCTCCTTTCTCCTTTCTTCCTCTCCTTCTTCTTCCTCTTCTACTTTCTCCAAGTTTTTCTAGTTTGGTTTTATTTTGGCAGAGTTTGGGCATGGTGTGGGTGAAGAGAAATGACTAGGGAGGGGGTTTTTATAGGCAAAATATGCCAAAAGGCTTGAGCTTATCTCTTTTTTTTTTTTTTTTTCCTTTCTGCCACCCAATCAGTTTTACCCGATTGCTCAATTGGTAAAATCGATTGGAATTAGTTTTCGCCGATCTATAATCGGTTAAAACCGATTCATGAGGCGGTACCAATCGGTTTTCTCGATTATGAATCGGTTAAAACCGATTTATTAGGTGGTGGTAATTTTTTATTATTTTTCCAATCGGTATTACCGATTGGTGAATCGGTTAAAACCGATGGATTCAAATTCTATCAAAAGAAAATCGGTTTTACCCGACTAAGAATTGGCTAAAACCGATCCTTCTCATTCTTATCCATTATCCAATCGGTTTTACCGATTGGTTAATGGTTAAAACCGATCTACCTAATTTCTTTTATTAATTTTCATTTATTTTCTAAGTTTCTTATCTTCTAATTCCTATTTTTGAGAATTCCGGAAGTTCCTAAATCATAATCTTGCTAAACAAATAACATATCATGAAATTTAGAATTAAAGTATTCAAATTAATGCACATAGATAAAATTTGAAATTTGAAATAAAGAAATTCTTTTTGAAATAAAATATTCTATAAATTTACTAAAGAAATAGTTTTAGATCTTTTAAAATAGATTCCTATCTCCTAATAAATGTTCATAAAATATTTTTAAATACCTCGATATATTTTTGAGGTGAATTCAAGTGCTAAAATTTTATAGGGTCTCACAGAGTGACACTCCAATTTAAGCACCAAAATATTTCTTCAGAGGAATCAGATAGAAAACAAACAACCGCAAAACAAAAAAAAAGGTTGTGATGTAGATCAAGCATTGAAAAAAAAAAAGGCTTAACAGACCTACTTTTGCTATTGAGCAAGGACATACTTAACTGGTTAAGTATCTTTTGTTTATAACATATGACTACCTAGAAGAACATTGTACATTCCTTGGTCTTTTGTTTGAAATATGGGATATTGACAAACATCTATAAAAACTGTGTTTTTCTTTAGCAACTTTGAGATTGGACATTAGCAGAAAGCTAAACTGTGTTTCTCTTTTGCTCACTAAAAACGAAGGATGAAGATTTAACTTTTTTTTTTTTTTAACAAATGAAGCGTGGTGCTGCCTCTATTAATAACCTTCAATAAAAAAGTTACACAGAGTTCAAAGGCGTAAAAAGGGATGTGGGCCAGATCAGAGGCTGTGAGCCTCGCCAACTGCTATAGGATGTTTGCTGATGTGAATGTGCTGTTCCGGCTGGTTGTCGAGGCTAATTTAGCCAAGTAATCCGCCGAACATTCCCTGTAGTTGTGACCCCTTGTATACTCCGAAAAATATGCTCCAAGTCTCATTGTATCTTCCACTGCCCATGCACTGCCTCTACCAGATACTTGGAACCTGTCTCAATAAACATTTGGCACACACCCAACTGTGCATAAGCTTGTAACCCATGGTGAAGACGAATAAATTTGGAAAATGAATCTCTTGCCACACTAATGAACACTACTTCTGCATAGAGAACCTAACCAGTGTGATTCTAAATAATTATCCCACAACCCGCACGCCCCGGATTGCATAATGAAGAATCATCAATATTTAACTTGACCTCTGGGGGGTGAGGTGGCTCCCAAAAAACCAGTCTTTTGAATAAAGTTGGCAGTGTTTTACGCTTATTTTGGATGTGTACTTAGTGAAAGATTCATTTACTCATTGGCACTTTGAATTTCTTGATCCTTTTAAATGCTTTTGTTACCTTATCTTTTGAGGCTTCAATTCTCCTAAATTGTGGTGATTCGATGTTGTGGTAATATTGTTTGGAACCTGATTTCTTGCTCTTTAATGTATTTCATTGTTTTGTACTGGTTTTGTTTGGAACTTGCTTTCTTGCTATTTGATTCGATGTATAAGCATGTTAACTTATTGTAGAGTTAGTGCTTCTCTGCCTATTTTCTTTCAGTCATGAGCATGCAGACTCTTCATTGGACTTCTATTTTTGTTTAAAAGGTTAAGAAATGTCTCCTAGATAATCTCTGGAAATTCAGGTCCTAATTGGTAAAGAGACTTAAATATTGGTTTAAGTTTCATTTTAATTTTAAAATATTAAAATTACATTGAAAAAGTAAAAAGGTGCGCTGGAAAGTAAAAAGGTTTATTGGAAATGTAAAAAGTTTTATTATAAATGATGATAAACTATTATAAAATCAAAATGAGATTCAAACCTGATTTAGGGTTTAGAGCCTCAATCCCTAAACCTTTTACCAAACAGGGCCTCAATCTCTGTAATCATTTACATGTAAGTTGGTCAATTTATTATGCTCTCCAGATTGGATATTTCTATGATTTCTAATGGCTTCATTTGATTTTGTTCATATCAGAAGTGTTGGTGGTATACAATTTTGGTGAAGTGACAACTGAATCCATATATGGTCTAACTGAGGCATCAGATGTACATATTGTGCAAAATACTCTCTAAATTAACCTTGTTGCCATAAGATGCATGATTGGAACGAAAATACTATATATACTTGCAGCCAATTGATTTGCGTAGTGCCTCATGGATAGAGAGAATGAGAACAAAAATTCTATAGCTCAATTTTATGATACTCTACAATAGATTATATAGAGTACAAATTTATCTATGATTGTGTTTTACTCTATTTCATTTGTCACAAGTTTTTACTATGATGTACTTTTTTTATTTTTTTATTTTTACCATTGCATCCCTAAGAATCGAACTCATGATCACGGGGTTATAAGACTATTCCCTTACCACCACCCCAACCCTCCCCTTACTATGATGTACTTCCATGCAGGTTTAGTCTTTGTATTTATTGGCATTGTATTTCTATGTTTTTTGGAATTTTATTTGTTACTATTATTGTATTTAACTCTTTGTGTTCTATGTTCTTGAAATAGATGCATGTTGACTCTTAGTTGTTTTGTTTTGCATTGCCTGTAGATTTGCGTAAGTAGAATTTATCAATAATTATATCTTAAACACTGAATTTTGAGATTGTTACTGAGCTAAGCACTGGTAACTTTGTTTTCAGGTTTTGGAGACAATTGTTTTTTGATGCATAACAGGCTTCAGAAAGCGAAAATCATTGACGAGGTAAGAAAGATGCAATCTTGACTTCTGTTAATGTTAATTAATCTAAAGGATAAAAGATTTTGATAAGTAGCAGTTGCTTGGAGGGGACACATGAATATGGCAAAGATTACAGTATCACCTCTTGTTTTTCCAAGAACTTTCTAGGAGTTAATGGTCCATGTAAAAAAATGATTCTGTATGAAAATTGACTATTCGAAGTTATTTACTTCTGCATGTTGCCAACCCATAATACTTCACTCTGATCCTGTACATGCATGGTAACTATTTCAAAATGTTATATGATAACTATGGGTGATAACGAGCCGAGTCGAGTTTTGACATATATATTTATTGTTCATTTATTTATCGAGTTTAAAATCTTGTTTGTATTCGTTTATTTAGTAATCGAGCCGAGTTTATTCGTGTACGTTTTATCTCGCATAACTAACAAAAAATTGTAATGTTTAGTTAATTTAATATACTATATCAACTTACACAAAAATTAAAATTCAATTTAAACTCATGTATTGATAGCTATGTACATATAAATATATATAAAGATTCAATTATTTGTATTATTTAAAACTTTAGTGTTGTATATACTTGTTTTATTTATATTATACAGTTAATATTTTAATCGAACATGTTCACGAATGTTAACGAGCTTTCAACACTTTGTTCGTGTTCGTGCTCATTTATTATCGAGCCTAAAAATCATGTTCATAATCATTTTTATTGAGCCGAGCTCAAAATTTTTCGTGAATATATGTTAGTGTTCGTTCTCAGCCCTACAACTATATAAAAAAGCAACCCGAACTCATGTAATCTAACAAAGAGGGTCACCTGAATTAGTATCAAAGGAATGGTAATATTCTATCTTTCTCTAAATTTTTCTTGTCTTTCCAACACAACTAAATCATAGAGAGAACAATTTTTGGCTTTCCGGATAAACCAAATTACGAATCATGGCGGCGTATTAATGAGTAAAATTTTATATATAGTGATTTTCCTTGACTCTTGAAAACATAGTAAGTGAAGAGAATATATAAAAAAATGTTTGTTTTTCCCTGTTTAGGAAACCTCAAGCCTAGCTTTCACACGGCTAGGAGGAAAAGTGGATAAGTTGGTTTTGATTGTTATGTTTGGTTTCGCTTGGTTATGAAATTAATCCAATTTTGAATGAAGGAACAATTCAAACTAAAAATAAAGTTGGCACGTTCTTTAAGTTTTGGTTTTAGTTTACGTGTTGATTTCAACAGTAAATTTAATATATTATAATCTGTTTTCATTATTTCTAATACAACTTTTTACTATTCAATTATACATTTTTACATTTTTAATACAATTTTTATATTATAAAACTATTTTTCCAAAACCAAAACTCAAACCAATTGAATAACGAGAATTTGCTTCATATTTTTATATCTTCTATATATTACTGTATCCATCCCATATAAAAGGTCATTTTTCAACAAAAATTAATCCCAGTAAAAACATTGTTTAACTATTCAGCTTGAACTAACCGATTGACTCGGTCTGATCGGAAACTCTTAAATTGGACATGGAAAAACTTGGTCAAAATCGAAGTTTGACAGAGTTTTTCCGGATTTTCTAGAAGAAAAAGAAATTCTAAAAAACCTTTTACAGCTCACACTATTTTTTAAAAATAAATTGGGCTGTAATTTGACTAATTTTATTTTTGGGGCTTGTAACTTGCCAAATTAATCATAGGCCAACGATGCCAAATTATTAACATACTAGTTATAGTTCTAGTTTTATATAACTCTCACACCTCACTATTTTGGATAAAGGTTCAAATAAATTCCTAATGTCATATCTTGGACCTGATAAGTTCGTAATGTTATTTTTGGTCCAAATAAGTCCCGGCCTTATTTAAAATGGTCAAATTATCCCCTTACTTTAACTCACCGCCAGGTCACTTATTTTTGCTGGGCTAGACTATGAGATATCGTAAATTTTGCCCTAAGATCACCTATAAGATTGTATTTTTGTAAATTATTTTAATTTGTCTAAATATATGTAGCTGTGGACTTGTATGATTATCTTAAAGGAATTTTATTGAATGGATGATTAATTTTGGATTATGAATTAATGCTTATTAGGATTACTTATATTAGGAATAGGGTTAGAATTATTTTTAAATAATAAAGTAATTAAGTAAATAAAAACAAAGAAATTAGAAATTAAATGGAAAATAAAAAATAAGGGATAATTGGTTTTACCCGATTCGAGGGCGGGTAAAACCGATTGCCCAAGGTTCCAAATGGTTTTACCCTATTCTAAAACGGGTAAAACCGATGCTTTGGATAGATAAACGGTTCTACCCGATTGAGAAACGGGTAAAATCGATTCTAGGATAAGGAAATGGGTTTTACCAATTGCAAAACGGGTAAAACCGATTCCACCGCTTCACGAAACGGTTCTACCTGATTTTTAAACAGGTAAAACCGATTCAAAAAGTAAGAAAAAAATCTCACCGACTCACAAACCGTTTTACCCGATTGTCAAAAGGGTAAAACCGATTTAGGATCGTTATAACTGATTCTAAATTGAGTAAAATCGATTCCGGGCTGGGAATGAAAAAAAAATTTTCATGATAATCACGAACTTGTTTGGCTTATTAAGCATTCTTGCCTATAAATAGAGCCTTCTCAGCTCTTTGTAACTCACAAAACTCTTGCCAATATTAAACCGAACTAGAAAGAAAAGAAAAAGGAAGGAGGTAAGGAGAAGGATGGAAAAGCTAGGAGGAAGCTAGGGTTTGGAACTTGAAGTTGATTCCACAACGTGGATTCGGTGCTAGGAAGGATTCAGAACTTAAAGGTGATGAATTCAATGCACTTTTTACGGTTAGATTTAGCAAAATAATACATGAAATGGAAAGTTTTAGGATTTTCTATGAATTTTGGAATTTAGATCTTTTAGTTGCTATGAAATTTCGGTTATGAAATGTTAGGAATGATGCATGGATGTTGTAGGATGGATTTCAGACCAAAAGAAAGCATGGAAAATGAACTTTTATGAAAATTTTTCAGAAAACTCAAAGAAAACTTGGAAACCAAGTTTTCTGGGCACGAATCGGTTTTAACCGATTGGAGATCGGGTAAAACCGATTCATGCTCAAGAAAACCGGAAAACCGATTTGTGAAATCGGCATAAACCAATTGAAAACGGTTTTAACCGATTGAGAATTGGTTAAAATCGATTCCAAGCGGTTTTAACTGATTCCCAATTGGGTAAAACCGATTGGGATGGAAAATTTTGTTTTTTCAAAATTAATTTAAAATCATGTATAATTTCTTTTAGTTAAGTTTAATCTTGTATTTAATTAGGTTAAGTACCTTTGGGATTATTGAAATAATAAGTTCGGATTTTTATAGCCGTAGGAAAGTTAGAATTTGTTTGGAATAGAAAAGAAACTGAATCTTTCGATATTTATAAACTGCAGATAATTGGAAAAATAGTGAGCAAACATCTCAGGACCGAGGTGAGTTTATCACTGAAAATGGATACCGTTTTAACGCAGTTAATAATTGAATATGCATTGAACTCTATTGTGTGATGTGTTTTAAACGCTTTCGAAAAATATTTGAAATTTTTTGATTTTAAACTGCCAGCTGTGTTTACTTGCTGGGTGGAACACATCTGTACTTGTTATGCTTCAGTTGTACTTTCTTTGTGCACTGAATCTATTATATGAAAATGAGCTGTGTCGGATCCATTATGTTGATACGATTTGATCCAACGAGCCAGCATAGAGCATGGTGGTCTGGATCATCTGCGTTCCTGATTTCGAAATCAATTCCGACCACAGGGGCCCATATATCCATGTATACGTTTGGGAGTGACAGTCGATATGTTCATGTTTATGATTATGCTGAGGTGAGCTGGCCTTCATTCATCGTATATGTACACGTTTGCGAGCGCCCCTCATTATATTTATGTATGCTGAGATGAGTTAGTCATCGTTTAGCATACATGTACACGCTGGCGATCGCCCTTATTCTCGAGATGAACTGGCTAGTTCATTTATTGTTCATATAGAACTTTAACGACTGTCTTTCATTCTCTTTATATGTTCTATGAACACCGCATGAGTCAGGACTGCTATTTGTTAGGATATGCCTGAATTATATGCATGGGTAAGTTTGTAACTCGGTAAATGTTTGCAAAAATGGTAGACTCTTCATGTTTTCTGTTTTCAAAATTTTGTAACAAATTCTTAGTATGGAGATGACTTCACTCACCATCAGTACTAGGAGGGGACTGCATGCGGACCGAACCTATTATATTAGTTGGATATGATTATATAAGAATATTATGTTTAGTTAATTAAGCTTTTGCTTTTGTAATAGGGACTGATGTACATTAACGTTTGACAATTATAATAAGAAAAAGTTATTATTATTATTTTGTTTTGCATGTTTTGAGTCCTGGTACGAACCAGGCAGACATCGTGTGAAACTAACCCCTTATATACGGAGTGGTGAATCTAGAGTGTCAGATAGACTGATTCTATCTCCACGTAGACGGATGAGTTAGGGTTACTGCAATCTCCCATTCGACTAGTATAAGATTTCAAGTTTTATAGCCATAGAAAATCTGACAACAGATGATAATCATCGAGAATGAAAGCCATCGAAAACGAAGTGTTTTCGTTGTCTTTTAGTGCTTCAATTCCTTCGCTTGAGATAACAAAAATGTCTTGTTATTCTCTTTTTCAGCCAAAAGTAGCTTTGGGCACCTCCAGGAGCAGAATGGAAGAGTACAACACAACAATGAAGCAAATCATATCATCATGATCTTGGTCAGCTCTTCACACCAGTACAGAAATGATTAAAGGAGGCGCCCCTTTGGAGTACACCCACCTCCAAAGGGGTCGGGAAAGCCTTTGGAGGCGGGTGCATCTCCAAAGTCCAATAAATAAGCTACATGCGCCCACCTCCAAATCTCTTTGGAGGCGGGTGCAAGTCCAATAGCTTATCTATTGGAGGCGGGTGCAACTCCAAAGGCTTTGCGCCCGCCTCCAATATTGTGTTTATTGGAGGCGGGTGCATTTTTACAAATTTTAATCGATAGTGTTTCGAAAATTCTCTTTATTTTGGACTGTTAAAATTAAAAATAAATTTTAAAATAATTCATTAGGATAATTTTGAAAGTTGAAAATAAGTTTTGAAAAAAGGCGATAAATTACTAGGTAATAAAAACCACAAGTTTTAGATGAAAATATATAAATATATACTTTCGATTTTAACTTTATATACATGAGTATATGTAGTCTAGTGGTAAATTTAATGTGCGAGAGTCAAGTGATTTTGCCGGCGTGGGGTTCGATTCTTACTGAAAGCATAAATTAAAGAAAAGGAAAAAAAATTTTGTACTGGAAAAGTTATTGGAGGCGGGTGCATGTTGCACCCAATAATGGTTATTGGAGGCGGGTGCGGGCCCTCCTTTTGGAGGCGCCCTGGAGGCGGGTGCACACTCCTAATGCCCTTAACCCCCGCCTCCCCTAAGCAATTTTGGTGTAGTGAAAGCTACAAACCCTTTAATTTTATTTCCTTGTGGGCTTCTGCAGTTGTTGAACTTCTTCTACACTCTTGGAGCCATTGAATTTGGCTGATTGATATATTCACTAGAACCTTGCCCTCACTATACAATTTCTTTATTATCAACGTGGGACAAATGCATTAAATGATTCCAATTCTTAAACATTAATATTGCTTTATTTCATTTTATTAATATTATTTTTTTTTTTTTAGATAAACGTTGTTTTAACTTTTCAATTTCATCTATTCAAACTTTTTTTCTTAATTAAAATTTACAATTTTCTTTTTTTAAAAAAATAAAAAATGCAGTACTAAAATTAAGGAATATATATAATTTTAATAAATAATATTTTCAAATAATTTATGATGTCACCGAATAGACTTCCAAGTCGACTCTTGACCCTCGACCCCTGAGTTTGGCCGAGTCGACTTCCGGACCGATTTTTTAAACATTGATAAAATGAGTCAAGTTTCTATTAATTTACACGGTATACCCTTACTAATATAAAATAATGTCCGGTCGATCAACACTAACCCTTACTAAAAATCTTGTCCCAAATAACTTGTTCTAGATAACCTACTTAAGTTGTACATTTTCTAAAGTAGACTCGTTTAGTAGAACGAGATAATATCTTTACTTCAAGAATGGATATTCAAAATAAAAAGAACTGGGGTATTTTCGCACAAACAGGATTACATGAAAAAATAGTTATAACTAACACTCGAAATAGATAAAATACAATCACGCATCCTAGCTACTTTAGATCGAAAACTTGAATTGCGTCTACATATTCAGCAATTTCAATCCAAGTATATATAGTCACTACGAACGAGAAATTCACAGTTTCAGGAAATTAAACTAAAAATTAATCTTCCAAAAAAAAAAAAAAAAGTTAGAACAAATTCAAATTGTTAGCTATAGATACTCCCTTCAACAATGTTCCCTCATGTGTGTAATAGTCATCATCTTTAGTGTGGTTGCTTAATTATAATTAAGCTACAAATCTGTAAAATATCCCAGCAAAAAGTCGTCGTCGCGGGGTATTAACACGTTCTGGTTTTGCGATCCAAATGAAGCCGAAGGATCGTTCAAATGTGGAACAATCCGCTTATTGTCGAAAAATTTCCAGTCATAATTCACATTTTCGCCAAGATCTTCATTGTTTAAGGTAAATTTCTCGTAGCCCTGATCATTTGTTGTTCCCAAACTTGTGGACATCGAAGGGCTATCCAGCTGTGGGAGCTCAATGAGTTGGTTGCTGAAATTCGCCCCCGCGGTGGCGTGGTTCGGTAACATTTCTTGCCGATGATGATGATGATGATCCACCGTTGCATAATTAGGAACTTGTTGATGAAAATTAGAACTATGAACATCGTTATTGATCATTGGATTCATTGAAGGAGAAGTATTTGACTTGGGAATGAAAGATGGAGAGCGGTAGTTTTCGTGTTCTTTTGCATAATAAGCATGGCTCCATGCTTCAAAACCTCGTTTGTGGCTTGGAGATGGCTTCTTAAACGCTCGGCAAACTACCCATCCTTCTTCCTGTAAATGAATATCCAGGTAGAATGAGATTTCATTGTTGTGCTAAACATAAGTGTTCCGGGAAATAGAACACCTTTAAAGAGTATCAATACCGTCACATAAATCATAAATGCATGAATGTGATGGACCAAAAACTTTCTCTTGTGTCATTAAAAAAATTCCAAATACACAACTGTTAATTTATTAGTGTTAATTAAGGTACAATTTCAAACAAGATTTTGGACTCTTTCATTGCAACCCATAGGAATATATATGAAGAACATACAACAAATAATGCCTTGTATACAACATTAGTGAGTTTCTTCTTTTTCCTTTTTCTTTTTTCCTTATAATTATAACCTGTTTTTTGACTGACGAGTTTGGACTACCTTTCTATATTCAAAAAGCAAAATTACAAAAAGTCTATGGCCCTTTTCGTTTTTGGGTAGTTTTGAAAATAATATTTAAATGTGAAAGTGTATTGAAAATACAAAAATGTCAAATTTACTAGTTCAAACGTGTATTGAAAATGATGAGATTTTAATATAAAATACAAAATTTCAAAAACATATTTTTGAGAACACAAATAAGACGTATATATCTTGCTACCCTTTTTTCTCTAATGAAAAAGAGTGTATTGCATGCATTAGATAGAATTGATCATATTTTATTTTTGTTTATATTTCTCATAACATGAATTTTTAAAAATATTTTAAAGCTATATTTCAACTTTAAACTGATCACATGCATTCAAAAAGATATTTGTATTATCAAAGAGGGACAAAAAGACATGGGATAAACCATGCTAAATAAATGTAAATGTGACTTTCACTATAGTATAAAAGGACATGCACGAGAGACTCAATTTTTCATGTGTTTGTACGCATGCATGGAAATGCATTATGACGCTTCTTGACTAAAGAAAAAGAAAAAGTCCCAAATAATCAAAACCTTTAACTAAGAAGGCACATTTTATAGCCTGAAACTTTAGAAATTTTGTGGAAATTAATAATGACCACTAATTAATTTGGGTTTAAATATTATGTTAATTAATGGAATATTAATTTAATTAAAGGTGCATGGCTTAATTACCTGTGTAGGTCCTTGGTCAGATGTTTGAAGGCGATATTCATGCATAATCCAATCGGTCTTCTTCCCATTTGGTGCACGTCCCTTGTAGAAAACAAGGGTCTTCCTCATCCCTATGATGGCCTCCTTTGAAAGTACAGCTTTGTCTCTTCCTGTCGCCTTCCAGAATCCGGCAGCCGTGGCTCGGTTGGTTCGAGTTCCGGTTGGATACTTCCGATCTTTGTGACTGAAAAAATACCATTCGTTTTGTTCTTCATACCCTAACTTGCACCTATCTGCTAATGAAACAAAAACAGATGACCAGTTAATGAAATATATAACTATTTTATAAGCAAATTCTTTAATTCTTAATATACTTTTTCATTAAAAAAAAATTACTAACACATTTCTTATATTTCCAAAAGAAGAATAAAATAAAAGTGAATGAAACTGCCTTGGGGAAGAGCTTCTAATTTTATTTTTTTTTAATTTATTTTCAAAAAGGGAAAAGTTATACTTCCTTTCTTCACATTGCTTTTCACTTTTTCAATATCTTAAAATTAATTTAAATTTTGAATGAAATTTCTAAAATATCTTTTGTCAAGAAAATATCACTTTCACACTTGTAGCTGAGAATTATAAAACATGAAAATACAATTAAAATCTTAGTACTTATAAATAATACCTCAATGAACAAAATAATTCATAACTTTTTTTCGACTTTTGTTTTGTAGTCAAATATTGACTGAAAGGGATTAGTACTTATATATAATAATACATGGCACTTAACAGGAAATGCTTACATTGAAGGGTTGCCCCTGTACAAGCTAACCTAGAAATAAATTAATAATTTCTGTTGGGTATTTTTTTATTATTATTATTTTATTTACTAAATCCTGACCGCATGGTCTGTAGACATCAGCTTTGTACGTACTTACACTCCAAGAAATCACCACTAAATATTGTACTAATATTATATTAAGGGAACAAGATGATTTTTATTTTATTTTATCTTTTTTTGTCAAAAAAAATGTCGATATAATTACATAATATTTAATGAAAAAGAAAATACTTCCAACAAGAAAATTACATAATATTTTCTTTAAGATAAACGAAAGTTGAAACCGTAGCATCAATAATAATTTTTTTTCACATTTTTTTATTTTATAAATGACTTTTATACATTTTCAATATGATTTTTTTTAAGGTTTTAAAGTAAAACGAACATAAAAATTGACTTAATTATTTTTCACCCCCTACGTTCTACGGGTAGTTCGATTGTTTTATGTATTTTCAAAATGCACATTCTTAATTAATCCCTTGTATTGTCGCTGTCATCGTGAATTGACATTTCCCCCCAGGAAGTATTGCTCACGTCACTAAAATTAGGGTAAGAATGTCAATTCACGACGGAGAGTACAAAAAAAAAACTGTGTTTTTCAAAAACCACAAAAAGCAAAGTTGAAAATATCCCTAAAACGTGAAAGAGTTAAAAGTAATTAAGCCACAAAAAAATATAAACAACAGACATTACCGATATATTTTAATACTCTCTAAACGGTGCTATTTCTGTTATATTAAAAAAGACCATTTTATAATACAATTTTTAGTATTACAAAATAAATTATTCAAATGAAATTAAATGGAGGAGGAGTCTCAAGTGGCTGTTACTGTTGTGTGATCTATAACATTAATGCATAGGCATACCTTGAATATCCCAGGGCTCCATTCTGTAGAGATCAATGTCAACTATAACATCAAGATCAATCTTCAGGGAATTAACCTTCCGATTCAGGTAGTATCCCACAAGCTCTTCCTCTGTGGGATGAAACCGAAATCCAGGAGGAACACATGACTCCATTTCCATTTGACAAAATTAATGTTCCTAACAAAAACCAACGAACACAAAGCATTAATATGTAGATAGATCATGCAAATATCCCAATATAGTCCAACAGTTTTTCTCATATTCAAAAGACAACTCGATTATCACCATTTCTGAGAGATCTTATACCCCATCAATATGCCATCTCTGTCCCATATAAAAAGTTATATTTCTAAAGCTCATAACGGTATCAGAAAAATGACTCTTTTAATGATCTTTCAAAGTTATTTGTGTCATTTCTATTATTCTACAACATATATATATATGTGTGTGTGTGTTTGTAAAGCAACTTTAATGCAAAGAAGACATTCCTTCTTGTTGCATGATGTGATGTTCATGAAAAGAAATGATTGTGCTTGTTGTACCAAAAAATTCTTGATGATCATGATGATTTAAAATCCATTCGTGAGCACAAGAGGGGCTTGATGAAGATGATGATGATCATATATATTTAGAGGGGACCCAAGAAAATGTGTAGCATCTGCAATGTGTCCCAAACTTGCCATGAGGGAAAAAATGGCAGACCATAAGTGGACCCCACCAAAGATAGATCGATCTCCACAGATATTTTCATTTCATCAAATCAATCGATCGATCCCTTTGGCATAGGCCAATCACCTTAGTTGCATGTAGTTAGCTATAGGCTTTGGCCATGAGTTTTTTTTTTTCTTTTCTTTCCTAAGCACAAAAGTGGCCGCAAACGTGGACTTTTTATGCACACCCACAAGGCACAAGCATGTTCATTTCTTTGAGTGCATTGCACTCCAATTCAGCTCATGGTTTGGCATTCAGAAAATGTTCTTGCACCCACCATCCTAGTTGCTACACACAAAACCTCAAAGAAGTAAAAAATAACAACCATTTTCATTGACCAACCTGAAAGATCCATCTAAATTGAGCAAAAAAAAAAAAAAAAAAACTCCCCTCATGCCCATTTCTCTAGTTCGAAAAAAAAAAAATCCGATCCGTTGCGGTAGAACGGATAGAAGATTACATATCTAATATATTCTGTCTAATTCTGTCCAAATTAGTGAAATGACATAGTTTTAAGGTGGACCTACGTAACTACGTCATTCCACTAATATTGCGGAGAGGTGTGATCTAGCCTCCGAAGCATGCTACTTGATTCGCTTGAATAGAAAAGTCATATTTTTAATACTGTTTGAATTGAATCGGGCTGAGGGTACTAATTTATGAAAACTTGGTCAGAATGAACTATGAAGAACGCAACACAACACTTTGAATTTTCCCACTTTATATATACATAACCAACAAATTTCCAAACATTAATGAAAAACCTTCCTAGCTATTCCTTTTTCATAAATCCACTATTATTTTTCAAAATGTTGATTAGCTTCTTTGAATGTACTATAATAAAATAAATCATCGAAAATGTTAAGGAAAAATGCCTCCCGATCCGGACAGGGTCGATCATCTTCATTCGAACAAATTAAACAACATTCATGGAATCAGTTCAAACTCTTAAAACACATAACAAACAGAGAGAGAGAGATGAAGATTCAAACACATACAGATTTCACACACACACACACATATATATATAAACTAACCAGAAAGATGGTTGTTGTCTTCTTCTTCTTCTTGGAAGGGAGGAGAGAAAGAGACAGAAAATGTGTGTGTTTTTTGTTTCTTTCCTTCTTGGGAATGCTGTCTGGGATGAATATATATATAGAAAGAAAGAAAAAAAGGCTATCACTTTCAAGCCTATACTACTGTTAGTTGAATGCTGCTGTTGGAAAAGAGTGACCGGTTTGATATATTTTAATATTTATAATGTATAAATAAACAAAGGAATATATGATGATGATGATTAAGGAGATCGATCGAGGAAGGTAATAATAAAGCTGTGGTAAACGCTAAAACGGAGAAGGAAGAACGAATTTGTGTTGTTTGTGAAAATATTACAGAACAAACAAACAAACCCTTAGGCTATATATAAATAATAATAGAGAAGAAAAGGTTATTGTAAGAGGAATGTACAGAGGATTGGTGATTGTTATTGATTACGCGTGGGGTGGCAGATATATGAAAGGTTTGTTTGGACGGCGTGACAACAATTTTTCACGCCACCGCACCCCCCCCCCCCCCCCCCCCCCCAAGTCCCTCCCTCCACCACCGTTATATTTGTTGCCACCACTTTCTCTTAATACGCATTACTGCAATTGTCAAATCATATTATCATCACAAATTCAAATTGCATTAGTTAATTTGATGGCCTTTATGGTCTCTGTAACAAACTCTGGAGTGAAACTGTTTGCTTAATATATATATATATATATATATATATATATATTACGTGGGTTATTTTAAGTACCCGCGTCCTTGATGTGATTTAATTTTGATGTGCGATTGTAATGCAAGTTGCCGATAGTGGTATAAGCTTATACTGAGTAGGTGGGCCCAAAATGAGTGAAAAGATAGGACGAATTCCAACACCTTTCAATACATATATATATATATATATATATATTTTACGTGTATTTGAAAATTAAATTAAAATTAGTGTTGTCAAATTCACAGCCATCTGATTTACTCTCAACTTTCTGTCCTAGTCGGTTAATTCGATATAATTCAAAATTTTGATTTGGTGAAACTATGTCAAAATTAAGTTGACCTTGTGCTTAACAGGAGATCACGGTCAAAGTGTTAATTTTAGACTATATTTATAACTCAATGTAATAGTTTAATTTATTATAATTAAAATAATTTATGTCATTAATGTTTCGGTTTTTTCATCTAATCCGACTGAATCGACCTTAGAACCATTCAATCCTTTTCTTTAGCCGGTTTACCCTTCGTACATTTCTCATGACATTGATTAAAACAAGACCCAAAAAAAATCAACGAATCACAAAGAAATATCAGAGCGCAAAAGTGTTACGGAAGATGTTTTATGTTTTAATACAATATAAGTTTTACAGTTTTTACTAGCTTTCGTACGCGTGGTTTCTTTTTATTAAGGTAAACCGACTTCTATCTTCTTCTTTTTTTTTTCTTTTTTTTTTTTTCCGGTGGTAAAAGAGGACTCAAGAGGTGATCAAGTTTAGGATATTGTATGGAATATTATGTTCATATTCATGTCATATTTAAGCGACCTCATTCTTCTGTATATAGACTATTACTTAGAAGTTACAACAGACTTTTATATTTAATGATAATTGAAGCATTAAGCTTAGCAACGAAACAGTGCGCCCCATTAGTTGATGCATAGAGAGTCACTCGGATGTTGAGGTTCGATTCCTACCTCTATCACTTTCGGCTATTTAAAGCACAAGCTAATGTATATGGTTAGACTTAGAGCAACAAATTGGCAGTTATAAATTTAAGTATCGAATAATATTACTCCATGTGATTGTCATTCACTTTGAGAATTTATATATCCTAAAATTTTCATGGTGTATAATATCGTCTTAAAATAAATGATGTTTTAGAGGGAGTAATAATTTTCAAAATAAATGACGTTTTAGTTAAAAAAACATAATTTTTTTTTTCTAACTTACCATTGTCTTAATTTAGCTACTCAAGAGTTAGTAATTATTTCAAATACCTAGTGTAATTGGATTATAACTCCAAGACTAATAATAATATTAAATTACAATAATTAAGAGTTTTTTTGTTCATTTAAACAAATTATAATCTATCTAAAAAAAAAAAACTATAAAACGTGTTTGATTCTGAATTAGAGAAAGTATATGCATATATAAATTGGTGGTTCCCTTCCAAACATGCTCCGTGCGGTCCAAAATAAAAGTTGTTTCAAAGGGAGTAACAATTTTCAAAATAAATGATGTTTTAGGAAAAAAAAACATAATTTTTTTTCAATTTACCCTTGTCTAAACTTATCCAACTAAGAGTACTTAGTGATTATTTTAAATATCTAGTACTCCCTCCGTTCTATTAAAAGAGTCCACTTTGTTGCACTATTGCGGTACACCAAAGTGGATTCTTCTAATGTAACGGAGGAGTAGTATTAATTGGATTACAACTCAATACTCCTATTAATATTAAATAAAACTAGTAAAGAGATTTTTTGTCATTTAAATAGATTCTCAATGAATTATTAGTCTGTTTAAAAATTTTTAAAACGAGTTTTATTCTGAAGCAGAAGGAATATCAATTTTGTGTCTTGTCGAAAATAACCGACCTTTAATATACCACTATCTCTAGGACCTCTAGCGATGGGCGAATTAGTGACACGTGAAAATTGCTATTCATTAGACCGATAATTTAGGTTAGAGAGTAACTTCCCTTCAACTACCTGTGTATGGAAAGAACAGCATAATGCTTAAGATGATGACATATATATCCTGCAGAATACAATGAATATATATATATATATATCATCTCCCTCCCACAATCCAGCTTTTGTTGTCTGTTTGGTGCGCCGCCCTTTGACAATTGTAACCCTTAAACATCTGCCACATAACAATATCCAAAGCTGTCCACATCCCAGAACTAATCATTTGTGGTTATTCTTTTCTTAAACTCCTGGATTATTAACAATTTAGTTAACACCACACCTCTAAGAATTACTATTTACATTGAAAGTATAATATATTAATATTAAAAGGGAATTTTTTGTCAAACCTCTCGTGGTGATACTTTTGTCCTTAAAATCGATACACACATGCATTTTCATCATTTAGAAACTGAAATCGATACGCATGCATTCTTTATTATACTCCATCTGTCTGTTCATTACTAGGAAGGAATTCACACAAATTAAGGTTATCTCTAAATTGTCATGTTAACCTTAGTTAGTGTCGTACTTCCTCTCTATTTCAATTAATTGATACACCAACTTACAACTTATGTGTTTGATTAATGAAAAATTCATTTTTCTTACTTATTACTACATTGATAAATTTGGGATCTTGTTTACTTTCTGCATTGAAAGTTGTATGACACTTTTTAAAGAACAAAAAATTAGAGATTAAATGATTGTGTTAGATAACAGAGGGAGTAGACGATACTTCTGCCAATAAAATTGATATGCTTATTAGAGGCGATATTTGTTGTTTTAATATAATGACGATACAGCAGCAGTTAAAGGCAGTATATCAGAGGTTAAACTTAATACACAATAAATCAAAAACTAATTTCAATATGCAATACATCAAATTCTAAATTTATAACCGCAATATATCAACAACTAAAAGCGATAAATTAAATGATAAATTCAATACGTGTGCATTAGATGATAAAAACAATATGGGTATTTTTAAAATATACAAGCGATACATTATTATGTTAAAATCGATACACGTAGAGTTAAACAGTTCGACCGGTCGAACATAAGTTTTTGTCGTTACATTATTTCCCTTAATTCTCTTCAAAGTTCGGGAGTTAATAGTTCGACTTAGCGTTAACGTTAAATATTCTACTCTCATCTTTAATCCTTTTCTTTCACAATTAGTCAATTACTTTTATTAATAATTAATGTGTACTTAAAACTGCTCGGGTTTATTTATAAGTTACCTCTAACTATAACACAATATATATATATATATATATAAGACATATATACCGTACTTCTTGCCCTGAGTTCTGTTTCTTAAATAAGAAAACAAAAATAAATAAATAAATAAACGGTCTAAGTGGAATAATTCAATATTTAAATTTTTTTCATACTTTTACTATTATAATATTTTATGATTTAAAATTAATTAACACTTCAAAAATAAGAATATAATTAAATAAAATAATAATAAATTAATTCTCTTAAGTTGTAATCTAAAAATATAACTTTTTCATTAGTACGAATAGGTGACAACCTTCTGTCTTGTGTGTGAACTAAGGATCTTCTCTTTCACTCTTTGAATTATCTATGGGAAGATAATTTATTACAGTAGTATACATGAGAACAAAGAAAGAATATTTAGTTGTATTCCCATTTTCCTATACATCACACCAATAAAAATAAAAACATAAACATAAACTACGCCGAAATTTTGTTTGAGACTATATAATCCCACATCGTATACACTTGTTGCATGGAATAATCTCTCGAGAAACAAGTACAAAGATGATCACCAAGCAAGAGTAAGAACCGCTCTTCTCTCTTTAATTAGCAAGATTAACGAGGGTAGTTAAAATTTGCATGGGGTGATTAATAATCTCAAAAGGTTAATTAAGGGTTAATATAAATAAATAAATGTATATATATAATGTTTATTTTATAGTATATGTATAGCTAGTTAATTATGATCCATGAGTGCAGAAGAAGATGGACACAAAGTACGCTGTGCAGCTTTTTGTTCACAGAAAATTTGTAAAAAATTCGTAGGCAATCCCAGACCACGAAATACTGAATCGAGTCCTGTGGACATTTTGGAAAATGGAGACAGCCAGCCATGAAGTATGAATCCGACCAAACAAATGAGGAAAAATAAATAAACAATGATCATAATAATAGCAATGGAGAAGCCTAGAAGCACCAATGACAGCACGTTGTGCTTAGAATCCAAGATTCCTAGTTTCCTCATATATTGTTTTTTAGTATTATAATTTATTTTATTATATTTATTGAATTACTTTATATGATTAGTATGTATCCCTTTCGTATTAAAAATTATAATCTTTTCGTGTTTTATTAGAAGAGTTAACTTTAAAATTGAATTTTATGATTTATAAATACTTATATTATCAAAATTTTAAATGGAAGGGAAGGAATAATATTTTTCAAAAAGAAGAACATTAACCAGAAAATAGACATATAAAAAGGGGAGACTAGTCCTTTCAAATGAACCATTCAACACTTGAATTTAACTTTGTATAAATTAACTATGCAATTGAATACTCAATTGCATAGGCCAAATTCAGTGATTGAATTATCTGTTGAAGATACTATAGTTTTTCCCTAGAAAAAGAAGGATTTACCACTTTGATATAGCAGAGTCGAATTTAATTTGGAGGTTGCAATGTTAAGAAAAATATGACAAAGTGTACTGTTGGAATTAATTAAACCAAATTTGTATTTACTAATTAGGTAATTATAATTGTAGTAGAATTTGTTATTTGTCTATTTCTATTTGGTTTAGTGTTTATTTTGGGAAACCTACTTGTTTCATGAAATAGTTCTAAATCAGATTTATGGTATGATTCAAGGATAGTTTAACATATAAATAAAGGCATTAGGTGATCATTGTAATCACAAAGAAATACAGAGATAGATAGAGAGATACAGAGAGAAACTGAATAGCTTTCGGGTTATTTATCGACCAAGTTTCGGCTTGGTGTACCGCACAGATTGTGTGCATGCGGATTTTTTTATTGTTCGTTATTACAAAGAAGTTTTATTCGGCTGTGCGTTAATCTCTTTAATATTATTTTGGATATATAATGTTTTTATATTTTACAAGTAGTATCAGAGCTAGAGGATTTTGTGACCGTTGAAGTGTCGCAAAAGAACTTCCGTTCTAAGGTTAAAGGTTTACGTCATCTGACGTCTCCAAACACGGTTTGGATTGACCAAGAAAAATCAGTGAGTTTAGCAGCACAATTGGTTCTTGGTTTTGTTTAAAATTGAATCCAGTAGTGTGATTTGGATAAGTTTCTGGGGAAAAAAAAAAAAGCTTTGATCCAAGATTTAGATTGGGATTAGTTACGCTTTATTTGACCGGTTACGATTGTGATTTTTTCTCCTCACTTGTTTGTTTGGTTGATTCAGTTTCATCAAATTGCGTGCAATCATATATAAATTGATTGATTTTTGGAAATCAAGTTCATTTTAGGTTGGTCAGATCCTTTTTTGGTTTTGCAATTGGGATTATTCGTTCATTCGATCGCAAGAGGGTCGGATTGATCTTTGTGGATACCTTTGGTTCTACATTGATATATAGTACATTGATAATAGCATGTGTTAAAAATTTGAATTATTGAAGTAGTTAAAGATGTCTTCTTTCCCTATCATTCATAAGTGTCCTGCTTTTGTCTTTGATGGCAAAAATAATTATGAACTCTAGAGTCAACAGATGAAAGATTTCTTTAGAGTTATTGGAATCTGGCACGTGATTGAGACAGGATTTCAGTCAGAGTTTGCAGAAAGCAGAGAATCAAAGATAAACCAATATCAAAAACAACTGGCTTTGTATTATTTAAGAACGAATATTGGATTAGACATATGTAGAAATTTAATGGATGTAAAGACAGCTAAGGAGTTTTGGTAAAAGTTAAAGTTGCCAATCAAGGAAACGAAAACGTTCAAAGAGTCAAACTGCAGGAGTTAATGAGACAATTCGAGTTGGCAAAGATGAAGCCTGATGGAAGAGTCTAAGAATATATGGACAGGGTCAAATACATCGTTAGTGAGATGAGAATCAACGGTGAGAATATGACAGAAGAACAAATAGTGTCAAAAGTTCTTCGTACGTTGACTTGGAAATTTCACAAAAAGCGGTTGGTTTTAGAAGTCACCAAGGATTTTTCTATGTTTGGTTACGACGACTTGGAATGTGAACTGGTGACTTATGAGATGTCTTTTACCCAACAAATTATAGATTACAAAAGAGAGTGTTGGTCTAAACGTTTTGAAGACATAGAAGAACATGCCGCTGTTGTTGATAATTTTTGTGATGTTCAAGCTGAAGCGTTCGGGTTAATGGATGAGGAGTCTGATGAAGCATTGCTTGAAGTTAATGGTGAAAACTTGGAGAATGGAGCTTCCAGCGACAATACAAAGAGCCAAAATATCTTTGAGCAAGAATGTGTTGAGGAGGATGAAGGCATTGAAAGTGTTGATTTGGTCAAAGAAGAAGAAATTGTTTGTTTTACTGAACAAGAGCGAAATATTGAAATTGATGATCACGTAGATGAAAGTGATCATGAGATTGGTGAAAGCTCTGTTGGATTGGAGTAGATCAACTGCAATGAAGTCGACTCCTTATTTGGTGGAGTGTCCGACCAGGTTAAAAATATGACAGTGAAGCCTTGGATTTGCAAGGACATTGTTATGTTTGACGGCATTGTTGAGATTAGTAATGTCGATGGAAAGCTCTGTTCTAAAGATAAATGGATAGATATCAGTGAATTCTTTGATCAAGCTGGGAAATTTGATAGGATGTGCTCAAAATATAAGTTTATATTCAAATCAAATTTGAAGGAAATACCTCGAATTTGCGAAGTTGTTATTGAAATTTGCAAGGATGATTACAAGTTTGCCAAGACTACTTGTTTAGATGAAGAATAGGTGGACATGACTAAGTTCTTTGATAAGGATGAGATCCACAGAAGATCAATGGAACATACAAAGGTGTATCTACAATGAGATTGAAAGTAGAGTTGAACAACTACTACAAGGTGGTGTTGCATGTTGTCTACACTGCAAAGGAATTTCAATAGAGATTGAAGCAGGTGATAGCGATGGATCTGCTTTGATTCAAGTTTAGTTTAAGGGAGTCTATGTTGGAATTAATTAAACCAAACTTGTATTTACTAATTAGGTAATTATAATTGTAGTAGGATTTGTTATTTGTCTATTTCATATTTGGTTTAGTGTTTGTTTTGGAAAACCTGCTTGTTTTAGGAAATAGTTCTGAATCAGATTTATGGTAGGATTCAGGGATAGTTTAGCATATAAAGAAAGGCATTGGGTAATCATTATAATCACAAAGAGATACAGAGATAGACAGAGAGATACATAGAGAAACTGAATAGCCTTCGGGTTGTTTCTCGACCAAGCTGCGCCGCACAGATTGTGTGCGTGCGGATTTTTTTATTGTTCGTTATTACAAATAAGTTTTATTCCCCTGTGCGTTAATCTCTTTAATATTATTTTGGATTATATTGTTTTTATATCCTACATGTACGATGCATCACTTCTTATAGTCGAAGAACACGGTTCGAGTGTATGGTAACCACAATTTCGTTTTTAAAACACATATTTCCTATTATGATAATTTTTATTTATATTTTTAATACACAATCGATCTTATATTTTCAGTGTACCTTTGACTATGTCAATAGGTTTTTTTTTTTTTTTTTAATGTTAAAACCACATTTTTATGCCATATATCAACCCTTAATTAATTGTATATATTGATGAAATGAAACTCGAATATTATTACTAAAATATTTTTACTTATCACCTACTTTGTTCTATTTAAAATAAAAGACATTTTAGAGGGGTAATATTAATCAAAATAAATGACGTTTTTGGCAACCAAAAAAAAAAATCTTAAATTATCTTTGTCTTAACTTATCAAACCAAAAGTTAATGATTATTTTAAATTCCTTAATTATTATATGACTGTTCATGTAACATCACTTCTCATGTTAGTTGGATTAATTGGATTACGACTTCATGACTCCTTGTAATATTAAATTATAATAGTTAAAAAAATTTGTTATTTGAACAAATAATTTAATGTGTCGAAAATATATTTTATTCTGAATCATAATAACTACAAGTTTATTTCAGTTTCACTATCAACCCATTTGAAGATGTGGATGTAAGACAAATTAATTAAGATAAGTCTGGTTGAGAATTGACCATTTGGTTGCAAGCTAGGTTTAATCAAATTATATTGAATGCTAATAAGAGTAAGAGAATGGATAATACATATAAATTACATCAATGGTTTTGAAAGGGAAAAAAAAACCACAAAATTTACATCAATGGTTTCCCAATTTCGTGTTATACTTTGATGTGGTTCTCAATATTAGTTATTTATCAATTTTATTCATTAATTTTATAATAATATATAGTCAAATTGCATTCAATAAGTATTGCACAAATAATCAAAATTAGTAATGCATGTAAACATATGAAAAAAGCAAAAGTAATTTTTGTGAGAAGACAAATGGAAGAAGAAGATCGGATCACGTGCAATTTTGAAGGCATAAATGAACAAATGGCGTGAAACTACATGTACTTTAAAAAAATTATATATATAATATATATATATATAACATAAAAAAATTTATTTTATAATGAAAGAATAACAGACACTTACGAGCGTACATCATAAATTTTGAATTCGACCACAAGTAGCAAAAAAACAGTGTCTAGAAGGCCGTTGGAAATGTTGTTTAATGTATTCAAAATTTTAAATATCATAATGTGGGATGTTCTAGATCAGTCATTTATATAAACCCTGAAAAATTACACTTTTAGTCCCTTTTCTATACTATCGTTATATGTTTTGGTCTTTTTTTATATTTCGTTGCACTTTTGGTCCCTCTATTTTCATGTTTTGGCATTTTTAGTATCTATGACATGTTGTAGCCCATTTTGTAGGTCTTTTTTTTTGGGTAAAATATGATTTTAAAATTTATACAATCATTATCAAAATGACTTACAAAACTGGCAACAGCAGGCCATAAGAATTAAAAGTGTCAAAATATGAAAGAAAAGAGACTAAGGCTATGTTCTTTTAGTAACTTATTTGGAGAATTTTAGTTTTAGGGTAGGAATATTTATATAGAGAGAATTTCTTTTAGGGATTTGGTAGAAAAGAAAAGAAAAAATGTAATGATTATGGGCCTATTCTTTATGTAGTTCTGAAAACAGGTCTCAGAACATGTTCTCAGCCAACCTGGGTCTGAGCCAATTTTTAAGAAACAGGGTTCTGAGAACTGGGTTGTAACCCAGTTCTCAACGCAAGCTAAAGAACACGGGTCTCAGCCCAAGTTTAGTCCGAAATTTCTTTTTCCTATTTTTTAACATTCTATTCAATTTTCACTAAAGTTCCTGTTCTTTTCATTTTAAACCTTCTAAAAAACGTTATTTTCAAATTTTTCAAAAAATTAAAATAGCATAATACAAATTCGGTGTAAAGTTCCTTGACACCCATTAATTTTACTGTTAATAGAACCAAAAATTTAATTCATTTGTGGGTAGGATGAATGGAAAATGCTTATGCATCGCAAAATTTTGGGCTTAATTTCATAACAAAATAATTATAAACTGCATAAATACCCGCTAAATTTATCCGACAATTACCAAATATACAAACGCATTAATAAGCGTTCGACACCGTCCAAACCAAGTCATATGAGTTATTCAAATCATACAGTCCGAAAATACCATTGTATCTAAATTACGCTTGGAGGCTTTGTAACAATTGGTTGACAATGTCCATTCGCAGTTGTGCCATTTGATTTATCCCTGCCTGCGACTGATTAACCCCCACAGGATAATTCCGACCCGTATCCCCATCAATAACCACATTCTCATTATCATCATCGTTATCAGCAAACGCTTCAAATATCTCGTCTCTGGGATTGTTATCTTTAATCAAATTATTGATAACACAGCAGGCCACCACAAACTCCGCCTGACTTCTGGGCTCATAGCTAAACATCGGTCCGGTGAGAAAGTGAAATCTACTCTTTAACACTCCAAAAGTTCTCTCCACTACATTTCGTACATGTGCATGCCTATGATTGAATAACTCCTTCACTGAGTTATAATGTCCACCCCTTCCACGAAATGCACTAATATGGTAGTCAATTCCACGGAACGGGGCTAGGAAACCAGGCATATTTCTGTATGCAGAGTCAACAGCATAATATTTACCCTGTGGAGGCATTGGAAAAGCATGAAGGGGGTTATCAATTGCGGCTTGCAAAACCGTTGCATCATGAGCACTGCCCCCAAATCCAGCCAATACAAACACAAATCGCATATCATGATCAACAACAATTAACACATTCTGCGATACTTGACCTTTGCGATTTCTATACTGCACTTGCACCTCAGTTCGAGCCCAAGCCTCTACATGCGTCCCATCTATTGCTCCCACACACCCCTACGCATGAAAGAAATAATGTTGAGGAAATCTGATTAGTTTCAGTCTGAGAAATGACAATTCCAAAATGCAAATCAGTTGTAACATGCGATAATCATCTTCCACAGGCTTTTTTTTAGATTGAAAAACAAGCACGATGAACATCCCAAATTAACACCAATTTCAATCGTGATATACCTCAACTTACCTTGAAATAAGGGAATTCCTTCGAATCAGCGGATGAACATGGTTCTGATTTCGCGGTACAAGTACATAGGGACTCATTTTGCAAATGGCTTCCCGCACATCCCTAAGCACACGATGGCATGTAGATGTGGAATGTTGAAATCTATCTGTTAGATCACGGATACGTTTATCTCTTGCCATGCACATCAGAAACATCAGAAGTGCTTTTTTTCTTGACACCCCCTTCTCTTTTTTAACATAAAACCCTCCGGATTGGAGTCGCTGAAGCAGGGCGTCAAAAGTAGGGCACGTTAAGCGCGTCTGCTCATATAGGTTGAGCGGATGCCTAGAGCTTAACATCCATTTCGTGTAGTCCTTACCGGATAGGGGGCAGTCATGTTAAATCACCCTTTCAGACCGTTGACTAGTTTGCAATCTGCTCATCTCCTGCAGCAACATTAGTTGGTAGAATGGCGCAGTGCTAGCCCAATTGGATGAACTCGGACTGTTGGCTTCTGGCCCAGTTCCAGTATCTGCATTTGCTTCACTTCTGGACTCATCAGTGGAATTCATTTCATTATCTGGCATGATAGGGCTGTATTCCAGAATGAAATACAGGGACCTTTTCTAATTAGCAACCAGAGGTGTAAAAAAAGAACAAATTAACATATCATGTGAAATCTGCCAAACACCGTTTCACTTATAATAAGAAAGACATTTTACCACCTGAACATAACCTATATAGCACATTACTATCATATGTGGCCAATAAGCTACCATATTATAACCAAAGAACTTGCCACCAAATACAAATAACATAACATTCGTACATATTGTACCACAGTCAAATAAACTACTGTCACACTCTTCAACTATAAACTGAATGCTAGAAAATGAAGGTTGTCGTACAATGAAAAACACTCCAAATGAAAGGAAAATTGTCAACCATACATGAACACTACAGCTAAACGCTAAACATAAAGAATAACCACATTCACATTCAAACTAGTTAAAAATAAAAAAGCCGAAATATGTGTATTGGGAAATGGATGAAGGAACATAACAATTGCCAACTCAACCCCCTCATACGAAGCAGTAGGTCACCCTTTCAGGATTTCATCAACGATGGCGCGCTGTTGATCTTCCTCAGAGACTAAGAATATAGTTGCCATAAAAGGGTCATTTCCCAAACCCTTACTAGCTTTTGCGTATGTGGATGAATCCAAATGCAAATCGTTCAAAGCTTTAGCAATTTCACGAGCGTTAACCGCAGTAGTAGAAGAGGAGTTAAGAAGCTGCGCGTCCATGGACCTATTGAATGCCTCAATGCAAGATTGCATGTCATTAGGACTTGCTCCGGAATTGGATTTGCTGGATTTTGAAGTGGAAGCTCTTCCTCCCTGGGCAGGCCACTTTCCTTTGCATTTCTCCTTCAGCTGAGGACTCTCACCTTCATCAGATGCATTACCCAGTTAAGTGTCATCCTCAGAATCCCAGTGGTCATGAGTTGCAGCCATTCTCTGTGGCATGTGATTGGAGCTAATTGCTATATTTTCATCAGCTGTTTCAGCTGAAAGCAATTCATCTAACTTAGCATAGTAGGGAAATGTTTTGTTCTTACATTCTCTCTTCGCTCCAGGAACTATCTGAAACCATACCAAATATCTTTTAGGAAGGGACAGTAACTGCATGATTTAACCTACTATGCTAGCCATATCGAAATGGGATGTAGATATGCAAATTGTAATTCCAGTAGGAATGAAAATAGCAATCTCACCTTTTCAAGCTCTTCCCAATCATCAACCAGGAACATCCATGTCCCCTCGTCAAAACCTGCTCTAAAACCCAAACCCGACTGGTTAAACAACAATTTTTTTCCAAATTCTATACTTCTTTTTCCAACATAAAATCTTGTTGCCGACTTTGGACCCTGTCAAATCCATGCCAGTCGCAGCATTTAACTCAGTAACTATAACTTTTAACCGGGCTTCATTGAATGAACACCTCTTACGACCCGCAGCTGTATTATCCTTTCGTATTATTTCCAAGAGTGCAACCTCAACAAATGCAGGCCATTGTGCCTTCGGAATCGGAGTCTTGGAACTCCCTTCCATTCTCTTCCCATCACAAAATTAAAGAATGAATACGAAAAACCCTGTACTAATAAACATATAATTTGCATGATATATAACACAAACAAGTCACTAAGCAACACAATTGCAGAGCATGTAACAGTCATAGGTTAACATAATGAAGCTATCTATCGCGAGTAATAATCAAGTAAACACAAATATTAACAACTCTATCACAATTCATTTATGTAGCTGAAGATATGAGAAAAGAACAGTGATTATTATTTTGGTGATGGCAATACAAATACATCTTCAAATTATGTTTCGTATTTTGCTATGCTTAGAGTGCAAGGATGAAACCTTTGAAAAGGTTGAGTTGCGATTGGGCAATGATATATCGTTGCTGTCCGTCACAGAAATTATGGTGCTACAAGTTCTTGGTAAACCACCTAAATGAAGAACATGATAATATCATTCATTCGTAATTAAAGTGAAACGATAAATTATGTAAGGTCATATGTAAAATGAATGTTGCAGCTAGTAGCTTACCGTTGCGTTCATGACGTTTGCGTCTTCTCATGCCGTGTTGTCATGATTGTCGATTTCATGGTATGCAATTGAGAAGCAGGAGGAGAAAACCACGAATACCATATGGCCTATTCTGCACGTGAACCATGAAGGAAAATTGCATTAAAGTAAGGGATAACACGAAAAAAACTGACCAAACGCATTGATTATAGTGCATACAAAATGCAGCATTACAAAACCGGCTTTATTGCTGCCCACAATTTGCGTAAAATTGAATAAAAGTTGTAGAATCATGAACTTGTTCAATGACCGTGTATAGCTACACCTATTTAGCTCAAGCATCAACGAGGCAAAACATTGCCAATTAGAAATATTGACAGCAGCTAAACACACATCAACTTGCTATCATTTGTTTCATGTCCATATACACCGAAAGGAAAATAAACATTGCAGTAACAATCCAACTGTTACATTAGACTGAATCTCTAGCAGGCTGGCCAAGCCTTGCACGAAACAGGAGAAAGCTGAAGCAAGGCAGAATAAGAAAGCACAAAATACTCTCTTCCAATATAAGGCTACATAATCCCAATTGCTTGGTGTCAATAATAAAGTCACCTGGTCATATAGAATTCATAAAAACCATGGAGTTCTAATAGTCATGAGATTAGAGCAACGAAGCTCTTATACAATTAAAGTTTGCCATTTTGGATACAGCATTAAATAGAGTTAATTCAAGAGTGCATTTGCATAACGAAGAAAGGAAAAGCAATGTGATAGGAAGAAGAATCAAAGCCGTGCATACAAAATTACAAACCACATTCTCATTGAAACAGGAGATCTCTGAATGGAATCTAAAAAGCACTAATATGCACGGACAGCAAAAATCTCCAAAACTTTCAAGTTACTAAGACAGCCATAAAAGTTTAAATAAGTGTCTTCAAAATGAAACAGCAAAAAACGCATGGAGACATATATAGCACATGAGATTAATGCAACGAAGCTCTTATACTATTAAAGTTTGTAATTTTGGATACAGCATTAAAAAGAGTTACTTCAACAGTGCATTTAGATAAAGAAGAAAGGAAAAGCATTGTGATAGGAAGAAGCAGCAAAGGCGGGGATACAAAATTACAAAGCACTTTCTCATTGAAAATGTTGTTCTCTGAATGGAACCTAAAATGCACTAATATGTACGGAAACCAAAAACCTCCAAAACTTTCAAGTTACTGAGACAGCCATAAAAGATTCTATACCTATCTTCAAAATGGAACAGAAAAAAACTCACACCAACAATAGTCAATAATATGATTGATTACCAAAAGGAATACATTAGGGCAATAATGAATGTATGGAATTTTCTCAAAAAAGTCAACCTTTTTACAACAAACTTCAATACTATTGGAGGAGAAACAGAAACTCAAACTTCAACAAAGGGTGCATATGAAACTACATAATCCCAAATTTAATTGAAGTAGTAGCTAAGCCCAAAAAAATAAGAATTTCCAGTTCTCCTCAAATTAGCTAAGATATTCAAATGAAGCACTAAATGTACAATTTTTATCCCACACAAAGAACAGGGCCACACCAAATATCGAATTACCCAATCACATTAACTTATCCCATCCATCAAATGAACAGAAATTTGATTAGAAATCAAAAAAAGTGGGGCGCAAGCTTATCATAAATTCAATATTTTTCGGGTGAAAAACAAGGAGCTGTAAATAAATTTACATACCGACATGAATCCACAACAAGGAGGATGACACACCAAAAACAGCATTACAGGTAACCACAATGTGGCACTAAAGTGAAGAACAAACTGCACACTGAAACAGAGAAAAGGAAAAACTTGACAAATAATTGTTAATTGAGGCTGAGATGTGAGGCACACGCAGCACACACACACGGTTTACCTCACTAACAATCAGAACCTTACGAGTTCAGAAAATCCCATTACAAACCAAGCAGTAAAGCTAACCACAATGTGGCACCAAAGTCAACACCAACCTGAAAATTGAAACAGAGAAGAGGAAAATCTAGAAACATACTAGTTGTGGGTAGGATTTCCGGTGAGGCACACATAGCGCACAAATGAAAATTACCAAACCAAAGATGCAGGTCCGTACAAGTTTACAAAAAACCATTACAAAACAAGCATAAAACATAACCACCCTGTGGCACCAAAGTGAAGAACAAACTGGAAAGTGAAACGGCGTAATGGAACAACTTGCAACATCCTAGTTAATTGAGGAAGAGAGGTGCGGCACACACAGCACACACCCGCACAGTAGCTAAGTAATGAAACCATTATTCTTCTTCTATTTTAATTCCCTAACAGCAATTTGTAAATAAACGTAAATGCCGGATAAACACGATGAAGAATCCATTTCAATCCTATTTGAACTTCTGTATTTGTCTTTTTTTTGTTCATTTTTTTTAATTGCCTATGAATTAAACCTAAACCCACCGAACGGCATTACAGGGGAGAACGTGAACATCAAAACGCCCCCAAAGCATAAGTGAACAAATTATTATGCAAAGGTTGTAGGATTAGTAATAAACCGTACCTGTGGCACGAAAGCTTGCCGGCGTATATCTCTCTGCTTCCCTGTATTGATACGGGGCTTCCCTTCTGATCGAAGCAAATTATTAGGGTGTGTTGAAGAAGAGATAACGGAGGGAGTTCATCGGCCGTGAAATCCTTCTTGCCGGCGTTCTTGGTCGCCGAAATTAGTGGGGTGGATCGGAGGGGAAAAGGGGCGGAAAGTTGCCGGCGTTCGTGAGGATGAAATACGGGAAGGAGAAGTTGGGTTCGGGTATCGCATCTGGGAAGAGGGGGGGTGTAAAACGGGTCTCAAACCTAAGAATGAGACCTGGGTTTGAGTATGAAGAAGAGAACATGGGTCTGACCCTATTTCGGCCCATTTTTGGGCTCAGACCCAACAAACACCCTAAACCCAGTTCTGAGTTTAGGGTGAAGAACAGGCCCTATGTTATTTTTTGAATTTATGTGAGTGAAAATTTAGAGAAAAATTTTATTTTTAAATTTTGAATTGAGTGAAAAATGATATTGTTTCTTTGTGTAAAATTTTAAAAGATAAAGTAATGATTTTCTTGAAATGAAATGAAAAAGAATAGAGCTTAAAAGAACAATAAAGCATAAAAAAGGGACAAAAAATGTACGAGGGTATAAAGGAGTCACCAAACTCGTCGATCCATTGCACTCCACACCAATTTTATGGAGTCTTGTCATGCTTTTTCTCTAGTTTTAACTTACACATGAATAAGCTTTTCATCCTAAATTAGCCCTACACCACCATCATGTTAAAGCAACATTTTTTTTCTTTCATCTTAGGTTGAAATAATAATGCAAGAGATCGATAATTGGATAGAAGGATCGGATAAGGATCATGATCAATACTTCTCCTTTTAACTATGATGGGCCATGAATTTTATTTATTTACTCCGCATTACTTATGGTAGCTAGATATTTGTTGTAATATTATTATACGCTAATTATGAAGAGCAACAAATGCTTATTATAATTCTTAAAAGGGCCAGAAGTTATATTACTTCTGCTACATATTTCTTGTAGAATTAATCAAATGACAAAGTGGGCATTTTCAAGTTGTGAAATTCATTTGGTTTCGAGAGTTCAATTATTTTGGGCCCCAACTACTTAACTCTTACGGGAAACAATATAGAAAATGAAACATGATATACGCAAAAATTTATTTCAAACGCAGTTAATGATCGACCGTTTGTATATTGTGTTTAGCCTTAAAAGTCCTGAATATTTGAAACACAATATCAATTTTATAAACTTCTGGTGTATTGCGTATGCAATTTAGTCTCTGATACATCTTGTAATGATCGAGTTTAGTATCATATATCGCATATTGAGTTTAACCACAATTGTATCGCATTTAGTCTGGTTTATCATGTATTGAGTTTAGTCTCAAACGTATCGCATATTGATGAAAAGACACGTAACGAGTGTAGCTGCTGAAGTATAACCGTTAGACAATCGGGCAGAAAAATTCCCATACGATATCAACTTTATTTTTATTGTGACCAATATGGGGAATATTTTGTTCTCAAAAAAAAAATGGAGGGAATTGTTTTCTAAGAAATTATGTAAAAAAAAAAAGTGTAATGATTATGTTATTTTTTGAAATAATGTGAGTAAGAATATGGAGGGAATTTTAAAATTTGAATTTGGAGGAAAATCAGAGAGTTAATTTGGATATGAAAATTTTTTGAGAAAAAAATATTCTTAAAAAATTAAAAGAAACATAGCCACTCTCAGTTTTTCACCAAACATAGCACCAGTACAAAACACTCTATTGGAGGCGGGTTTTGAGGCTCGCCTCTGCCTCCAATGTGGGCGCCGCCAATACTCCCACCCGCGACCAATAGCCGCGGAACAAAGGAGGCAGGTTTCCTTGCACCCGCCTCCAATACTCGGAGTATTAGATGCGGGTTTCCCTGCACTCGCCTCCAATACTTGGAACCCGCCTCCAATACTCGAAGTATTGGATGCGGGTTTCCCAGCACCCGCCTCCAATAATATAGAGTATTAGAGGTAGGTTCTTGAAAACCTGCTTGTTTTCTCCTAGTATTGGAGGCGGGTTCTTGGAGACCCACCTCCTTTCCTCCGAATTTTAGAGGCCGAGTACTCGAGGCGGGTTTTCCAATAACCCGCCCCCAATTCTCCATATATGGCGGTTTTCCCTCCCGCCTAATTTTATTTGGCGGTCATCACCATTATATCATGATAAGTCAAGACTATAGTATATATTATTAATACCCACATTTGCCACATTCATAGTTTACTATGCATGAAAAAGTAACCACCATGTATATTATAAACCAAACGTGCACAATAACATCAGAATATGAAAAATTCAGAGGCATTATGCCAGTTACACACATAAATTATTGTCCAAATAATCTTATACAAATCAATCTTATGCCAAATAGTCTTCAAGCTCATGAGATAATACACAAAAGGCTACAAATTTTAGCACATCATTAAGCTCATCCTTGGTCAAATCCGAACTATCCCGTGGGAACCGCTAATGAGAAACATAATAACCGCAATTACCACATGATTAGTTCGAGCCCATATATTCCAAAATATAATGTGAACACCTTAGTAGAGTGGCTGGCGAATAATAATAATAATGGATTCCCAGGATTTCCATCAATCATACATGTTTGAACGTTATGTGTGGTGTCCTTTGTAGATTAGTAATATCCCTCATGTAGTACATGACATAGTAGTCACACTCCTAATTATTCGATTGTCTCTTGTGCTGTACGAAAGTTTAAAGTGTAAACACATTGGAATTTAGTTGAAAACTATAAAAACAGTTATTACCTTCTTATGAACCCAGTGTAGTTTGTTAGGTTTCCCATGTAACGTGTTTGGTCGCGTGGCATTGTATCTGAGCAAACTCCTAAACATTTAAATTTGTCAATTCATTAAATCTAACATGTCGGATACGCAATTGGAGCAAAATTAATCAAACCACCTCAACTTTAATTTAAAAAGCATATTATGTCAAAAAATTACTCATTCATCATAAATTTAAGAGCTGTCGATTGACCCCTATGAACAGAATCAAATCAATATACTTCATATTTCCCTAATTTGAAGCAGGGTAGCGTCCAATGTCGGCTACAATCATTCAATCTATCAGTTAGTATACAGCTTCACTGTGAGTTCCCTAATTAGTGGGAAATATAGAGCACCTGTTTACTTCTCACAATATGGTATAATGCACAATTTAGGTTCCTTAGTACTCGAAATTCTATCGTATATGTATTCTATTATCTCCTCTTTTGATACTCCCATCAAGGAAATTGATGAGGACATCCCGAGCAATACTGCAGAGACAAGACAACCAGAAGAGGAGCCACAAGTCTACATCACGGCCCTGTATTCATGAAGGATCCAAGTCCTTAACAACAAGACCCTATAGTTGACATCGTTGGGCCTATGACTAGGAAACGATAGAAATCTGTCAATGAGGCACTTCAGAACCTCATCATTTCTAACTCAGATCAAGCCCACAAAGTAGAAGAAGGCCACGCCTTACATCCACTAATCAAGAAGGACAAAATGGTCACAATCTTTTCAATCCACGAAGAGGTGCAGCCTATAGTCCTACGACAAGAATGGGGGCATGTTTTGTAAAGTCCATGGACTTTGCAAAACCAATAATCCAACCCTCATGCTTCATCTCATTTCAGGCCAATCCATACAACGTTCAAATTTCACAAGTTGGCCCAACAATTTCGAAGGCAAAACTCACGACAAGTCGCGACTTCAAGCCTGCATCGCAGGCCATCGCCACAGCCCATCGCAGCCAGCTCACTCCACGGATCTCACGCATCGCAATACCCACTTGCAGAAATCGTAAGGCCTTTTGGAATCCGAGAAGAATTTGGAAATTTCATGTTTTCCTTTTCCTTTTCTATTTTGTAATTTACTTTTAAGTCAAGTTCCAAAACTATTCCAAGTGACTTAATATTAGTTTCCTTTTCAGTTTAAGTTGTTAGTTTCTTTTACAACTTGAATTTGGATTTTCTCTTCAAGATACCAAATTCAAGCTTTCCTTTTTCTTTATTATTTTGAATGTATTTTTGGATCTCTACAAATTGAGATAACCGAAGTTCCACTTGTCAAATTCATGCTTCTTTTGAGTGTGGTTTGTAAATGGTTTCAAATTCTTGTTTGGATTCCAATCTAGTTTTATTCCTTTTCTACTTTTTCTATTTTTCGAGTTCCACTATTCTTATAAATAGTTACACTCAAACTTAATAATATTTCAAAATTTTGTGGTTAAAAACTTATTGTGAGGTTATTCCTTTGCTTATGGAATTCTCAATTGTTTCTTATTTGAGCTTGTGCAATTATTCGATAGTATTGGTTAATTTCTACAAGTTTCGGACTTAGAAGAATTTAGGTTAATTGCTTCACCTAAATTTTTGTTGTTCAAATTCAATCTTCATTGTCAATTTGAGAATAAAAGTAGCTTTAGTCTCACTTAAATTAATTAAGGGGTTCCGGTTATCAAGGAGTAACTTTGAGATCAACAAGTCTTCAACTTTCTTTGGCAACTTTTCGCATCTACGAGGACTTTTCTGAAGGACTCACATCAGAAACCCTATATGGTGTGAAGAAACACAAAGCAAATTGCCTTGTATCAGTAGTTTCAACCAAACTCTCCTCAAACCCCCTAACAAACACAAATAACAAATTATGATATATACCTTGCATGTCATTTCGACTAATCGCACAAAACATAAGCATGTAAGGTTGTACTAAGGTATATGCAATTATTAAATAATTTACTTACTTGATGCACAAGTTAATCCATCCGTACCCAATGTCCTTGTACGAACAGAAATAGATTCAGTTTTGCTCAAGCTGCATTATACCAAATCCATCCCGACTAGCTGCGATAACATACTGAACTTGTACATGTACGCGGGGGCATGGACCACAGTCATGTCATACAAGGTCTTCAAATCTCCACTAACATCCAATTCATATATAATCGATTGACTCTTTTGGTGAATTCTCACTTATGCTTTTATCTTATGTCAGGCAAGAAATTCGGGAAAGTTCTTAAAAATACTTTACCAAAAAGACAAGATCAAAGTAAACAATACACTCCAATCTCCATGAACTTACATTAAAATCAAATAGACCTTTATACAGGAAAGAGGGAATAATATAATGAATATTAGAGGTTCCACTGTTAAGTATATAATTATAAAATGAAAGCGAAACCGATTTCATTCCTAAAGGTATATGGAGAGTGTACCAATAATGTTAGTGGGGAAAACAAGCCATTTAACATTTTGTAATAATAATGAAGGATAAGCACGACAATTTAAGTTTTTCCGGAATAAGTGCAACTTTCTTCACAACAACAGTTCACTAAAAATATACTCTATTTTGTCAGTCACACTCATTCGTACCTCATGTCCTGATTGGTCAACAGTACGCCCATTAACATTTGAACTACTTGTACCTATGATAGCATCTATCGTTGCCCCACACTGTCTGTCACTCACTTTTTTGGTTACAAATCTATTTGCCCCCTGCGTTTGACCACAAATCAATAAATCAGTTAAGTCACTGTGTAAGTCACCGCTTAAATACCTTATAGTCTGGGAGGTCATCTAGGTGTCCATCCACTCTTGCAATAGTTTTCCCTCCACTGACATCCTTTTTAGCAGGAGTAAAACCATCACTGAACCTCAGTGGAAGACCCTTGTTTGCGACCTGATGGTGCTTTGCAATAGAAAATTGAGAAACAAATTCATATTCTTTAAGCGTATAACATGTAATTACGACAATATAACTTAAACCTGATCAGGTGTCAGATCTATATATCTCACAATCAACCCCTTTGACCATTGGATAAACAGTCCTCGTGTGGCCTTTACTGTTTGGATACCAGGGTCTGAAACTGGGAGTGGAGCATCAGGAACCTAAAAATTGGTGATTGACACCTTTGCACACCCGTCTTTCACAAGGTTACCATGATGCATTGCGATCAACATTAGTTGACCATCTGTGACGTGAAGCCTCTAATCAGAAGGTGAATATATAAACTGTTTGCATTTTTTTCCTCCCTGTGTAAAGCAAAAAAAACCAATGAATAGAGACCTTAATGTAATTCAATGTTCATATTTTTAACACTACCAATACATACCTTGTACGATCCTAGATCATCGGGCTGTCCAGGCAAGCTACCACTGCGAACATCTTGTCTTAACTCTTCACTATGGCTTGCCTGCTTAGATGTCACAGGTTGAGACGGTTGTTCTTCAACCCTCTTAAGAAATGACAATGATACATTTGGTGGCAAGACCGCATATCTCCTATTGCGAACCTCAGAAGGGTCTTTCTATGTCCTCCCTCGTTTCTTTGCTTGATGTGGAAAAACGTATTTGATACCTGCTTCCTGTGGACATCCCCTATATCGTCCATATTTATCTCCCTTTTCAGTAGCAACAACAAGGAGGTCCACACTCTTCCCCTCTACAACGAACTTTCCTTCTACTTCCATACGTGTCAAGGTCATATAGGGAGTGACAGACAACAAATCCAAATAAGCAAAAGTATTTTAATTTTGTACCACATCAACTTACAACCTTAGCTACTTTACCAACATAGCTTAAGATTTGCAAACTCAAACATATTTCAAATAGATTGTTCATATGCATTTATACAAACAAATCACATTTCAAACTTACTATATTCTCACGGATTTTTCTATTCCACTCGGTAGCATATTTACTAGTTTTACACATGTGTCTCATAAGGAACCGGTCTGACAATCTTATATGGGGGGGGGGGGGGGGGGTTAGTTCAGCAGCTTAAGCTTAGTTCATCCCATCAACTTTAATGGCCTTCTCGATTTGGGCTTCTCGTTTCTTTGCAAACAGTACAACGTCTGCCTCTGCATATGACATAGCCCATATGTGAGTGAGGGTTCTATTCATCCTTGCGTTGCTACTGTTTTGGGCATGAATTATCTGTATAAAATCACAATACCAAAGGAAAATAATAGAAAATCAAAACTTCAGTATTTTAATCCCATCATCTCTCCTGTCATCCGTGCTCTTTTGAAATTCTCCCATACATCCGGGGTAAGGAACTTATGTTTCTCACATGGATTCAAACCTTCGTTCTTCCCATCAACATAAGAGGTAAGTTTATTCTTCCACCCCTGTAATGGCTTCCCTGCCAAAGTGAAAAAACTTTTTTTTCACCTTCTCAGTTGCTTAAAAATTGAATGTCATCTATAACATTTAGTCATCATATGTTTAACTGTTCATGGTAATACGGTTAACTAGTGTTGTTTGAGAACTTCCCAAAATAAGACAACTTTAAATCTCAACTTTACAAACCTCCATTTCCTCCCAGATCAATTCCTTCAGCTGTTCAGGGACCTCAGGCCATGTCGGATATTGAACAAAGTCCACATGGGCGCGAGTTGTTGAGCACCCAAAATTGACCCAGAACCTCTTATTCAATGTCGCTATGCCTTCCTCCAGAAATAAAATTTTCTTCTTTATTCCCTTGTCTCGGTCCCTCAATAAATCATCGCAAATTGTTCTGTTTCGTACCCTCCCAACTTCTGTGTTATTGTCTTTGTCATTGTCAGTACCGGAACCCTTCCATTGTCACTTTTTTCGGCCCACAGTTGCCAACACACGGAGCAAACAAGCAAACATTAAGTAACCCGCCTATATGGAGTATTGGAAAACTCGCTTCTAATACCCGCCTCCAATACTCCAGCCGCTATTATTGGAGGCAAGTTTTTGGAAACCCGCTTCCAATACCCCATTTTGTTTTTTTAGAATTGGAGGCAGGTTTGTAGTAACCCGCCTCCAATGGCCCTTTTTGTGGTAGTGTAGTCTAGAGTTTTGTATGTTTTTACTCTCAGGTCTCCCAGACAACACCTGTTGTGGACAAATTTGGTTGAGGATAGAGAGGGATTTTTCATTGCTTTGTTCGTAAATTAAAAGAAAAAAAGAGTAGATAGCATATTTAGCAATCTAGAGAGACGATTGGAAACTGCTAAGGGAACTCCTGAAATTTGCATGAGGAAGAATTTTCCTTTTTTTCGTGTGTTTTTATTGGATGCTTGTTTAGGGATTTGAAATTCTGAAAGGGTTAATATTTTCTTTGTTGTTGAAGGTTACAGGCATGCAAGGAGAAGAAGGGTGAGGCATGGATTTGCCATTCTAGTGTGACGGACGAAGAGAAGATAAAAAAAAAGAGTGAACTGCCAAACATATCATCATACTTTTTTAGAATCTCCTATTTAGTTACTCAACTATTTTTTTCCCTACAAATGTCACCATACTTTCGAAAATGGGCCAAAAATGTCATTCCATTAGATTTTTTTGCTAGAGCTAACGAAATAGTCAACATGTGTCTCTCAATGCTTTTTTAGGAGTATTTTTGTCTTATTACTGTTCATTTCTTTTTCTTTTTCTTTTTTTCTTCTTTCTTTCTTCTTCTTCGATGGTTCAGACCATCTTCTTCAATTTTTTCTTCTTCTTCTCTGACTGTTCAGACCATCTTCTTCAATTTTTTCTTCTTCTTCTCTGACTGTTCAAACCAGCTTCTTATTTTATTTCCCTATGTTTTTCTCAGACGGTTCAGAGTGCCTTCTTCGTGCTACTGCAACTTCCAACAGCGTTCGCTTGTTGTACTCCTAAGGGAGGGATGGGCGGCAAAGGGAGTGAGAGGGGAGGCGGATAAAAGCGGAGAAGGGAGGAGGATTTGGGGAAGAAGATAAATAGTAAAAATGGGGAAGAAGGAAAAAAAACAGTAAAAAGACAAAAAAAAAATACCTCTAAAAAAGAGCATGTCAGATGCACGTGTTGCCTATTCTGTTAGCTATAATAGAATGACATTTTTGGCTCATTTTCGAAAGTGTAGTGACTTTTTTTGGGGGGGGAGTTTAGTGACCAAACGAGAAATTTAAAAAAAATATAGTGACATTTTTTGCAGTTCACTCAGTTAAAAAAAATAAAAGAAGGTGGTCGAAGGAATACGAGAGGATGTATGAATAGAGTAAAAATGTATTGGCCAAAATAATTAAAATATTAAATATATTTATTTTGTGCCTTTATAAAAGAAGTATTAAACATTTACACCCTTCTCCATGCAATATTCTTAAAGTAAATTTTCCTTGATTAAATTAATAAATAACTACTTTTGTTGATTCAATAAAAAAAATGCTATCCACATGTCAATATATTTAATTATATGCTATTTTTGTGAGGTCCAAGATTTTTTTAAAGAATACAATTTAGCCTATGAAGGGCAGAATAGTAATTTTGACCCTTTAATGTTTTGATTATGTGAATCATGTTTGTTTGAATGCAATTATGTGAAAGAGTAATTATACACTACTCAACAAATTTTCACAACTTTCACATAGCAAGTTCACATAGCGTGTGGAATAACTTCCTTTTTTTCTTTTTCTCTTTTTTTTTTTTAACTCGGCACTATTACTTATCTATTACATAGGAACCAAGTGATGTGAGGAACGAAGTTGAAATAATGTAAGTAAGCATATGGAGGGAATTTAGAGACCTCTGAATAACGTTCTCCCTCTGAACCGACCCACTTTCCTTAAAGGGAATGAACCCCGAGGGAGGAAAGGGGGGGGGGGGGGGGGGGGGGGTGTCAGGACGGGGAGTCACAATTTTCGCTTGCCTACTTTAAATATCCCTCATTTTAAACTGTGTTTTACTTTGCAAAAAACATAGAAATGATGGGTCGACGCGAGTTGGAATTTAGTCTCAAAAGTAGTACGTGTATATTATGAAGTATTGTGTATCACATATAACCTTTGATGCATTGTTTATTGCAAATATATATATATATATTGCAAATAATGTATCTTGTATCGCTTATAGCCTATAATGTATCGAATTTAGTTGCTATTATAAAAATATGTTTTTCAATAAATAAATAAAATACTACCAATAGAGAAAAGAAAAAATCAATTATAAGAGTTGAATGATCGCCTGTTAAAAAAGAAAGAAAAGGTTATGTTAAGGGCATCGCCAATAATGGACCATCAGACAATTTTTGTCCAAGGTTTGGACCATTTTGGCCCAATGGTGGACCAAACCTTGGACAAAAATTATCCAAGGTTTATGGTCTAGACCGAATTTAGTCCAGACCATAACTTTGGACTAGTTTTTTTTCAAAGTAATATTATATTTTATTAATAATATATTTTTTAAATTAAAATAAATAAAATTTATAAGGTTTTTATTTATTTAATAGTTTTTAATTATTAATATTGTATATTAAAATTCATTATATAATTTTTTACTCTAAATTTATGTTATTTTATTTTTAGAGTGATAATTGTAATCATATAAATAATTATAGTTTTTACATGATTGCACATGTTCGAGAATAAATATATTATTAGTTGCATAGAAAAATAAAATTTAAAATATTATGTATATAATAAATTAATTTGTATAATGATAGACTAAATTAAATTAAATGTAATAAATATATAATATTTCAATGAATAGTATTTTTGGTATAGGATTTGATCCAAACTGTTGGGATTGGAGGTAGTTTTTTGGTCTAGACTAAAATAGATAAATCTAGAATTTAGATCAAACTGTTGGAGATGGTATAAATGGTCTATCTGTGTTACAGTAGACTTGCCCTTTTTACTTTGCCTTCTAAATTGACTAAAGAAACAAATTGCCCCCTCTAAATTTTCAGTGCATACTGTCCCTTTGACTAATCGTAAGTAAAAAGGAAGGTTTTTCTAAACATTAACGATATGCTTGGATTGTAATCTAAATAGAAAATTTTTGTTTTTGGAGAGAAAAATTGTAGAAAGAATTTTTTTTTTTTTGAAAATTTGTATAAGAAAGAGAATAAAAAGTGTAATGATTAGAATAAAAAAATTTAAAAAAAAAAAAAAAACACGCCATAGAGCCGGTTGCGCCTAAAGCTGGCAATTCATGTCGTTTTCTGGTTAGTGGGTTCGGATTGGCGAGTTCCCGTGCCGATACTATCCAACTCTAATTTACCCGTTTAATTATTGTGATTGCAACCCCACCAAAGATCAATTCTAACCCCTTTATATCGTTTGTGTCATGTATAAGTGTTGTGTTAAGCATTCCTCGTATTTATATTCAAGAATTCAAGTTGGTAAGATCACGTGTTGATAATCAATGCTAATTTTACTTGTTCGTCTTATTGTATTAATCTATTTAATCAGTAAACTAGTCCATATCCAACTCTTAACACATTTATCTTCATGAATTTGTGTCCTCATAAGAATTATCAAATTAGCCGCACCTATGGATCGCTTCGCAGGAGTATTTGTGTAACTAGTGGAAATCAAATTTGAGAGCCGCACATTCAGGCGGCCGGCCGGCCTTGTAAAATAAAATTGCCATATATCTAATGTGATCTACCGACTCCCCCTTTTGTTATAAAAGCCATTATGTCTCTCTCAACAAACTAATTAACCGGATATTGCTAACCACAAATAGATGTTTCCTTCCATTTGAATTTTACTAACTTTTTTATTCCTCCCCCTAAAAGGTCCAATATTTTAATTCATCAAAATGGTGACATCACTGTGCACTAACTAACATAGTATTCGAGTGATAACAATAAATTATGAAGTCTATAACTAAATCTCGTAACTGTGTTACATAAGAGAATAAATTTGATATGCTATAGTTCAACAACTAGACTTATAACTAAGTTACAATAACAATTAAACTCGATACACCAGAAGAAGTTGAATTCAATAAGCGATATATTATATGTTAAACTCGATGTGCATGTTTTTATAACATAATAACAATACTTTAAATGTTAAACTCGATATGTGTACTGTCAAACTATCAACCACATTAGATACAAACTTTTGTGATAAAATAATCACAAAACACTTATTTTTTGAAACTTTGTCTAAAGTATTACCTTAAGAGAAAATTGTTCTAATGGAAGCTATATATATCTTTTCTACTTTACATGCTTTTATTAATTAATGTAATTTTATATAGTCAATTTACACTTAAAAAGTAAAATATAAGTAAAAATATGACAAGTGCTCTAATTAATATAATTTTGCATTCATTAATCTACACTTATAAAGTAGAAGTAAAAGTAAAAAATATGAAGTGCCCTTATTAATATAATTTTGTATCCATTAATTTACACTTAATTAAAAACTAAATATATAAGTAAGAAAATATAAAAGTTACTTATTTTAAATATTGTAGAACGATGACGAAACTTATAGTTTTATATGTAAGGAAGGGGGCCCCCGGGGGGAGCGGGGTGGGGGACGGGGGTTTCCGGGGGGTGGTTAATGGGAGGGCATAGAGATGTAAAAGTATATATATCCAAGGGACTACAACATTATGATATTTACCATCCACTTTGAAAAATTATGAAAAAAAAAATATTTTGCTCATCTCACTAAAAGAATTATATTTAAAAATAATATTGTATAGTATTTTAGTCTTATTTTATATTATAAACTATATATATATATATATCATACCCTTATTAATATGATGTACGATTTATAATTAGTCTCACACTTTTAATTTAGGATCAATGTCTTGTGCCACATGCAATTTACTACTGGACTATCAATTCTTTTACACTAAAATTATACTTTTAATACAATAGATTAAAAAAAAAAAATTCAATCTTCTATTTTCAGTTTTCTTTAGCTAAAGAATTACAATTCTATCTTTAAATTACTCAGTTGATAAGATCCAATGTTACATAGTGGTTATATTAAGTAGCTTCTCCAAATATAATACTCCTTGACTCTTTAGTGAGGCCTCGAAGAAGTTGTACACTTCTATTTGCCCACTTACAAACTATTATGAGTATTTCTAATAAACTGTTGAAATTAAAATATTTTCTAAAGATATATACATATATATATATATATATATAAGAAAAAAATTGATACCAAAACTATAAGACTTCAATATACATACTAATATGAAACTATGGTATAAAAGGAAATAATTACTGAACTAATAATCCGTCAAATAAATATTATTAAACATAAGTCAAATTGGACTAAAAAGTCCTAAAAGCCTATCCTCAGCTCAACGGGCTCAATCCTGACATACGTTTAATAAAATACTACCAGATTACCAATTCAACCCCTCTCTATAAAATCATATTAATCTATATACTAAGTCAATCCCAATACTAGAAATCCATAAAATATTCAAACATATGAGTTAGGCATAGTTCAACACTTAATGAACTAGCCTTCCATTAGGCTAATTTTCAAACAAAATTAAAAATAAGAGAAAATAAAAGACAAAATACTTACAAAATGAAGTCTTATAGTTTTGGTATCAGAGCCATGGAATATGCACATTTGATGTTAGCATAGTTTAACACTTCTTTTAAAATGAATATATTTCAGAAAATAGAAACTATTAAAAAAACAGTGTAAAAATAGAAACAGATTTGCCATCAAATCTAGAACAAAATTATTGTAATCCTTGTAGTCAAGGACAATCATGCTTAAAGCAAATAAATCAGGATAATTCTGATAATGAGGAATTTTATAAAATTCTTTCACAATTTAAAGAAATAGATATAAATGTTTTAACAGATAATAATGTCTTAGAATTTCTTAAAAGGATTAAAAATCCAGAATTAAAATCAAATATAATTGATCAGATAGAGGATATTTCTTCTACTATTAAAATCACTAATAGTGAAATAGATTTTATAATGGATAATAATCCATATTCAATGGCAGAAGTATATAAACTTCTAAAGGAAAAAAAATGTGATCCCTCAGTTTGATACAACTGTAAATAATTTACAAAATGAGATTAATAATCTCAAAAAAGAAATTCAATTTTTAAAAATAGAAAATAAGGATTTTGATGATAGAATTTCTAAATTAAAAATTTTAAAAATAAATGATTTTCAGGATACTAAAAAATTTGTTTCAAATGATGGATTTTTAAGTACTTTAGATATTATTACTTCTAAAAAAGTGCTGTGAGTGTGTGTACTACGCTAGGAATTAAAAAAGAAACATGCCTTGGATCCTGTGCTAGATATATACAAGGGGCAGATGGCCAACTGTGGATTTTAACTTAGCATTCAAGACGGATGGCTCCAGGCTTTCCGGTGGAAAGTGCATGTTTTTTTATTCCATTTCTGTCTTTGCCATCCATCTCAAGTCTGACACTTCTAGGCTTTTCTAGAAGGAAATTTTAAATTTAATTAATTATTTGGGATCTTAATTAAATAATTAAGTGACAATTTTAAAAAAAAAATGTCATTTTTAGTATTAAAAGTTTACTCAGTTTCAAATTTGTGATTTATATTTATACTTTATACTTTGTTGCATTTTTAGTACCAGTACCTATTATAACAGATTTTACATAGTCAAAGAGAAGTCAACGGTAATAAGAAAGTATTTTACAATTCTACAATTTTGTAGGGGTTAAAGATATAATTTTTGTAATATAATTTTCAAAATATTTTCGCAATTTTATTTCTCCTCAGTCAGAAGAAAACTTGTACATCGATTGAGGAGAAAAAAAACCGCGAAAATATTTTAGAAATAATATTAGAAAAATTATCTTTTCAACCCCCACAAAATTGTAGAATTTGTAAAATACCCCCAAATTATCTTTGACTACATAAAACCTGCTATAACAAGTATTTGTATTAAAAATGCAACAAAGTATAAACATAAAGTACAAGTTTGAATTTGAGTAAACTTTTAGTACTAAAGTTACAAATAGCCGAAACTTTTAGTACCAAAAAATATCATTTCCGCTAATTTAAAATATACAAAACCCTGTGAAAGAGATGGCTCGAGTGGTACAATCAGCACTTTATTATGCCAAGTTTCATCATCTTCCCTTTTTTAAAGCCAAAGTAAATCTTGTAGGACTCAAAAATAAAAATAATCCATAGAATTTTAACAAATCCACAAGCTCGCAGCTAAGATCGACGATCTCTAATTTGACCGAACGAAAATTAAGCCCACGCACTGAAACAATTAAATTCACGTCACCCGAGGAAAAACTAACCAAGCCAATTAATTCAGTTTGAACAAAATACCAATTATAATGCAATTAGAATTGCACGTAAACCGATGCCAGCCAATAAACTAACAACAAAGCTTTGCAAAATAACCGACCCAAACACAAAGCAACAGAGAGCTTTGACGCTGGAAACCAAAAGCAGCCGCAACTCTTTGCAAATTTCTCTGTAATTACAATGACAGCCCAAGGCATGTATTTATAGGCTAAACTATCACTGAATCCTACACTGATTCAGATTGTAACTATTTCCTAAAACAATTAAGTTTCCTAAAACAAATACGAAACCAAACAGGAAACAAACGAATAGGAAACATAAACCGAATAGGAAATATAAACTAATAGAAAACTTAGTTTAATTATTCTACATAGCCTCCCTTAAACTAAGTTGGCGCCGTTAGCCATACCGAGCATCTTCTTCAACTTTGCAAAGATCTCGAACTTCAATGCCTTGGTGAAAATGTCCGCCGCTTGATCTTCAGTCTTGCAGTAATCAAAAATGATCTCATTCTCACTAACCAAATCACGAATGAAGTGATACTTAATGTCAATATGCTACTACGACCATGAAAGACTGGATGTTTCGTCAGCTCAATTGCCGACTTGCTATCACACAACACCGTAGTCGGACCATCCTCTTTATGCTGAAGGAAACCCAGCATCCTTCTGAACCAAATTGTTTGAGTAGCACAATTAGAAACTATAATATACTCAGCCTCAGCAATAGACAATGCTATCACTGGTTGTTTCTTTGAACTCCAAGAAACACATCAGAATCAATGAAAAAAGCATACCTAGAAGTGTTTTTCCTTTCAACTGTACCACCTGCCCAATCACTGTCAGTTTACCCTAGAAGCTTTACTGGTTCACCTCTCGGATACAGAATACTATCTCCTTGAGTACCCTTAATGTACCTCAAGATTCTCTTTGCAGCCTGCAAATGTGACTGACATGGATTTTCCATAAATCTGCTTATCAATCCAACACTGAAATTTATATCCGCCCTTGTAGAAGTCAAGTATCTCAAACTACCAACCATACTCTTAAAGTATGTTGGATCCACAGAATTTTTAGTGCCTTCCTTCGTCAACCTCAACCTTTCTTCAGCTGGAGTCATGATCGAATTAGCACCATCCATCTTGAACTTCTTTAAAATATCACCAGCATATTTTCTTTGAGAAATAAAGATTTCACGATCAATCTGAGAAACTTCAATCCCTAGAAAATATGACATTAGCCCCAAATCAGTCATCTCAAACTACCTGATCATTGCCTCCCTGAAATCTGACATCATCTTTTCATTGTTTTCAGTAAATATCAGATCATCCACATACAAGCAAACAATGACAATATCTCCACTTGATGAAAACTTCACTTATAAAGTATGCTCATATGGGCACTGTTGAAAATCACTTTTGATAAAAAAAAATGTGTCAATACGTGTATACCAAGCTTTCGGAGCTTGTTTCAATCCATATAGGGTTCTCTTCAATTGATAGACATTTTTCTCTTTACCTCTTCTCACAAAGCTAGGAGGTTAATTAACATACACCTCCTCTTCAATAACTCCATTCAGAAAAGCAGACTTCACATCCATCTAAAAAATCTTTCAATCATTTTGGGCAGCCAGAGAAATTATCATTCTCACATTATCAAGTCTAATAACAGGAGCAAACACTTCAAAGTAGTCAATTCCAGACTTCTGCTTGTACCCTTTCACAACAAATTTTGCTTTATATCTATCAACTTCTCCACTAGGCTTGTACTTTGTCTTGTATACCCACTTTACACCAATGAGCTTTTTTTTTCACTCAGAAGGTTTGTAAGCTCCCAAGTGTTATTCTTCTCAATGGAATTAATTTCTTCATCCATTGCCTTCACCCAACGATCATCTCCAACAGCATCTGTAAAATTAACAGGATCACAGTCTGCAAATAGAGCAAAATTCACATCCTCATCAGTTATATTATCAACTTCATCCCCAACTACATAATCATTCAAACGAGCTGGCAGTTTTGACCCTCTCCGCCGACGTCCACTTGAGGTGGAAGCTGTAGAAGCAGAAGAATCACAAACTGGTTGTTGAACTAGCTGACACGGCTCTTCAGTTGCATTATCTCCACCAATATACACTGCTGATGATCGTTTTATAATTTCTGGTGCCTTCATTTTTCAATCCCAAACTCCCTATTCATCAAAAGTAACATTTATGCTGATAATTACCTTTTCAGTATCAGGATTGAACAGTTTATACCATTTAGTCTCACTGCTATACCCAATAAAGACACATTTTTCTGCCTTATCATCCAACTTCTTCCGTATTGTATCCGGAACATGGGCATATGCAACACATCCAAATGCTTTAAAAATGTGAGATATTTGGTTTCTTTCCTGACCAAATCTCATATGGAGTCTTCTTACCAATACTTCTTGCTGGACACCTATTTGACAAATAAACTACACAAGCTACAGTTTCAGCCCAGAAATCCTTAGGCATACTTTTGGCCGTCATCATCGACCTCACCATATCCATCACTGTTCTATTCTTTCTCTCTGCAACACCATTCTGCTGAGGAGTGTACCTGGCTGTCATCTGATGCTTAATCCCATAATTTTTTAATAAATTATCACACACCGTATACTCAGTGCCTCTATCAATTCTCAGAGTTTTAATGCAACGCCCACTCTGCTTCTCAACATAAGCCTTGAAACTCTTGAAAATATCACATGCATCAGATTTAAACTTTAACAAATAAATCCAGGTCTTCCTACTAAAATCATCAATAAAAGTGATAAAATACTTGTTACCACCCCAAGAAGGAACATCAACATAACACAAGTCAGAATGATCAGCTCCAATGGCTGGTTTGCCCTCCAAACTTCACCTTTTGGAAAAGGCTCCCTCTGCTTTTGGCCCAAAACACACGACTCACATTGTCGAGATTTAAAATTAAGTGATGGCAATCCAGAAACAACATTATTCTTTACAATAAAATTCAAACCGCCAAAATAAAAGTGGCCAAATCTCATATGCCACAACCAACTCTCATCACAGCCAGTGGTACTAAAGTAATCCGAATTATAATAATTAAGAGTGATTGAAAATAACCTGTTATTGTTCATGTCTACCTTTGTAATCATCCCCATCCGTTCATCACGAATTGTGAAATACCATGCCTAAAATTAATATCATAATTATTCTCTTTCAACTGACCAAAACTCAATAAATTCTGACTAAGATTAGGCACATAATAGACATCACCTATTGCACTGGTTTTCTCATTTTTCAAAGTAATGGGAATACTACATTTCCCAACAACAGAAATAACATGGTTATTTTCAAATCTCACTGTATTCCTGTAAGTCTCATCAAAATCAGAAAAAATTTCTTTTCTCCCACACATATGATTACTACAGAAAGAATCAATATACCACTTAGAACTTTTATCTTCTTCACCAGCACCAGCAATAAATAAAACAGTTTCTTGATTATCACCACTACTTTCAACTATTTGAGCATGTCCAATATTGTTATTCTTAAGACCACAGCAATCCTTTTTTATGTGACCCATCTTTCCACAATTATAACATTTAATCTTAGACCTATCACGTTTTTGTCCATTATTTTGAGCATCTGAATTAACCTTTGGTTGGTAAGAAAAATTACCTATACCATGGCCTCTGTCTCTGAAGTTTTGACTGCCACGTCCTCTCCCTTGAGAATTCTTGCCTTGCTGATTGGTTTCACTACCATCGGATTCTTTAGGCTTATATACCAAAGTTTCAATGCTTCTGATGCCGCATCAACAGATGGTCTGTCATATGACATCTTATATGTCACCAATTCTCCTTCCAAATCAGCATACGAAAAAGTGAAAAGATCTTTAATGGCCTCAATAATCTCCTTATTTGTGTGAAATTTCGAAGTCAATGTCTGAAGAACTTTAGACACCATCTGCTCTTCCGTTACTTTATCACTGTTGATCTTCATCTGTCCAGCTATAGATTTTACCCTAGTCATGTATTCTTGCACCTTTTCATTAGGCTTCATCTCTGCCAACTTGCATTGTCTCCGTAACTCCTGTAGTTTCTTTTTTTGAACGTTTTCGTTTCCTCGATTGATAACTTTTAACTTGTCCCAAAACTCCTTAGTTGTCTCTACCTCCATTAAACTTCTGCATACGTCTAATCCAACCTTTGCCTTAAATTATAGAGTGCATGAATATTGTGAGAACGATTTTTCTCCAATTCTTTACTTCCTCAGTTGTTGATTTTGAACCTTCCTTGTCTTTTTCAGGTTCTTCAAAACCTGGCTCAATTATATACCAGATACCAACTATCTTGAAAAAATTTCCATAAATTGACACAAAATTTCAAAATTATTTTTTTCATTAAAGACAAATACATGGCACTCAGGAGGATTAAATAAAGAAGACATCTTGACTCTAAAAAAATAACACAGGCTCTGATACCAGATATAGGACCCAAAAATAAAACAAACCCACAGAATTTAAACAAATCCACAAGCTCGCAGCTAAGATCGACGATCTCCAATTTGACCGAATGAAAATTAAGCCCACACACTGAAACAATTAAATGCACGTCACCTGAGGAAAAACTAACCAAGCCAATTAATTCAGTTTGAACAAAATACCAATTACAATGCAATTATAATTGCACGCAAACCAATGCCAGCCAATAAACTAACTAGGAGTGGGCATGGTTTAGTCCAATTCGAAAATCGAACCGAATTTGAATTTATCGAATTTGAATAACCCAATTTTCATTCAGTATTCGAATTAGGTTTGGTTTGAAACCGAATTCGAATTATAAATTCGGTTTTAGAATTGGTTTTCGAATTTGGTATCCAACTCAAAACCGATTCGAAAATCGAATTGGGATATATGATTTATATTTTTTTAATTTTATACTTCTCATTTTACTCTTCCTATTTTCTTCTTCCATCTTTCTTTCATTTTCTTCTATTAGCCATCAAGTTTTTGGGAGAAGGTTATGGTGGTGTTGATTGTTGTTCTTGGATGGTGGAGGTTGTGGATTTGGAAAGGGGCGGCAATTGTGGATCTAGAACTGGACGGTGCTTCTTCTCTTAATCTATTTTCTTCATTTTCTTCATTATCTTTCTTTCTTTACTTTTCCTATTTCCTTCTCCCATCTCTCTTTCATTTTCTTCAAAGCCTTACTGTGTTAAACTATTAATTCTAGAAACAAATTTGTGAATTTGGTTTCCACGGTCCAAACCGAATTCGAACCGAATTCGAATTACAAATTCAATTTGGTTTCTTCAGTTTTAAAACGAATTAGGTTCGGTTTTCGAATTGGCCAAAAAAATTTAAAATTTGAGGAAACCACAATTCAAGAAAAGCAATTCGTGCCCACCCCTAAAACTAACAACAAAGCTTTGCAAAATAACCGACCCAAACACAAAGCAACAGAGAGCTTTGACGCTGGAAACCAAAAGCAGCCGCAAGGCTTATTTTTAATCTTTGTAATTTTCTCTGTGATTACAATGACAGCCCAAGACATGTATTTATAGGCTAAACTATCCCTCAATCTTACACTGATTCAGATTGCAACTATTTCCTAAAACAATTAGGTTTCCTAAAACAAATATGAAACCAAACAGGAAACAAACGAATAGGAAACATAAACCGAATAGAAAATATAAACTAATAGAAAACTTAGTTTAATTATTCTACAAATCTTAAAATTTAATTGAATGTGTAAAACTACACGTTTTAAAAAATTGAATAATCAAAATAACATTACTAATAAAAGTTGAGTGGCTTGCGATGTCATTTGCCCTTCTAATAATCTGGAGTGATGTATTTTCCCTTTCATTTTACATTTCTCGTGTTTTGATTTTTTAATTAGGGTTAATTACATTGATCTCTCTTGAGATTTAGAAAAATTATCAATATTCCCTAAAGTTTTGAAAAACTACCAATGTCTCATGAGATTTAAGAATATTACTAATATTTTTGTGTGTGATTTGATCAATATCACCAAATACATCTTTGATTTGTAATTTCAAAGGCTTAAAAGGTGTTAATAATATCTTCAAGCCTTAAGAATATTGGTAAAATTTTCAAATCTCTTAGAAGTGAATATAATTAACGCAATTTACGAAGTCTAGCTACAGTATTAGAAAGAAATTTTATTTTTTGAAACAAAAAGTATGAAAAATAATTTGATTTTATGTGAAGCGTAAAAAAAATTAATTTAGTTACAGATTTTCATTTAGACTATTTTTCAAAACTATTAAAAGTATATTGAAAATTATAAAAATTTTCAAAATTATTTAGAATATGAAAAATATTAAGGGGGAACCAATCCAACGGTTCAATGGATTAAACAAAGAAGCATAAGGAAACAAATTACACTGAACTCAAAACTGTCAATCTATTGTACTGGTTCAAGGAGATAAAAGTGGGTGTCAAACGCCCTAACAACGCCAATCCCTGGCTAACAACGGGCTAAACCCTCATCATCCTTTAAACAGTACAAAGATGCCTGTTCGAATTCAAAGACCCAAGCATGCTTCAATTAATCCATAAACAGTAAGACGATTCACACAAACAGAATCATCAACATTACAAGAAAATCTGATAACTAAGCTTCATGGTTTAACACTAAGTATTTAGCCTGCCATTAGGCTAAATATAAACTGAAAAATAAAAATTTAAAGACAGAAAATTAAAAAGACTTACTTATGAAATTGTCTTCAAGTCTTCAATTCTTGAAATGAAAATTTTATTTATCAAAGGAAAATTTACAAAGGGGAGAGGAAAGAGTTGGATGATGTACAAGAGGGGAATAAGGAAAGAGGGAGGAATTGGATTCTAAGTCCTTGATTGAAACATTTGAAGCTAAAGTATTACTTCTTTCTTTCATCATTCTTTGAACCTCATTCATAGAATATGGTTCATCATATGTGTGAAAATCATTTTTATTTTCGAAATTACTGTTCATACTACTGTTCATATCAGTAGAAGGAAGATTCTGAATATCATCAATTATCTTTGATCTTAAATCAGAATTTTTTATTTGTTTTAAAAACTCTAACAAAGTATTATCTGTTAAAACATTTATGTCTTGAAATTGAGACATAATTTTATAAAATTCATTTTCAAAATTATCATCTAATTTTTTCAAACAAAATCCTTTTGTACTACAAGCACAATCGGAATCTGACTCATATGATGACAGATCGTTTTCTGAAAGATCAATTTTATTTTCTTCATCTGAAGACTCATAAGATTCTGATTCAGAACTTGTTTCTAATAATATTTTGAAAATCTTATCTTTTAATTCTCCATCTATTTCTAAAGATTTTATCTTTTCTTTTTTCTTTTCTTTGCATTTATTTGCAAAGTGACCTATTTTTCCACATTTATAACATCTAACATCCACCAGATTTTTCTTTCTAGCTGATCTAGCTTCTTTTCTTTCTTTTCTTTTTTCTAATTTTTTCTGAAAATTCTTTTTAGAATATCTTTTCTTTTTATAAATCTTATCAGATTTTTCTTTCCTATGAGGTTTTCTATTTGGAAAAGGAATATCCATTCCAAATTGACTACAGAAATGTCCTAATTGACTTCTTTATGTTAATCTTTGATGCTTTATTTGTTGACTTAATTTAATTTCATTACATAATGATAAACCTTCCTGGACGCAAGTTGCTATCAGTTTACCATAAGTATAATCATATGGGATAGTAATTTTATCCTTTCTAAGAGCCTTTCTAACTCTTTCAGCAAATAAGCTGGGAAGACCATCTATAAACTTAGACTTCCAATGACTACCATTAGACTCAGGCAATTCCATGACTCTATTAAGGAATGCATCTTTATACCATCTAAATTTAGAAAGTGTTTTACACCTAAGATTTTGCAATAAAGTACGGATATTTTCACTATTATCAGAAATTCTACCCGTAAAATGTTCTAAAATTGTAACAATTAAAGTATAAACAGAATTTTCAATCATCTGGTCACCTTCCTGTTTAACAGTTTTATAAATTTCATCTTTACCTGTTTGAGGTAAATAATTATCCCACCAACCTTTAAGTTGGCCAGTAACAAATTATGAATGATATTTTTATTCCTTATAGTGAATTTATCATTGTTTATATTGATGATATCTTAGTATTTTCTAAAGATATTGAAACTCATTTTAAGCATTTGAATATTTTCAAGAATTTAATTATTCAAAATGGTTTAGTTATATCTAAGTCCAAAATGAGTTTGTTTCAAAAAAAATTAGATTTTTGGGTCATAATATCGAGAAAGGAAATATTATTCCTATTAATAGAAGTATTGATTTTGCTTCTAAATTTTCAGATGAAATTTTGGATAAAACCCAATTACAAAGATTTTTAGGAAGTTTAAATTATATTTCTTCATATGATAAAAATCTTAATGAAGATACTGCAATTTTATATGATAGATTGAAAAAGAATCCTAAGCCTTGGACAGATAAGCATACTGAGGCAGTTAGGAGAATTAAGGCAAAAGTGAAATCACTTCCTTGTTTAATGATAGCAAATCCTAATCTGGAGAAAATAATAGAAACAGATGCTTCAGATATAGGTTATGGTGGAATCTTAAAACAAAAATCAAAGGATAGTAAACAAGAATTTCTTGTTAGATATCATTCAGATAAATGGTCTGATAGTCAGAAAAATTATGCTACGGTGGCAAAAGAAATCTTAGCCATTGTTAAATGTGTATTGAAATTTCAAGATGATTTATATAATCAAAAGTTTGTTATTAGAACTGATTGCAAATCTGCAAAATTTATGTTTAATAAAGATTTTAAGCATGATGTATCTAAGCAAATGTTTGCTAGATGGCAGGCTCATTTAGCCCCATTTGATTTTGATATTCAGTATAAGAAATGAGAAGACAATAGTCTTCTAAATTTTTTGACTCGTGAATTTTTGAATAATGGCTGATCATAATTTTTATGATTGCAGGTTGATGCACCCCAGAGGAAGGGCCTCTGGCCCTTACCGAGGTCGAGGAGGACGAGGAAATATCCTCGCCCAGCATGGTGGAAGAAGGCTAGTAGCAGAAAATATTTCTGCTAGAAGGAGTATGTCTCCTGAAGATCCATTATATGAAGAATTTATGGAGTTCATAAACAAGAAGCAAGGTGATACTTCTGCTTCATCATCATCTTCATATTCAAAAATTGTTGGAGAAGAAGACAAGGAAGAATATCTGACTTCCTACCATCAGAATAATAATAAAGAGGTGATAATACTCTTGGAAGGTAAGGATTTACAGTGGATCAATGATCCATGGACCTTGATGAACAGGTACCTTGACAGCTCTGGTTATGCTGAAATGACTTATAAGCCAAGGCCATATTTTGAAAATCTTCTGAAAATTTCAGGAAATTGTGAGATTACACATTTTACAGGTGCTGGTAGTGCCCAGAATATTTATAATTTCAGCAAGATTATTATCAAGCAGGTGATATCTGCAGAAGAATGGGGTTTATCAACTCTAAAGGATAGAGAATATCTCCATCCTGATCAGAAAACTTTGATAAAATACAAGTATTGGGACTATGTTGAGTCTCTTACCAGAGTTCTACTCTATGAAATCCAAGGAAGAAACATTCTTAGTTTATAAAAATCTGTTCTGAGGTATATAAAAAGCCTCTGCCAAATTGGTTCATTAAATGGTGGATTAATTTTGGTCCATCTATCAAGGACTACCTGAACCATTCAAAGCATTATATGCAGATTGGGTGAAAATTTCTCCCAAGATCATGAATTTGGATAATAGCCATCCTTGGAATGATGATATTGCTCCAATGTATTTCTTTATAGAATTTTCAATTCCATGGATCTGGAAATGGGCGCCAGAGGTGGGTTATACTCCTGAAAAACTCCCATGCCTAAAAAGGGCCAGTTATACTAAATTTTGGGAAAAATTAATTAAGGCTGATGCTAATGGTCTAATTCAAGGCCAAGAATTGATTGATCAAATCAAAGCCAAGTTGCAGGAATACCAGCAGCAGCAGCAGATGAGCCCAAGGGAGGAAATCAGTCATTTCCAGCAGATTCATAGAATGCTCCAGAGGCAGAAGGGAATTGTCACCCGAGAAGAGATTATAGCTTCCTATATGGATCTTTTGAAAAAAGATCTATCCCAGAATCTTGAGGAGACCAGATCTGATGCTTCAATGTCAAGCTAAGGATACTGCCTACCCGGAGAATCTCAAGAAGAAGAAGAAGATGTCGACATCGACATTGATGAAATGATGCTGGCAATAAAGAGCTTAGTGACCGGTTCTACCGGTAAAAGCCCTAACAATAACTAACATAGGAGGTGGCGGACTTCACCGACATTAATACTGTGGCGAACTTCAAAGACTGATAGTTTGGAATCCGTAGAATACTGTAGCGGATTTGAAAATTAAAAATTTAGAATCCGTAATAGTGTAAGGCAGAATTTGCCTATAAATATGCTGTAAATTTCTCATTTAGAGGCAGGACTTAGAATCCAATTCCTCCCTCTTTCCTTATTCCCCTCTTGTACATCATCCAACTCTTTCCTCTCCCCTTTGTAAATTTTCCTTTGATAAATAAAATTTTCATTTCAAGAATTGAAGACTTGAAGACAATTTCATAAGTAAGTCTTTTAATTTTCTGTCTTTAAATTTTTATTTTTCAGTTTTATTTAGCCTAATGGCAGGCTAAATACTTAGTGTTAAACCATGAAGCTTAGTTATCAATCAGATTTTCCTGTAATGTTGATGATTCTGTTTGTGTGAATCGTCTTACTGTTTATGATTATTGAAGGCATGCTTGGGTCTTTGAATTCGAACAGGCATCTTTGTACTGTTTAAAGGATGATGAGGGTTTAGCCCGTTGTTAGCCAAGGGATTTGGCGTTGTTAGGGCGTTTGACACCACTTTTATCTCCTTGAACCAGTACAATAGATTGACAGTTTTGAGTTCAGTGTAATTTGTTTCCTTATGCTTCTTTGTTTAATCCATTGAACCGTTGGATTGGTTCCCCCTTACAGATAAGATGAACTAGGTACTATATATTCAGTACAGACTGATCTGAGTTCTTGTTTCTCACGCGACAATTTAACTCACGTTGCCGAAGTTCAAAACCAGATTAAATAATTTGCAGCTTATGTTTTCTAGCTATTTTCATTTTCAACACAAATTACAAATAAAATATTTTATTTTTTTCAGTTATTGCATCTGTAGAAAAGTTGAGTGAGCCTTTGTGTAATTTACACAAATAGGTACTCTTTCTCTTCTTTTTTTTCTTTTAAAAAAATTTGGGACATATTATATATCACCCACTAAACTTTCTTTTCCTTTCTTTTTGAATTTAAGCAACCAAACTTATAATACATCAGAGACTATATATATATATATATATATATTAGAAAAAAACACAACATTTAAGGAGCACATCTTTCCTTTTGCCATATGGCATAAGACATATCAGCTACCACATAAGTTAAGGAACACATCTTTCCTTTTGTCATCTTTTAAGATATTTTAATTTGTTACTTTTTCAATTGTACTACACTTCAAATTGAGAGTTTGAATTCAATTTAATTTCGTCACAAACTAATTCCAGCTCAAATTTCATTCGGGTCTTTTTAAAATTTTTTTTAAAGTTTTATCTTCCTACGAAATACGAAATTAATTATCCATATCTCTTATGATGAATTATCATTGTATTTCTTTTTTTTTTGAAGTTTTATCTTTCGTGAATATCGCTAAGGATGAATTATCAGTTTTTTATTTTGTTTTTTCAATCATCCATCTTCTTAGTTTTAAATCTTCATCAATTTATTATATTCATCTCTCTTTTAATAATTATCATCCTAATATTTTCACTGGATGCTTACGTTTTTGTTTATGTAAGATCTCGTAGTTTATCGTCCTAATTTAATCTGTAATTTTGTTATATCATTAGTGTTTAAACTCGGTTAAGTATGATTATAAAGTTTGGAAATTTTCTTAAAATAATTTTTTGATTATAAAATCTAACGGTTTAGATTTTTATGTTTTGGATTTTAATTTAGAAATTGAGATGTTTAATTTAGAATTAAGATATTAATTTAAGTATAGAATTATGTTTAAGGATATAATAAATATATTCGTTTAATTTTAGAAATTATGGGATAAAAATAAAGAAATTAGAAAATAAGTGAAAATTGAAAAAAATAAGGGCAAACACCTCCAAACCCCCATGGGGTTTGCAAAAGCTACACAAAACCCCCGTACAAAAAAAAGCTACTCATCACCCCTCATGCTTTTTCGAAGTCCGTAAAGTGACGAAAATGATTCAATTTAATGGTGCGTATGCATCACGTGCATCTCTTGACAGGTTGATGCCAAAGTAATTGGGTTTGTGAGCAAAATACCCCTATCACCATCATATTCATCTTTACTCACATTCTTTTCACATTTGTCTTCACCATCGAACAAAGATGAGGAACCGAAGATGACGAGCCGCAAATGAAGGCTTTGAACGCGACGACAACACGAAGAACGACTAAAGACGATAACGCGAAAGATTTGCCGAAAATTGCAGAACCTTTGTTTTGAAATTTTTGGCTTTGGAAATGCCGATATTGTAGAACCTTGGTTCTACAATTTCGGGCGACTCCATTGCCGAACCCAGCTTTGCCTTCGTCATCTTCTCCGTTGTTACAGAAGAAGAAGAAGATCAAAAAATTTTTTTTTTTTTGGTAATTTGGGTAATTCACAATCTCGCCGTTAGTTTTAGTCGTTTTGAGGTGTTTGCCCAAAAAATAATAACCAATTGGTTAAAACCAATTTGATGGCTTGAGAATCGGTTTTACCCTATTTTGAAAAGGGTAAAACCGATTGGTGAGATAAGGTAATCGGTAAAACCCATTTGAAATCCGGTAAAATCGATTCCACCGCTTCCCGAAATGGTTTTACCCAATTTCTAAACGGGTAAAACCAATTTAAAAAGTAAAGAAAAGATCTGAAAAGGTAAAGAAAAAATCTAATCGACCACGAATCGGTTTTACCCAATTTTGAAAAGGGTAAAGCCGATTGGATGGTTAATGAATCGGATAAAACCGATTCGAAATGAGGGAAAACCGATTACAAATAGGGAAAAACTGATTCTTTGCTGGATTTGGAAAAAATAAAATTAAGAGATAAGAACGGGAGTTTTGGCTCATTAGGCAATTTTGCCTATAAATACTCCTTCCCTAGCCTTCATTCTTCACCAAAACCCTGCCCAAAACTGTGCCAAAACTTTGCCAAAATTCCAAACCAAACTAGAAAAAAGAAAGAAGAAAGGAAGAAGAAGGAAAAGCTTGAAGCCAGGATTTGACTTCGGAGCCGAAGATCCGGTGTTAGAAGGAGTTCGGAACGTTCCGGTAAGGAATTCAACGGATTCTTTCGGTTGATTTTTAGAAAATAATGCACATTTTGAGATTTTGAAGGTTTTAGAAGTTTTATGAATTTGAGGGTTCGAATCTTATGGAATTCTTGATTAGGAAATGTTAGAAATAATGCCTAGATGTTGTTGGATTGATTATGCACAAAAAGAAGTAAGAAAAATGGATTTGGAATGGATTTCTAGCAAGAAACCCGAAGAAAACTTGGAAACCAAGTTTTCTGGGCATCGATCGGTTTTAACCGATTGAATCGGTTAAAACCGATCCCAAACTGTTTTTACCAATTTTCAATAAGGAAAAACCGATTGGGGTGTAATATGTCGTTTTCCAAAAATTTCTTAAAAGTTATAATTTATTTTATTTAATTTTGTAATTACGGCCTTTTCGGAGATATGAAATTAGTGTTTCTGAAAAAGTTAGGTTTTGTCGAAAAACTAGGAATTTTAGGAAATTAGGGTTTGTAAGAAATTCGGATGTATTTAAAATAGAATAGAAATTGAACTTTTTGATATTTATAAACTGCAGATAATTGGGAAAAAAATGAGCAGATATCCTAGGATTGAGGTGAGTGTTCTCACTAAAGGGGTTAAATGTTTTAATGAGTAAATAAATGAGTTAGCATGCTTTATTAATGTTAATGTTGATATCTAGTGAAATGCATGCGTTATAAGTAATGTGTACGATTATGACTTAAAATGTGGAAAGTGAAATATTTATATATGTGCCATGTATTCGTAAATGTTCTAAAATGTTGAATTATATGCGTAAATGGAATGTTTATTAAAGGTTTATCATATAAATGCTATTGTTATTACAGTGCTAATGTTTAATGTTAAATGTTCAGTGTATATTGCTCAATGTTAAATGTCCAGTATTCAATGTTCAATGTTCAGTGTTCAATGTTAAGTGTGCATGAATGTCGGGATCCCAAACCCTGTTCAGTTTATTGAAATCGGGCATGTCGACATCAGGCTGGTGTGCTCGACTAAATGGCTGGATAGGTAATGTTCGGTAATATTCCGGGATTTACCACAATGTTCAATGTTTAATGTTGTCAGTGTCGGCATGGTTAATGAAAAGCTGCAATGTTCCAAGGCAGGTAAAGCATAATTGGTAATGTTTTTCAAAAGGTCATATAGATCCTAGTTCTAGCTCGTCCGTTATACTCTTTCTATCTCTTACGTGTTCTCCCCCTTACTTGCGTAGGTATTATGTGTTATGTGCCGGTAATTATTTACTTAGTAATATTTTAAATAGTGCGACCTCACTGAGCTTATGGAAAGTTCACCCCCTAGACGTTTTGCATGTATCAGGAATTAAGGGCGATATCGTATGAAAAGCATCAAGATTAGAGGATGAAAGTCTCGAGGCAAGATATTGTAATAGTTATATAAGTACACTTGTACCTCTTGTATTATTGAAATAAAATTTATATTATTTCAATTTAGTGTATAATTAATTAGTGCTCTTGTATCATGAATGAGTCCTGGTGCGAACCAGACAGGTATCTCGGTCATGGCTTCCGCGTGAAACAGGGAGGTCGGGCCGGGGCTGCCACAGTTTAGTAATTAACATGAACTATCATTCTCTTTTTACTTTTTCTTTTTAATCATCTGTAAACTTGCTTCCGTATTCATAATCACTTTCTTCCTCTTTCAATTTCTTATCCTTATCTGGTACGGAATTTGTAGGTTTTATAATAGTAATCTAATTTCTGCATTTAATAAATAGAATATTATGTAATTTCTCACACCTCAAAGCAAACTGTATGATTCAAGGTTACACTTCCTAATTTTAATTTTTCTTCTTTATGTTTGTTTTCGGTTGTAACTTCAACGTTCCTTCTCTCATTCCTTCGGTCAGTTAAGAAAATAACATAAATTTTTTGCCATTTTTTCCATGCACCTGGTTCGATCGGCTCTTTTCGCCATCAGGTACCTGAATTTTCATGTGTTTTTCTTATGTTCTATAAAAATCTATTTACGTTACTCTCGGTGTGTATGGAAATTTTGATTTTGTTGCGCGAGTGTATAGAATTTTTATTATGGACTGTGCGTGTGCATGGAAATTTTGATTTTCCCTTTTGTTTATTAATTATGTTTCTGTCTTTGTTTGTTACACTACTTGGGTTTTTTTTATTTGGCCTTCTCATTTTTATTTTTATTTTTTCTGAAAAAGCTTTTGATTCCAATCCTTCAAAATTCGAGAAAAGAAGTTACAGTCTTTTCCTTTTGTTTTGTTTCAATGGCTTTGTTTCACCTTTTTCTGCTTTGATTAGTAGGAGCAATTTTTTCTCCTTTTTCGTATTAATTTCTTTAATTATTTTTTATCTTTTTTTGGTCTCACTTATCGACCAAAAATCACATTAAAGTACTCTTAGTCAATTTTCTTTTAAAAGCTTTCAATTTTTTTTTTTTAAAGTTGAAGCAAATGCAAACTACTTTCTTTATTATTATTATTATTATTATTATTATTATTATTATTATTATTATTATTTCGTCTATTTTTATGGTCATCCATCACTCACATTCAAAGATTTGGTTGTGATCAACAACTCTTCATACGTATCTATTTTCTTTTTTTTCTTTTTTTTTTCTACGTTTCATCTTCCTACGAAATTAATTATCCATATCTCTTAGGATGAATTATCATTTTTTTTTCTTCTGATAGTAATTTCTTTAATTCCTTTCTTTGTTAGTTTTAATTAATTTGACAATTTTTTAGATTTCCAAAACCAATATTAAGAGTAGATACTATTTACATGCAATTCTATTTATGATAAAATAGAGTTAAAATAATTTATTTACTAAAATTATTATTTTCTAATTATTGTAGTTACTTTAGTTTTATATATATTATGACAATTATTCACTTTATTTATTTTATTAGTTTTAATTAATTTGACATTTTTTTAGATTTTCAAAACGCATTTTATGAGTATCATAGGTTTAGTATATACTCTTTACATGAAATTCTATTTAAGATAAAGTAGAGTTAAAATAAATCATTTATAACTTAAAATTCAAATTAATTTTATCCAATATTTAATTTTTACATGATTATTCGTATTTATTGGATAAACTCTTATTTTTTATTATATTTATTTGAAATTAAGATAGTTTATATCTCAACACTTTTTCTTTTTCTTTTTTCAATTGCAAATTGGTTTAGATATATGTTAAGGTATGTACATATATCTTGATCACCGTCTTCATTCACCTACATCTCATATAAATATATTTATCATCCACGTAAGTACTTGAAATAATTATATGTTTATATATGATTACTTTAAATATAGTTAATTTTATATCTAATCAACACTTTAACCTTTATATCAAATATAATTATCTTTAGTTAACTATACATATTTTATTTGTTTTTGACCACTTAAATTACTTATCATTATCTCTCATATCATTTCTATTTCTATTAATCCCTTCCTCCCAATTCAAGTTATATATCCCAAAATTTAATAAACAGAATATATTTGTTTTCTCTTATACACCACCGACAAACTATATTCAAATGTTATAAATGCTCATTTTTAAATTTTGTTTGCGGGAATTGTGTTCTTTCTTCTTTAATGATAGACTTATATTTCTTCTTTGTAATATTATGAAATTTTATATTTTTACCCGTTTTTTCCGTTCTTCTTCATCTTCCAAAAACCATTCACTTCTTCATCTTCCATAATTGGAGATGAAGATGAAGATGAAGATGAAGAAGACAGAAAAACTTGAAAACGGAAGATGAAGAAGTGAATGGTTTTTGAAAATTTTTTTTGGGGGTAATTTGGGTAGTTTGAGGGTTAATGTGAGGGTAAATTGGTCATTTATGTCACTTTACAGAATACGGAAAAAGCACGGGGGCTGATGAGTAGCTTTTTTTTGTACAGGGAGGTGATGTGTAACTTTCGAAAAGCCCGAGGGGGTAATGAGTAGCTTTTCTTTGTATAGGGGGGTGATGTGTAACTTTCGAATACCACAGGGGGATTTTGAGGTGTTTGCCCTTGAAAATAACATACACATTCTTCAAATGTTCAGTAATCTCATCAATTACTAGCAAAAAGATATGGGGTGGGGGTAAAGTTGATGATTGATGCAAGCACATATTATTTAGAAAATTATCGGATATTCATGCTTGTATCATTACGGATGTTATTATATCTTTATGCATAATTTAAATTAATTTAAAGTATTGGTGGCTTTGATAATCTACCCTTGTTTGCCCTCTCTACCTCTATATATAGTTGGCATGGATAGCGTTATTTTTTTATTTATTGGCATTTCTTTGGGGAAAGAAACAGCGTACTTGTTGATAAAAATTTCTTGTAACTAATCTTACCAACAAATTATTATTTCTCATTTTATATTAGCAATCTGTTATAACATGAAATGGATATATCCATATATCTCTGACTCATATTTATGAAATGATAAAATATGCCAAAAGCTATACCTAGAATTGGTTCACGTAAGAATGGGCGGATTAAGAGTATGCTGAGAATACCAAAAGGAGTTATTCATGTTCAATCATGGAAATGCTGACGGACCCATATATATAGAAACAGAAAGAGAATTACATTATCATTCAAATAGAGTAATTTTGAAAAATAAGATCTCTTTAGAGCCCATTTAGAAAACACGGGGTATTGGTCCAAAAACCCGCCTCCAATACGTAACGGTTGGAGTAATTGTGGTGAGTTTTCCCAAACCCACCTCCAATACTCTATATTATTTGAGGAGGGTTTCCAAAACCTGCCTCCAATAAAATAGAGTATTAGAGGTGGGTCGGGGAAAACCCTCCTCCAATACTTCAGCCGAACCCGCCTCCAATGCTCCAGCCGCAATATTGAGGCGGGTTTCCCAAACTTTTATAATAAGCAAGGAAATAAAAAATTGAAAGTTAAAATATTTTGGATAATTTGTTGATGTTCAAGCAAGGGCAAGAAACGAGTAGTTTAAAAGGAAATCACAACTTTTATAGAAAACAAATATAATGGATACTTAAAAAGAAAATTAATAGGTGATAAAAACTCACCAGTTTTAAAATAAAATATATAAATATATACTTTCAATTTTAACTTTAAATACATGAGTTTATGTAGCTTGGTGGTAAATTTAGTGTGCAAGAATCGAGTGCTTCTGCAGGTGTGGATTCGATTCCTATTGGAGCCATAAATTGAAGCAAGAGAATTAGATTTAATTGAAGCAAGGAAAAATGAAAACCGATATAGTTGCGTGTCGGAGTATTGGAGGCGGGTTTCTGTATTCGTGGCACCCGTATTGGAGGCAGGGGCGAGTTCGCAAAACCCACCTCCTAGGGTGTTTTGTAGTAATAGAGTTACCCGTTTTCTGAATATAAAATGAAAAGTAATTAACAATAGATTGGTTACTCATTTTCATTAATGGTTCATTTGTCCCCTGGAACGAAACTGGCTTTAACCCTTATAATTATTATACACCCAATTTCACCCAAATCAAAATTTAAATTTACTTATGCCGTCTCCTCTGCTCCTATGTTAATCTCAACTTTGAGTTCCTTTCCTTTTCTTTTTTTTTGCCTCCGTCAACTCATCTTCCCTCTTGGAAGATTCACCTGTGATATGTCTCATTCTCAATCATACACATCGCAAATTGGAGAAGTAAAATATATATATATATATATATATATATCCTATTCTCTTAGTCGTACGTAGATTACAAGGTGCACTTATTTAAAATTCACGACAATTAATTTTTATAACAAAAAGACGAAGTTGAAGGTGTTGGTTCATGAGCACAAACTATGTTGCACTACATATAATATGCGTAAGTTAAAATAATGAATGAAGGGCATTGTTAATTTTCTCTCACTGGATACCAACTCTTTTCTCACTGGTGCGGGCTAGTCGAGGCAGAGAAAGGGAAAATGAATTCAAAGTGGAGGTAAATGTAAATTTTGATAGAGGCAAGATTTCGTGCCTAATAATTATAAGGTTAACCTCAGTATCATCTCCCAAAATTAATAGAGGCGGTGAACTGGCACGATTTTAAACGTGTTTAGTGAGGTAAAATGTGACAGAAAAGAGTTTAATGGTAAAAAATAGACCATTTGAGGAGTTTGGTGGCTTGCAGTGTCATTTGCCTCTTATTTTGTTATAATTACACTATTTGGGGAACCGCCTGCTATTGTGCCCCATAGTGCTAGACCTGCAAGGGGAAAGACTAATTGGGTTGTACTGGTTATTCTTCTTATTTTATAGAGGTTTCACTCCTCACCACTCTTATTTATTAACAATTTGGGACAAGACAACTTTTATTTTTTTTAGTTATTTTATTTTTTATTTTAAATTTTATTGATGTCACTCTTTCTCTTCATAATTCCCTCATTATTTTTATTTTTGTCTTTCTTTCACAAAAATAAAGTACCACTATTTGAAAAAAACTATAATTAATATTTTTAATTTTATTTTCTATTAATTAATTTTAATATACTTAAGTATTTAATTTAATTGTTAAATTTGAATAAATATATCATGAGAAGAAATTTCTTTTGAATGTTAGAAGATGAGAAATTTAATTGCATATGAATAGTAATAGTATTAATATTTGAATATATTTATGACATCATCGAGTTAAACTCTAAGTTCTTCCTATTTTGTATTCCCATAGAATCTTTAAATAAGGATTGTATGTACACCATTATAGGCACATGTATCACGTGTCACTCCAAAAATAATGTTGTTCCATTAAGTACAAAATAACATGATCATAGTAAGTATATCAATATAGTAAAAAATTGAAAGTGTTTGGATATAGATATTTTTAAAAAAAAGAAGTGTGATTTTCCCTTTGAAAAAAAAAAAAAAAAACTAAATCAAACATAACCTAAAATTCTAAATTACCTTTTATTTTCAAGTGGGTTGGGGCCAAAGCTAGGACACTATACTCACCATAGCACAAATTATGGATTGATAATTATAAATTAACTTTCATATTCTCCCATTCATCGAATAGTCTTTACTGCAACTCTTTCCCTTTATCTGATTATCAACTTTACCAAATGGGAAAAGCTAAGGAAAATATCTACTTCTCATGATATCACTTATATTGTTGTTAGCTTCGAACCTGTTTCCTATGTTTCCAAATATGAACGCTCAATTCTAAGATTCTTAAAAACAAAAAAAAAAACAGAAAAAAAAAAAGAAAGGAAAATCCCATGGCCAAAATGATTAACCATATATTTACATCTTGCAAACATGAAATCAGTGAAACCATTGTTTGTGATAGGACAGACCCTACAAAAGTAGGACCAAAATTAATTAAAAGATCCTATTGCATTTAAAGGGGGGGTGCTTGTGGGAGGGGGTGGTGGTATTGCTTTAGCAAGCCGGTAATAGTGCAAAATAAGCAAGTACGATATTTGGGGCGGTTTGGTGGGACTGCGGATGGTGCAAATTGTGTGCTGCGTTTTAAACATGAAAATTTTCAAAACTTCCCATCATAAAAACCACATTCTAATTTATTTATCTTTTTTCAGATATTTTCAGTAATAACTATCGTGATTTGGCTAAAAATTATACATTGCTCTACAGTTTAAAAACCACAAAATAGAATCTTAACCCAAAAAAAAAAAAATCATGCAAATGTAATTTTTATTTCATTTATAAGTTACCAATTAAGTAAGAGAAATTATTCGATAGATTCACTACATCACCTGAAATAATATAACCAATATATGTTAATAGTAATTGTGTAATTTATTTTCTTGTAGAAAGGTGAGCAAGTAGGAAGGTGGTTAAGTTTTAAAATTCTATTCATTTTAGCCAGTTGCACTAAAAAATGGATGCAACATATGTGTGATGCATGAGCATCCAAAATTTCTGGTAATAATAAATGGTTAACACGACTCGTGTGAGAAACATTAGTTAAATTTTAATGTAATTCCCATCGCAATTCGAAAATTTCAAACCACAAGGAATTAATCTCTCGATCAAACTAAAGGATAAAAAAAATTTATAGTGTAACTGTAAATGATAAAAGAATTTATTTTAATTAATCGAGGGACTGGTTACCATTTTTATTAAAATAAAAATAAAATTACAAATCAAATTATCATGGTTTACAATTAGCGATATTAGGTATAACCTACGGGCGAGTTTCGCCTAAAATAATGCTCATGATAAGTTCTTGGTGGTTCGCGATGTTATAGGGTGTTAGACCCGGTTGGTCGTAATCCTTATTTTGATTGATGAGTTAACAAATATGAGAATTAATTTAACGGTTCTTCTAAGTGAGAAAATGTAGGGAAATGTTTACGGAAGAACCGACGCAAAAAACGGTGATGAAAAATAAGCTAAAACGAAGAAACGGCAAGCAAATGAAGAAAGAAGAAAAACGAGTCCCGAGCATGTCCCTAGGTGGGACCCATGATGTTTCTTTGTCAAAAAATGAAGAGAAGAGTTCATAGGTGAACCAACGCAAAAAACGGCGAAGAAAACGGAGTTAAAACGAAGAAACGGCAAGCAAACGAAAGAAGATGTCAAATCAAGCCGACAAGGGGCTGACAGCGCCGCGCACAGGCGCCGTGCGTGCAGGGCTAGCCCTGCGACGCTAGCCTGCTACAGTCGCTGCTGTCGCGGGCTGCGTCGCAGGGGCTTCGGGTTGACTCATTTTTTGCTCGTTTTTCAACCTTTTCAAGGGCTCTCTTATCCTATAAATACCCCCATTTGAAGAACATCAAATACACTTCTTCCCATCTGATTTCCAACATTTTCAAGTGTTCAAATAGCTCTCAAAAGATCATTCAAAGTTCTAGCAAATTATTTCAAAGTTAGGCTAGAATAGAAAAACTTCATTGTAATTGTTAGATATTTTTCATAGCATTATTTTCTTACTTTGTAAACACATTGAGGGAAGTCCTAAACACTTGAGTAAAGGTTGTAGGCATCTTGTAAGTGAGGCAAATTCCTAAGCTCTTGATTAAGAGTTAGGCATGAAGTAAGAGGGAGCATGAAGAGAAGGAGAAGTCCTATCTCAAGGGGTTGAGGTTAGGCATTTGTAAAAGTCCTAATTGCTAAGCAAGGGGAGTCTTGAGTAAGACCTAAAATCCTTGAGGAAGGATAAGGCAAAAGATCCATTGCTAGCCTTAGGCAAGGGAGTGTTAATCCAAGAGTTTAGATTAAGCAAATGGGTAAAGACCTAAGTCTAGAGCTAGATTAGGCAAGGAAAAAGTCTTAATCTCTTGAGAAATAGTTAAGCAAGTGTAAGGGATTGAAACACTCCTTTAAGTGTTTCCTAGAGGATTAGGAATCTCAAGTTGTTGAACTTGGGGAGTGGAGTAGGATTCAAGGGGAATCCGAACCACTATAAATTTGTTGTGTCTTGCTTCTTGTTTATTTGCTTTCATGTTTTGCAAATCACTAATCACACACCTCACTTAGAAATCTAGTTTTAAATTGGTTTTAAAACTTGTCTTTGAAAATGGTTTTTCAAAGTTGATCTTCTTTGTAGAAGAAATATTTTTAAAGGGTCAAGAACCTAATTCACCCCCTCCCCCTCTTAGGTTCATCTTAGGTTGCTAATTAAACTTGGGATTTCATAGGGGCCTAGAATATATCATTCTTTGCCATCCTCATCCTCTCATCATCCGTTTCCAAGGGTCATAGTCTTCCCATCATTCTCTTCATTGTCACTGCTGTCAATCGGTGTATTGGGGAACCGTCGTTGTAATTGGTATATGTGACTTCGCTGACATGCCAGCTAAGAGTTAAGCGTCCGTTGACAATCTATTTGCAAAATTGGGAGTAAACTTAAAGGACTAAGAAAGTTATTTGTTACTCCTTCCTTTCCATTAGAAGAATCTACTTTGTAATATTGACATTACTATAAAGTGAACTCTTCTAATGGAAGGGAGAGAGTAATATATGTAAGGGCCAAAATGAAATTAGTCAAAAGATTAATATTAATAAGATTTGAGGGAGTCTTCTGTCATGATATATATCCAACATGAGACTCCACTTGCACGCGCACACAGGCAACACTTTTATTTTTCATTTTCTATTATTTAGAAACAAAAACCATATATTTTTTGCCTCGTTATTTAAACATGTGATATTTCGACTCTTATATTCAATACTTTTTTCTACTACATGCAATACATTTATTGATTTTATGAACATGCAATAGATCAACAACTAAACTCGATACATTAAAGGTTATAAGTGACATGCAACACCTAACACCCTCATTTATGGGGTTGTAGTGTAGCACAAAATATGCATTATGCACCCACTAGTCAAGTCCCGATAAACAAAAACCTTGCTCCGTGTTGTGTAAGGCACAACACAAGTTATAACACAAGTGATCTTTAGAAAAAACAGAAAACCTTATAACCTATACTTTTTTCACTGCATGCAAATTTTTTAAAAACGGATTATAAATTATCAACTAAAACTCAATACATCAGAGATTATATGTGATAAACAATACATAAGAGAAAATATAGAAGATACTTTTTATTTTTATTTTTAGTTTTAACAAACACGCAATACATCAACAGCTTACACGTGTACTTTTAAAATTATATATATATATATATTTTTTTTTTTTTAAAAAAAGTATCATCTATTTTAAACAAAACAAAAATAAAGAAAATAAAATTAACGCATCCCGCTCAACAAAAATTTGCAGTTTTTGCATAGAATTTTATCCCTCCGGAGAGAAATATAGCAAATCCCACCATATAATCTAATAAGTAAATTAAAAGCCAACTTGATCTGAAAACTTAGTCTTAAACGGATAGATTTTAAGCCTATCTTACTTTTAATTAATTACTAGATATCACTATTATACTTTTAATTAATTACTATATATCATTATTATATTCTGATGTGGGATACTTAACACTTAACCTTAATCCACAACAAATTTCAATGGTATCTATGATTACTCTTCGAAAATATCTATCTATCATTGTTGCAATTAGTGTCTTACAATATACTAACGGAATGAAAGTTTTGATGATACCAAAATAGGAAGATGAGGTATAGGGGGCATAAAAATAACTGATGAATAAGAAAAGGGCCATACTATTCGCAGTAACCGTTTTACTATTTACAGTAATATTTTTTTATGAAAAGTCTATTTTGCCCTTTAGCTAAAAAAAACACAGTAATTTAGTTACTGTAAATAGTAATTGTTGAAAATACCGCCCACTTTGGGCGGTATTTTGGCCCAAAATACCGCCAAACTGGGCGGTATTTTCTTCTAAAAATTTTTTTTCGGGGCGCTACCCCGAACCCCGCCAACTCACCGCGAGTTGGATCCGCGAAAGCTGTACTTGAATTAAATTGCCTTTGATACCACGTTATAGAAATGTTAGAATTTGAGAAGAGAAGAAAAGAACATGAATAATGTATAGATTGTTTTTTTTTTTTGTTAAAAAACCAATTTTACGTAAAAAAAAATGTATAAATTGTTTACTTACCGTATAATATGGATTGTCCTCGTGACTATCGGCCATAATTAGAGTGAAAATAATTTTTTTTATTTTTTTAAAAATCTAAGGGGCATTTTAGACATTTTACAGTAAAATGTTACTGCAAATAACAATTCCATAAGAAAATGACTTGAACAAAGCTTCTAGAGGAGGGGGGTGGCAGAAGTAGGGTCCCTTAAGCTAAGGATTGAATACTGATGATAATGACTTGGCTCCACACACGCACACCTTTAAGTTGTCTGGTGGCTCTTAATTCCTTATCTTATGATTATCTTACGAGGATCTATTGGTTTGTCTGTTCTTGTTTCTTCATTTATTAATATTTTTTTCGTCTCATTTAAATAATTTACTTTTAAAAAAAAATTTGTCTCATTTAAAAAAGTTTATTTTGAATTGATTTACATTACATACTCTTACTAATATTACAATGTGTGATTTACGACTAACTCTTATTTATAAAGTAAGGATATAAGCAGAAAAAATGATGACAAATTATTTATTTTAAGTATTGTATCTCACAATCCATAATAATTGTACATATTTCAAAGAGTAATAAATATTCTTTTATTCGATTAACTTAGGTAGCTACGATTCTAGCTAGGTAGTGCCTAGGATAGTGACACCATAATTTGAAAGTAAATTCAGTTAGTTACGCATAGCAAATAAACGTCGGACAAACGTCTTCTTCTGAGATTTCGATGATGATGATTGAGGATCTGTGTAGCGATTTTGCTCAATGATTGTGCTATAGGAGGAGTTTGATGAGTGTGAAAGAACTAATACTGCGGAGCAGAAAGGGTTTAGACTGATTGTTTTTAGACATGGACCCGGTTTCAGTTCAAACCAGAACTGAACTGGAACTGTATTGTCGGTTCCGAAATTAGAATTGGAATCAAGGTCACTGGTCCTAAAATCAGAACCGGCCTCAAACGGTTTAACTCCAGTTCCAGCAAATGAGGAATTCGGAATCAGCGATTCCAAACCTTAGAAACCTGAGTAAATATATGTAAACTAATAATATATAATAATTACATACATTATAATAATATATAAATTAATTACGAATTTTACACTACATATTATAAATATAGATAATTTAATTTGTAATATATAATATGAAATAAACTAATATCTAAAAGAAGATAAAATGATAGTATCCATGCATAATGAGTTTGAGGTTAGAATATAAGACATAGTATTTTGAATTAAAATGATAAAATATTGAGAAAATTATATTTTTATATTTACAATTAAATATATAAAAAATAAATAAAAAACTTTGAAAAAAAAAACTACAAAAATTCGGAACCAGAATCAGAATCGGAACCGGAACCAAAATCGAAGTCGGAACGGAACCATGATAGAACCGAGAATCAACGGTTCCGGAACCATTCCTCCAAGGTTCTGGTTTCGGTTCCAATTTTTTCGGAACCAGAACCGGGTTCTACAATTGTTGTAGTAATTCATTGAAATTTTATGAAGTCCTGCCTTATAGTTTGACAAGTGATATTTTAATTTTAATTTTTTTTCTATTGTATGTGATCGATACATAGCTAAACTTGATAGTTGATGCGGTATATGCAATATGCAATACATCAACAATTACATGTGATATATACACAGATAGTTCTTAAAATCGATACTTATTTTTCGCTACATGCGATATATATATATATATATATTAATATCATTTATAAACATGTGATACATCAACAGTTAAGAACTACACAGCTTCAAATTGGATTATTCTCTTAAAGCTATGGAAAGCTTGAACAAAACTTTACAACTTTCATGAGGTCATTTTACCAAGTTATTTCTTCTTAAAACTCAAAAATGAGGCAGAAAGTTAATGCTAAAAATTCGCGAACGGGATTTTTTCTAGTGAAGTAGAGTCGACTTTGAAACCATATCTGGAGGTACACATGTCTAAATTGAATTCTTCTTGATGCTATGGAAAGCACAAACAAAAGGCTACAATTTTGATGAAGACACGCCTATTGATCTCTTCCCATGGCTCAAGTCGAAGCTGCAGGTTAGTACTATAATTATGCCTGCGAGATTTTCTATAACTTTAGATGATATTATAAAAATGGCCCTTAATGACTTGTTTTCATGCTTCTTTGGTCCCTCATGTCTTGACTTTGTGTATTTTATTATGATCTTTCGTTATTATTCTTGTTTTTATTAATTTCTTATGAATTTCTAGAATTAAAAGTAACTAATCTAGTTGTACATAAAGTGTTTGATAAGAATATTGATTGAAAACTATTGAATTTAGACTAGCAATGATAGAATTTGAGTGTTCTTTGGCTTTAATTAGATCAAATTGGCTTGAAAGACTTTAGGCAACTAATCACTGTGACCCGAAACCCAAATATTACCATGGGAACATAGGTAATTGAGCGAATTGAGGTAGTTTAAGTAGTTTCATTGTGCTTAATTAGGTTGATAATAGTTTGTTGCTTATACTAACTGATCGAATTAGCTCTAGCATAATTATTTAGTTAAGCATGATAGTTTGGTAGCTTTAACCATAGTCCATTAATGTACCTTTCCTTTCCTGTATTCCTTGAGAATCATCAGTTAATTTGTTAGTTTAGTTCTTAATGTCTCAATTTTCATACTCGTATGGGTGACTTTAATAAGCAGAATAAATGCTTGATCCCATGCAAATTCTTGTGGATTTGACCCTTGATCGCCATAGTATTACTTGTTTGCGACACCGGGCACTTACGATCTCTATTTATACCCATCACTATTCCACATGTTCTTTATTGTAACTCCATTATCAATTTTAAAAATGGATTTTTAAATGAATTTTTAAATATGAACAATATAAAAAGATCTATTTAAAAAATAAAAAAATTATATAAGGAATAGTAAAATATTATCTCAAAAATTTGTTTCTAACCTGCCAAACGATTTGATGTGCGTGTTTTCTAATTTTTCTGAAGACGTGAGTATTGATTTATCTTAAAAAAGTATCGCGAGCATGTTATGAAAGCATGCATATTGCATATAGCCTCTAACGTATTGTGTATAGTCTCTGCTTTATCGCGTGTAATTGGTATGTATCGTGGTTATAAGTATAATTGCTTAAACATCGTATATCGAATATAGTATCTAATGTATCACGTATAAGTTTTTTAACCTCTAATGTTTTGAGTTTAAACTGTTGTATCACCTATTTCTATAATTAAAAAAATTCCTTGAAGAAAAAGATAAAAGTGTTGATTTTATGGCAAAATATTATTTGTTTAGAAAAGTATTAGTTGTAAAAAATAATATCGATCGGAGTGAAAATATGCATGAATACATTAAGACTAGGTTGGGTTAGCGCGGTGTGGCTTATGAGCACAACGTTTAACAACCGCATGTTATAAGAAAAAAATGAAAATGAAAGCAAAAGAAAAGTACGATATGAAAGATAATAGTAATAAGATATTTAGTAGTAATTAAATATGTTTGTGGGAGCATTGTTAGAATAACCATTCTGCTTTAATCAGTCAAAAATAGCGAAAGTAAGTGCTTTAATCAGCACAGCTTATATGCTAGTAACTGCTTTAATCAGCACTACTTATATTCTACTAACTGCTGTAATCAACAGTTCAGTCAAATAGGAACTTTAGTCATCTCAGAGGGTTACAGCCACTGTTGTAGTCAAGAAACAGTACAGCAACAGAATACTAAAACAAAAAAAAAACCTTAAACATCATGAATATTTTAAATAGGGAAGGAACGGGTGTTCATTGAAGTTGCATTCAGGTGGTTAGGCAATTGGTGACTCATTAAGGATGACAATGTCGAATAAGACGTTCATTGCATTTTCCGCGTATGGTTGAATAACAAATCGCAGCCACTTGTCCATTGCGCCAGGGTTCTCGTCACGAAAGCGTTTCCAATGGTCGCGCAACTCGACCTGAGTGAATTCTGCTTGAGATCTCCTCTTGTCTGATCTTCTGATTAATTTCATCTTATAGTCACCAGCTGGAGTAAGCCGTTGAGCAGTACGGCGTAAATGAAGTCGATGAGCACGTGCATAAGCTGCTGGTATAGTCTAGTTTGAAAAGTTAATAGAAAATGTCAGTAAAAGATTGCTGGGATTATTTACTGCAATGCGAAGAGTTAATGAGTTACCATTCTGTTGTTTTGTATGACGTGATCAGCAAATTTCACTTCAAAGCTGGTAGGCTTATGAGCTGGGAGAAAAAAGATAATTCAGGTATGTGATATAATAAAAACCAAATATAATACAAAAGGGAATAGAGCATGCGATGATGGTTTTTCCGAAGTAACCTTCTGGTGGTATGGCAGCGACAATTTCAGCAATGTTAACATCAGGGATTGGCTGAGGGGTAACTTCTGCCGTAGGTAAAGCCTGAATTATTTGTTGAGGCAGTGCAGGAAGAATAAGCATAGGAGCAGGATTAGGCTGAGGAGCTTGAACTTGAACTTGAACTTGAAGAGGAATAGCAGCATTGACAGGATAAACATCATTCTCTGTTGCACAGGGGGAAAATATTCCATGATAATGAAGTAAAAATATGGTATACATATATAAGTAAATTGAACTTTTAACTGTGAAAAGAGTAGGAGCTACCATCATAGCGAATGAAATCTCTAAATTCACGATCGTCGGGATAGAAAACGATAACATAGACCTGATTGTCACCTAACCATTTTAAAAGAAAATGCATGTCCTTAGCCAGATTATGTTTGGCAGCAAAAGTTTGCCAGTTTTGGCCATAAAAGTACAGTCCTTGGTAAGGCCTGCAAAGGCCAAGCACTGATAGCTTTCCATTCCCAGAAATCAAGTCAAATGTGGTGTGGTCAGGTGGGTTATTGAGATCATCTAGATTCCATGAAAGGTTTTGAGAAATTATAGTATCATTGCAATCAAGTGATGAGCTAAAAAATAAATATATACATTTGTATGTAAATAAGTCAGAAAAGTGAACATAATAAATGATGTCTCACCAAAGATTCGTTACACTCATTGGTCAAGTGAGCGAGGAAGATAGGTTTGAATGAATGGCCATCAACTCGGTATGATAGCTTTTCATTACCAGTGCGGTGGAATGATCGTAGGACGAAAACGCCACCAGTACTGATTTCCAAGAGAACATAGTCATTTTCTACTACAAATATGGACTCTAGTGTAGCTCGAAGTTGTTCACCACTCAAGCGCCCTTCTCCATCTCCATCAATTTGGAGCAAGCAGTCAGAGGGACCTTTCAGAGTGTTGATTTTTTCATAGCGTATCTCAAAGTCTCCCATGAGCTTAAAATAATATTCTGGCAATTCCTAGAGAAAGGATTTACAAATGTATCTATTAAGCTGTTAAAGAAGAGAGACCAAAAAACACAAAAGCATACATTAAAGGATTCTATGGAAAAATATGTATATAATCGTAATGGACATAAACATAATGCTTGTTTCAAGAGAAAGTGATACTTAGGTATAAACATTGTAAATGCTTTCTAGGAAATTTGAATTCTAATATATCATTACAAGAGTATGAATCAGATAATGTAACTCAGTTTCATTGTGTAGTAAGCTGCTGATTAAATTTTAGTGTAAAACTTACCAATTCAATATTTTGGAAGTTCTTGATGTGGTACAGACGCAGCCAGGAGTCCATTTCAGTTCAGTTTCCTTGCGATTCAGCAAGTTCTATTCTTAGCAAAGTTAAGAAGATTGAACCAGTGGAGAAATGCAAGGCGAACCCTGCAAGAATGAACAATAGAATTTATAGCTAAAAAAAATATGAATCTGAAAGGACAACGCGCTAGAACAGAGAATCTAATGTTATTATTGCTCTGCATAAAAAATCTTCTCTTGAATCGACGAAATCTTTGCGATGGAAAATTATGACTATAGCTCTATCAGAATTGAAAGGTTTCTCAGTGATAAGTCAATGAGATGTATTGATAATAAAGGCTCTAGATGACTTAACTGGGTGAAGAAGCGGAGATGGCCGGAGAAGATGGCGACTGATGTCGTATCAATCAATAGGAGGCATGAAATATTTTTTGCTGTTTGTACATATATATTGTAGAGCAACCAAGGAGTCACGAACAACTTGTTCAAAGGCGTCATAATTTCATTGAAGAAATTCAACGCCCCGAGGTGTTTATCGGAGAGTCCAACGGGTAGCAATTGATTAAAAGTACGCTCTGCGACAAGATACGCGTTGGTTGAAGAACAAAGTAGTTGATATGGTGACAGCATTGCAGGCGTTGGATGGACGAATGGTGGCGTGGATTGATTAATTTTAGAGTTAGGGTTTCTGTGAAGTCAAAGAGAGAAAAAGGGAAGAAGAAAGGAACCTGCATCTGTTTGATGGATAAAAAAAAAATTTAAAATATAGTCAGACACATATTTATATACTTTTGTGAAAATATTTATATAATACTCTATTATATTATGTTCTTTTGTTTGAAAAAAAAATCGTAAACAGGATTTTTTTTTCTTTCATATTAAATCTAGACTGTTGCACAGACACCCATACGCGATGAACAGTAAATAAAGGACCAACTTAGTTAATGAAAAAGCAATGAAAAAGTAGTAATAAATAATATGAGTTGTCTTCTCTATAGGTAAAGCTAAGCTAAGCTAGTGTTTTGTGAATCATCACTTGTCAAGTACGAAATCTTAATGCACATGGAAGGATTTGACCATATCTATAAACCTATGTGGCAAAAATCTATAAAGAAATATATTACATGAGCGGAAAAATTGTTTTTCCTGCTCATGTGTGAATAATATATTATTTTTTTATTGAATTTTGTTGAAATAAAAAAAAAATTTCAAAAGGAGATTTTGTATAGAATTTTAGGAGGAATAATAGTTTTTTTTGTTATATCTATTGATTTTGTCAAGTAATCTAACTGGTATAATATTTCTTAGAAAAAAAAAGGAAATTAATTTTTTAGAAAATATTTGAAATAGGCGACCATTAATTATTTTTATGCTCAATTAAAAAAATGTAATACATACTTATTTTGTGTCGTTCGTTCAATTAATTCATGCTTAAATTTTAAATTTTTTTATGTTCAACTAATAGCAACCTATCTTTTGTTGTTTGCTCGTCATTTACGGTTTGTTTTGTTTGTTTTTTTCAATATTTTGTTTGTAGTATAATTATGATAAAAATTTTAGAATTTATTTATTAGGGAATTTTTTTTTATGTTCAATTAAAAAGATATAATACATACTTATATGTTTATACAATGAAAGAAGAGAATATAAATAGGAGAGGAATAACTATATGTTGTTTTTAAGAGGCAAAAGATGCAAGATGAATATAAATATAATAGATACTTTTTTCTTAGTTAGAGAAAAATAATTAACCATCCACAACGATATAAGAGTTCATTATCAATCTGTTATCTAAGTTATTCGATAGGAGTAACAAAAACCAATGCAACAAAATTGCATAAATCAAAGAAGCTTCTTTATTTCCAACTGAGCAAGGTTGTTTATGGGTTTGAACCCTTATATGTTGTGTTCGGCTTGCTGTTGTGTAGTCTAACTTTTCTGAAGACTAAGGGATATCTAATCTTGAAATTCAAAAACTGTTTGGTGGAGTCTCTCTCGTGAAGCCTTCTTTGTACATGCTGTGATAGCTAGTTGTACTTTGCCATCTCAACCAGATGGCATAATTCTTAATTGTGGTTATGTTTTCCTCAATAATCTCATTTGTGCCAACGGCTTGGTCATTGCCTTCAGGTATTTGAGGTTGCTCAGAAAGCACAAAAATTTGGACTTTGCACACACTTCTTGAAAGTCCATAAAAGATAAAGTGTTTTAGTTCTGGTACAACAAAATCATTGTTTAATAGCTAAGCATGTGAGACTCTTCTTCTGCGAAGAATTGGTGTTCAACATTCCAGAGGTTAACAACAAGCTTTTTCTTCACAACCGAAGAGTCTCCAACCCAAAAGAATAAAAGGAAAAAAGGAAATGAAAGAGGTAAAGTACTTGTGTAACTAATCAAAAGAGAAATTTTCCTAGAAATTAACAGCTCTTTACTTCAGCTTGGCTTTCTTGCTGCTCTGTGTATCACATGAGTCAGATGCATCCTTTTTGGTCTTAAATTTCGTCAGAAGATTCTAACAGACGTCTTTCCCAATTCTGGCCTTCTTATGCTCTGAAGAATATATATGAGATCTTGCTGAGAATCATAATCCTAAAATATTGGTACTGCACATATAGATCAGTCAGAAATAATAGCATGATTATCAATTGATTGCAATGGACTGAGGGCTGGGTGCAGAAGTCCAGCAAGGGCACTTTGCTTTACATCCACAATAGAAACATCCGAACTTGGAACCTCTCCTGATGGCAGTGAGTCATGGCTTGATTGAGCATTGTCATAAACTTGGAAGTAGGGAACAGAAAACTTATGTTGAATTTCTCCCTCTCTTTTTTTGGCTGGGTTAACATGCACTAAATACTCTTGAGTTTTCAGAGATTCATCTAATTTAGTAATGTACTCCAGCAAAGATTCTTGGAAATTAATATGAATCATTGAAACTAATACTAAATTAGAAAGGCAAAGTAATGTAAGACATTTAGTATGCATGAAGATTAGAGCAGGAGTACCTTTGATGCCTTATCAATGCATTCAACTGCAAGTAACCTCAATAGTTGTCCAGCAACAAACATTATTGCACTTATTGAACCAGTCTCATCAGCCAAATCAACCTCACACCGACATCTATGAAATTGTTTTAAGTTGTTTTAAAAGAAAGCAAATGTACAAGAATATACAAGACATAAGTAGGGTTGCACAAAAATCGTTTGCTAATAAGAAATAAGTTGATTTACCTTGGCTCTGCAACTTGTCGCTCGCTGCAATTGTTGCAGACATATTCAGTTTTATGAGCAGCAGAAGTGGCATAACCACACTTCTTACAAGCCATGTAATAGTATTATTGGACAATATCTTTAAGGTTGAATTTTCCTTTCACCAAAGCGGGCTATGAGCATAGACTGTCAATGAATGCCGACATTATAAGTTAATGAAATAATAAAGTTAGTTATTTGAACCTTTTGCGTTGCCATCAGATTAGCAATCTACATTGTTTTTACATCATCGCCTAGTTGAAGGGGAACTATATTTGCTAGTTTTTCATTTTTCTTCAAGAAATCAACATACTTTTTATGGATTGTTGTGCCCTAGAAAGTTAATGCATAGTGTCAATAGAAACAGAGTGGGAGATGTATAACAGGGATGCTTATGAATAGGACAAAGTGTTTTATCAAAAATACTACTAAGTGATCAATTTCATTGCCTCTTCCATCGGAGGGTTGATGAGGATTAATGAGTTCATCCAAGTAGCTAGCTCAATTCCTGTTTTGCAGCAACAACGATGAGTAAAAATAACCAATAAGACTGTAATTTAAGAAGCTAATATTTCTTTGAATAAGGGAGATTACCATTATAATAATTTGGCCTCAGCCTAACACCAACTATAACTGGGAAGTTCTGAACCTCATTTGATAATATCCTTCCTTCATTATGAACAAATTCTTTCCACAAAGATAAGTGAGTTGTTTGCTTCCTACAAAACAAATAGAGTGGCATGAATGCATGAACTTGTCAGTAAACTTTGATTATTTAGAAGCCTTTTATATCAAAAGTAGCATACAGACATACCGTTCATTCATGACGACAAATTTTTGGACATCACGGAGACCTACTTTTGTATTTGCCATGGTTAGAGGTAATGCTTTGATAACCAAGGCTACAATATCTATGATACAAGAAAATATATATCGGATAATTTACGGACATAGAAATTGTAAAAACTGAAAAGAATGGAACTGTGTGTAAGGAGTCACAACTGACCAACGACATTATCTTCTTTAGCAATGGCTGTAGGCAAGGCATTGAACTCAATGAAATTGTATTTCTTTGGTGGAACTACAGCATCTTCATCTATTTCCTCGACGAAAGTTGAAGTGTCAATCACCCATTGAACTGATACACCTTGAGGTCGAAAGGCTGGATTTGTGATAGGTCGGATATCGCATTGCTGATCTTGTATTTTCTATACAGATGTAATTTAGGTCCAATGATACTCACAGCTTCTTTGGTAAACATAATGCCTTCAACCTTTGAACCCTGTTTTCATAACAACATCGATCTATAAGTGTCATGCTTTAATAATAAATATTTGTAGATCTGTTCATAAATGGAAAACTAATTTCCTGACCTGATCATCTGCAAAAATTAGTTTTTGCACTACGGTAGGACTGTTTTGCGCCTTAAATGAATTCATTTTTTCCTCGACGGTGATGACTGCAGCCCATGGTTTGTCGTCATTGGTCAGTCATGTATAGGTTTTTTATTGATTTCCCTGTATTTAAATAACCGTCAACATTCATATATTGTATTAATCATACGATTGAAACAAAAAAGTCACTATAAGAAGAAAGCAAAACACAACCACTAATAGGAATCGAATCATACTTTTTCCAGTACCACAAAAAGCAACACTTTATACTTTGGCAAGGTCAAAAATTTCTTTATAAACAACATTAAATGTTTTGCCATCTGTTTTTTCCTCGTTCATAGTTGGAGGAAATAATAGGACCTTAACTGCATTTGCAGTTCTAGCTCTTGATAGCGCCACATACAACTGACCATTCGAGAAAACAGGTTCTCTTAAGTACAGCCCAACAAAGTCTAATGTTTGTTCTTGAGATTTATTTATCGTCATTGCAAAACAAAGTTTTATTGGGAACTGAAATCTTTTAAAAGGAATGCCATTTTTTTCAGTGGTGTTGCTGGTAATAGGAATCTTAGGTATAAAGACTTTCTTCCCTCTGAATTGTCTGAAAGCAATCTCGGCTGATATCGTAAACTGGCCAAGTTGTCTAAAAATTAGTCTAGTCCATTACACAGTCCTTCAGTGGGATTGAGGTTTCTAAGCATCATGACAGGACAGTTAGGTTTCAAGGAAAGAAGATGTGGAGGCATACCTTTTGGATTCAAGGTGTTCAAAAAATCTTCAAAATTTGTTTGGTGTTTTCATCCATAGTCTTGTCTATACTTGTATACACATGTAATTCACCAGGAAATTGATCAATTAGCATTTCATTAATTTCATCAACTCCACTATTTGTTGAAACTAATATGCATCTACCAATGAAAAGCAAAGGATCTAATGCGTACTTATGTAAATCATAAAATACAGAGGAAATTAGTAAATTTATTGATGCTTCTTTATTACTGTAAGGAAGCAAGATCGTCGGTGATAAAGTTAGTTCTCCATTTTCATCGACCGGTTCCAACCCTTCTCCTACTCTAAGAACAAAAGATGAAAAAGCAGGATCTGAAGTTGCTCCCATATTCAGTGATAGAGTAATTTTTTTAATGGCAGGCCACAAATGAGAATTATTAATGCACGCATCTACCAAAGTTTGCCTAGAAGCTTTTTCTATAACAGGTAATGTTTGCCTAAAGTCCCCACCAAATACAACAACTTTACCACCAAAGACGCATTAGAATTCATTAAGTCTTTTAACAACATATCAAGTGCTTCTAAAGATGTCCTCTTTGCCATTGTAGCCTCATCCTAAACTATTAGTTTTGCATCTATTATCAGCTTTGCTAGACTACTTTGTTTGCTAAGATTACAAGCTTGTTTATCTGAGCCATATAAGGGTAGTTTAAATCTCGAATGAGCTGTTTGCCCCCCAGGTAATACGGCAGCTGCAACTCCAGAAGTTGCAACTGCCAAAGCTATCTTACCTTGAGATCTCAAAGTAGCTAACAGTGATCGGTACAGAAATATTTTTCCTGTCCCTCCTGGCCCATCAATAAAAAAAAGTTATGCATTCTTCAGAACTAAGCGACTGAATTATCATATCATATGCTTTCTTTTGTTCAGTATTAAGTCTGTATTTCAAATTTAAATCTTCATGGCTAACAATAATATTAATCTCGCTTTCAATTTCTCTGACATATTTTCATCACTATACACATGCTTAGGAACTAAATGATAGTCTTTGATATTTTTTCCCATTGTCACTAAAAAGTTATTAATACTATGTAAAACTTTCTTCTGAGTATGCAGCCTATTTGATCCCGACTGTAGCTGCGATCGCATTACATCAGCAGATAAGTCAGGCTCAAATTTTTCCCACAACTGTTGAGGATTTTCAGGAGAACAATAAACAAGTAAAGTTGTAAAAAGACATCTCAAACTGCACGGCATCTGAAAAATAGATGCTTCTTTAAGGCAATCTTCTATGTAACTATTTGATTTTAAAAGACTTAATTTTAAAGCAGCATCTCTATATGAATTCAGTTTTTTCCCATCAACCGTCAACAAAAAATCATAAGAAGTAGGAGCCCTAATATTATTCAGCAAAAGACGTAAATAATACCTCTCGCCTTCTCTCGGACTAACCGTGTTTATTCTACCTATAACTCTTCCTTTTTTCCTACGCATCCACATTCTTTCTTTAGGCATCCAAACAAAATACTATGGAAATTCCTTATAGAAAAGATTTAATTGGTTGGCATATACGTCATTCATATTCATCCAAAAGAAGCCAGTCAAAGTAGTTCTATGAAATAAGTTATTGTTAATAACAGATTCGAGGTTTGCTTGACTCTTAAATGACACAAACTGTTGACCTTTTAAATGAATTTATAAAGTATAAACAGCGGGGCTAATAAAATGTAATTTAAAAGCAAAGATACGCCATAAAGCTTCAGCAGAACCAACTCACCTACCATCTTGAAATTGTTTTATTTCATCCACTTGTGCTGTCTCAGCTCCAATATAAAAAGAAGCCACATCATTGCCCTTGAAAATGTATTTATGCAAATATTTAATAAGTTTAACTGTTGAACATATCTCCACATTAATATGACAATCAAAATAGGCTAAAAGGAAGGCATTATATGGGACAACCCATCTATTGTCAAGAAACTGGTTTCAGACTTTTGCAGTTCTTCCATTATTTCTTCGACGATAGATAGGATATCCGTCATCAGCACAAAAGGTAGTATTACAAAAATCTTTAGGGTACCGATTCTTGTATTTTCCAGATTTCATATATACATTATTTGGTTTTAATTCACCACAAGGACCATGCATCATATGCTTAGTAACCAAATTGAATAAATATGGCTCTAGTTCGGGATCAGGCAATTCAGCAGATACAATATCATCATATGCATGTGAACTTAAAGGTTTTGAGTTAGGTTCCAGCATTATTAACAAATGACAATGTGGTAAACCTCTTTTTTGAAATTCTATGACACACACGCATGCATCAACACTGCTAAAGAGTTTTTTTTTTCTATTAGCAGTTTTTTTAGCACCTCAATTTTAGACCTAAACACCCTTGCCAATAAATCAGGCCTATCATTAGGCACTTGACTAGGAAGTAGGTTGTTTACAATTTTCGCCCACTGAGGATTACATGTCATTGTAATGAAACAGTCAGGTTTCCCAAGTTTTTGGACAATAGCCATAGCATCTAAATATCTAGCCCTCATGTCTCTTGGCCCCCCAATAAATGATTCTGGCAGAATTACCCTACGACCTATATCTACTCCTTGTGCATAGCCAGAACTAAATCCATCAATCACACCCTGCATCATTTCAGTTCTAATCTGGCTTTGCTGATTTCGAATAAATTCTAGTCTACAAGTCTCTATCTTGACATAAGCATTTACAACAAACTGTTGAAATAATCTACCTGTGTGTGTAAGCATAGAAGGATCTTTAGACCTAATCTGACATTTATAACAATAATACTCTCTAGCGGTGACAGTAGGACATTGAGAATCCACAGAATTCAGCCCTGTAAAAAAGAAAGAATTACTATATTGAAAAGCATCAAAAATTACAAATAAAAGTTAAACGCAAGGTGAGAATACAAAAAAAAACTGAAAGTAAGATTTAATTCCAGATACCTCTTTCTTCTAATTGCACCAAATGGGAGGCTGAACGCACAGAATTTTGCCCCTCAATGTTACTGTCCTACAATTCTCCAATGGACCCTTGTTTTCTTCGCTTCTTGAAGCGTAAGATTGATGGGTGCCATCCAATTTCTCCATTGGAGAACAACAGTGGATACTGTAGCGTATCATAACACCCATAATAATGTCTAATTCTGACCGGAGTATTCAAATCACTATAGATTTGGATATGTGCTGTCCTATCACAACAATGATCCTGAGTTTTTGTAAACACAGATGCTGCTTTAGAGGCTATGGGATTATTATATCTACGTTGATCTAATTTAGGACTTGAATTCAAGACAATCATCTTGTCATCAAGAGAAGGCAGGTCCCTGAGTTGCCTCAGAAATTTACAATAAGGATTTTCCTTAAGCACATTTATTAACAAATTTAGCATTTTACAGTTTAATTTATCAGATCTAGCTAACCTCATTTCAATCTCTTCCGCAGTATCATAAAAATATAACTACATACCTGATGGCTCATTAAGTCTGCTCGAGCCTATAGCATTAAGGTAATGATAAATCTGACCTTGTACTTTGAACGTATAAACACCAAATGTATTTTTTTGTTAACTCTTTATCATATCTAGCCCCTAATGTTGTAAAAGCTAGTTGATTATTATAGGTTCTAATATTTCTCCGAAAATCAACTGATTCTTTATCATCACCAGTCAACTATAATCTAATAGGTTCAGGCATGACAGCAGGAGCCAGTCTTATTTCCCCATTAAAATAGCAAAATGTAGGTGGTTCTAAATAAAATCTCTTAGCTCAACAAGATGCACAATCACGAACAAGAGGCAGGGCAAATGCCTCATGCGGGATATTTTTTAACAAAGGCCTTGCATTGTGACATCGTGAAGCAGATCTTGTTCCTAGAGTGAATGAAAAAATAAGGACAATTAGCATGAACTAATTAGGCTACCAGTAAGAAACAAGTGACAGGATAAAAAAGGCAAATTAGCTCACCTCTTTTAGAAGAAAGAAGAGAACTATTGTTAGGTTGTGAAGAAGCATTAATTATTTCCAAAGCAGAAGCAGTAGAATTACTACATTCTATAACCTCTACGACAGATGGAGAGGCAGATGGCTGAGAAGCAAGAGGGTCAATCAAGCTATTCAGTTTTTGTTTTTTTTTTTTCAGGCCTGTACTCTGTTAGTAAGGGCGCAGATAACACATAAGTAGTCAATAATATTACAAACATTACACAACAGCCTATGAAATTTTTTTACCCCTATTCTTAGCAAGAAATGCCTGTTTTTTTTCAGCTGACATTACAGCATATTGCCTGCGTTTTTTTTTTCATTCCTTTCCATTGACAGATCAGTGAAACTGCACACGCCGCAAAGCAGACATTCTTTTAATCACTGACGGTTGCCAAGCAGTAATAGCTGTGTTGGATAAAAATACATAGTCCTAAATCTTATGGAAAACCATCATGCCTTAACGATAATATAACTCTGAATACATCACGGCAGAAACATAATTAGGACAGAACAAAATTCACAAAACCAATTAAGTTCTAAGTTTTATCTCAATGCAAAAACAGAACGCAAAAAATTCGTAACAGTCATAAACAATATAAACATTGACAATATTATATTAACCTCTCCTCGTACTACGAGGATCGCAAACCATCCCCAAACCCCAAACATTATAAAGGCTAAAACACATTGTCCCCCCATGCAAGTGAAATATAACAAACAATGACAATGAAAAGAGCAAATCCATATAATTAATTAACCGAAGCTTACATTGGCAACGATTCCCACAGCAGCTAAGAAAACCAAAAAGGGTGTATGGTCCAGGAAAGCAGCAGAATAGTAGGCCAGATAAACAATGACAGAAACTTAGTAGAAGGCTGCAAAGAGAACATCTTCTTCAGTTAGAAGCGCACTGAAAACACTAACATTGGCGAAATACGTAAAACGCTATGTACGCGTAAATAAATTCCCAGAAACAACAACTCATCCAAAAAGACGCGTTTTTAATAATGAAGAAAACGTACAATAACAGAACAATATTTCAGGGGAAAAAATTGACTGAAAATGCAAAACCACCAGAACCAGTCATATGCGAAACGCAGAATTCATTTAATACATACATTTGAAGGAAAAAATTCATTCAATACAGAAAAGTACCAGAGGGCAGTCACATCTGAAACATACAATTCACTAAATGCATCCAAAAACCACGGATACAAATACACCAAAGAGTAAAAAAAGAAAAGTAAAACAGCAGGAGATCATTTATTATTATTAATTACTACAGAATAAAACCACACGATTCTTTTAGTAGCATGCAATAGTAACATACAGAGGGAACTCATCATCAACACCGAAAGACATTAAATTCAATCAAGATAAAGCAATAATAACGAACGGAGTGAACAACTGGAAGAAGAAAAACCCATACAGAGACAAAGAAATAGCAGATAGCATAATAGAAAAAGTAGAAGAGAAAAGAGCAGACCACTATATATATCACCTGAAACAGCATGCGATGAATGGCGAACAAACAGAGTTTTTCATTATTTTTTGTTTTTTTTTAAATTTAAATTCCCCCAAAGGGCGCAGAGAGTCAACAGCAGAATTCGTGCGACCGCTGTTGCAACCCCATCGCTTTAATTTAATGCCGTCCTTTACGGTGCTGAAAAAACCCCTCATTTCCGCGCTGTTCTTGCTGTAGGTGGATGGAAAATTTTCTTTTCTTCCTGCTGTTTGAAGGCCATCACTTCAATTTAATTCCGTCCTTGCGCTGCTGAGAAAAGGGCTCTTTTCTTGCTGTTCTTGCTGTGACTGGACGTAGGCATTCTGGCTGCAACTACGACTTTCAGACGCCCTTGGTTTTCTTCTATTTCCTTTAGGGTTTCTGACAGCAATCCGGAGCATTTGGGAAATGAATTAGGAGGTGAGAGAATTGGAAAGATGAGGTTAAAACAATTCGGAAGAGGAGACGGATCTCCCAAGGCACAAACAAAGCAATACGACGTCGTTTTGCATCCCACTGGTCCCGCGCTGTATCTACCTGGCGTTGTCAAGAGGCCACATGTCACCCCTGCTGTGGTTTCAGTTGTAAAAGAAAAATTTTTGGACAAAAATGCCCCTCACTGGTCCCGCGCTTTAGCTACCTAGCGACCTCTGCTGTGGGTCCGGTTGTAAAAAACAATTTTCAGACACAAATGCCCCCAGCTTGGGAGACTGCAAGAAAGGGGAAAAAAAATTTCGGACAAAAATGCCCCCAACTTAGGAGATTGCAATTTTCGGACAAAAATGCCCCCAACTTGGGAGATTGCGAGCCATCCATAGCTGGTTTATATGTTAATATAGATGAATGATGAGATAAAAAAAAACAAACTCATAGACCAATGGGGTGAATTGTTTTCGTATTTAAATTGAGATAAGAATTAATGTTTAGTGCTTTCCCGGTAATACAAAACGGAACGCGTATATGCAAATGTTGAAAGATCAAATGTATTCCCTTCAATTATTATAACAGTGTAGAGAAGAAAACAAAAATAAATTTAGATAGAATAATTAAAAGAATCGCATGATTATTTACTATTGGATACTCAATATCACTTTTGTGTAGTACTCCACGAATGACACCTTACTAACTAATTACACATATTATAACTATGAATAATGCATGATAATAGTTAAAGCTAAATTAGTTCTTCGCTGCATCACAATGCTACTCTTATTTCGCGTTAATTTATGATACGATACAAAAGCTATACTCCATCTGTTTCATTCAAAAAGTCTTGTTTGTAATACTGAAAACAGTATTACAAACAGGACTCTTTGAATGGGACGGAGGGAGTATAAAAACTTAAAGTGTGATTAATAGGTTTGTTAATACAGACACAATCGCAAATATTGACACTTCTCCAATATAATTTTTAATACAACAAAAAATGCAAAACAAACTCAATACTTTTAATCCATCAACTCAAATACAACCTTGTTTTGTCTATAACTATGAAATCCCACAATTATGTAATGGTGGGAAGCATGGCGGGTGTTCTGGGACAACACGGTAGTTGAAAACACGTTTCTCCATCATCCACGTGAAGATGGCAGAAGCCTTGGTCAATGGGCCTTGTACCCCCATTCCCTTCCTTCTTTTGCTTTAATCACATTTATTAAATTTAAATTGTTTAATTAATTTTCCAGCCTTCTTAAATTGATTTTTTCTGTAATTAATTAAACAATTTAAGTTTAATAAATGTGATTAAAGCAAAAGAAGGAAGGGAATGGGGGTACAAGGCCCATTGACCAAGGCTTCTGCCATCTTCACGTGGATGATGGAGAAACGTGTTTTCAACTCCCGCGTTGTCCCAGAACACCCGCCATGCTTCCCACCATTACATAATTGTGGGATTTCATAGTTATAGACAAAAGAGAACAGACCCAAGTGCACATACCGTGAACGTTCATTTTATGTAGCGGCAATATATATGCACTCATTTTAAGATAAAGTATATGTGTGATTATAAGATTGACTCATTTTATGTTTAAATATTACTCTCTGCATTCTAAATAAAGAGTTATATTTTTTAAATGTACATAAAAATTTTCATGGATGATATTGTATAACACTTATAATAAGTAATTTGATACAATTTTTTTGTTCGTACACTTACTTTCTAAGTATGCGTTAATTTTGACCTCACATTATTATTAGTCAAAGTGACTATGTAAAAACATATAAATTGGATTTTTTTAATTGGGGCAGAAAAGGTTTTAGAAAAAGAACTCTCTTAATGGGATATCTTATAAAATATCATTAAATTTCAAAAAAAATTAAATGATATCTTATATAATCAAAATAACACGAACAGTAACTGGGCCCAATTGGATAGTATTTGGGCAACTAGTGCCCCAATTAGGTTGACTTTTAATGCCCATAATTTAATTTATGATAGAAGCCCATACTATTAGCATGTAATTATTTTGAAAAAATGATACACACAATCAAACCTTAGGGTGCATTGGCGCGTGGAAAAGAGAATGAGAATAGGGTACATCTCATTAGGGGTGATATCGAGCCGAGCCGAGCCCGAACACACCTATGTTCGAGCTCGGCTCGGCTTCATTATCTTGGGCTCAAGCTCGAGTCGAGCCTGGAAATGGAGCTTGAGCTCGTATAAGATTTACGAGCTCGAGCTCGGTAGGCATAAAAGGCATGCTCAAATTCTTTCTCCACTTTGCTGTCATGCTCATATATTTATAAGGAATTTTTCTCCCAAATCTTCTCTCATTTTCGATGTGGGATTGGGTGAAATTCACCTCAAAATTGTGAAATAAAACAAATTGGCCTTGTGGAGATTCGAACCCAAGTTTCCTTGCTTCTCCTTCTAATGTCTTACCACTGCACCAAATTTATTTTCATGTTAACATGTATGAATGATAAATTATATATGTATTTTATCCTTTTTTAAAAATTATTTGTCTTATCGAGCTGTTCACGAACGTAATCGAGCCGAGCTCCCTTTTGTTCAGTTATTGTAGGAGTGGGCATGGTTTGGTCCAATTCGAAAATTGAACCGAATTCGAATAACCCAATTTTAATTCAGTATTCAAATTAGGTTTGGTTTGAAACCGAATTCGAATTATGAATTCGGTTTTAGAATTGGTTTTCGAATTTGGTATCCAACTCGAAAACCGATTCGAAAATCGAATTGGGATATATGATTTATATTTTTTTAATTTTATACTTCTCATTTTACTCTTCATATTTCCTTCTTCCATCTTTCTTTCATTTTCTTCTATTAGCCATCAAGTTTTTGGGAGAAGGTTATAGTGGTGTTGATTGTTGTTGTTTGATGGTCGAGGTTGTGGATCTGGGAAGGGACGGCAATGGTGGATCTGGAACTGGACGGTGTTTCTTCTCTTAATCTATTTTCTTTCTTCTCTTCATTATCTTTCTTTCTTTACTCTTCCTATTTCCTTCTCCCATCTCTCTTTCATTTTCTTCAAAGCTTTATTGTGTTAAAATATTAATTCTGAAAACAAATTTGTGAATTTGGTTTCCACGGTCCAAACCGAATTCGATTTGGTTTCTTCAGTTTTAAAACGAATTAGGTTCGGTTTTTGAATTGGCCAAAAAAAATTTAAAATTCGAGGAAATCAATTTGAGGAAACCAATTCGTGCCCACCCCTAATTTATTGTTCGTTTATTAATCGAGCCTAAAATTTTGTTCGTGTTCGTTTATTAATAAATAAACGATCTCGAACCGAGCTTTTAACGAGTCGATCCCGAGCTTGTTCGTGAACGTTCGTGTTCGTTCTCAACCCTACATCTCATATTTGAAAATGGATGAGTCTTTCATTAAAGACATTTTAAATTATTTTTGAGATGTTTGACAAATGTCATCTAATCATGGGAATGGGCAGTTTCCATTCCCATGTTTGGTTTTGCACAATATGTATGTGAATTACAAAGTTATTGCCTACAAAACACTTGCCTTAAAAATATGTAAAAATACAATTTAAAAAAAATCAGAAAGAATAAGGACAAGTAACGTATGCTCTGTTTTTTTTGTTTATCGCCAATTTTTTTTTTTTCTAATTAGTGTTAAAAAAAATTGTAATTTGTGGTTAACAATAATAAAGGGCCGTTTATCACCTACATAAGAATATCAAGTGATGAGATTCCTTTACTTATTTATGTCTACCAACATAGACATTTTAATCATAGCACTCAGATATCTATCTATTTTCTGCGCACCCCGCGCACCCTTAAGGAATCTCTCATAAAAGGCAAACGTCTCAAAACCCCCCTGTGGTTTTCGAAAGTTACACCTCACCCCCCTGTACAAAAAAAAAACTATTCATCACCCCTCGTACTTTTCGAAAGTTACACATCACCCCCTGTACAAAAAAAAAGCTACTCATCACCCCCTATGCTTTTCGAAAGTTACTCATCCCCCCCCCCCAATGCTTTTTCCGTACTCTGTAAAGTGACATAAATGACCAATTTACCCTCACATTAACTCTCAAACTACCCAAATTACCCAAAAAAAATTTTTTTTAAAACCATTCACTTCTTCATCTTCTGTTTTCAAGTTTTTCCATCTTCTTAATCTTCATCTTCATCTCCAATTATGGAAGATGAAGAAGTGAATGGTTTTTAAAAGAAGTGAATGGTTTTTGGAAGATGAAGAAGACGGAAAAACTTGAAAACGAAGATGAAGAAGTGAATAGTTTTTGAAATTTTTTTTTTTGGTAATTTGGGTAGTTTGAGGGTAAATTGGTCATTTATGTCACTTTACAGAGTACGGAAAAAGCACGGGGGTGATGAGTAACTTTCGAAAAGCACGGGGGGTGATGAGTAGCTTTTTTTTGTATATGGGAGTGATGTGTAACTTTCGAAAAGCACGGGGGGTGATGAATAGTTTTTTTTATTTTTACAGAGGGGTGATGTGTAACTTTCGAAAACCACATGGAGGTTTTGAGGTGTTTGCCCCTCATAAAATAATGTGGCATTTATGTATCAATAACTATTAAGACAGTTTTAATTGTAGTTATCAAATGACATTCTTTCAAGTGGTTGCCACCTCATTCTTCAAGAAAATTTCATGATAATTTTTATTGTGTGTATCACAACTCTTTATTTAATGTGTCCAAATAGTTTTCAAATTTATAAATGAGTCTTATAAAATTTTCAAATATTAATTGAATCATTTTTTCAATTCTTGCAAACTCCAAAATTCGTATTCACGGGACCCCAAGGTTGGAAGCTCTCCCTCGTTATCACTCTCCCAAACTTTCTCCCATATCAATGAACCTAATTTGTTTTAAAAGTACTAGTTGGACCAATCTGTTATAATTGTATCGTTCATTTTAATAAAAGCAAAAATGTTACGTTCACTTTCTATGTAAATTTCCCAACACCATTTTGTGACCTTCGATTTTATTTTACGAATAAAATCTCAAAAATTGAAAAGAAAAACATAAGGAGAATATTTAAAACCTTTATGAAAAGTACTATTTATGCCTTAAAAATTTTGTTCAAATTGTAAATTGTGGTCATTTAATATATATGCTCTATAATCTTAAATATTCTATTAAATAATAGCTTCACTTTTTGTATTAGGAGCATTTTCAAATAGAGCGAGGTTGCTACCTTTGCTTTCTGTACAAAACGATCGTTTGGCGAATTTTCCTAGAAAGTGAAGGTGGACAACCTGACTCTCTTTACAAACTATCTCCCCGGGTCTTTTAAGGAAAGCGAAGTTTCTACCTTCACTTTCTTTAAATATGGAAATTCCTGAAAATTGTCTTTTTTTTTTCTTTCTAATTTTGAAATAAACGATCATTTTTTTTGGGAGAAAAACGCAAATGATTAAAAATGTCAAATAATGCAAATATTAAGGGTAAAATTGCCAATCCAAAAAAACGATCGATCGATCACCTGTCACGAAGCCAAAAATAGGGGGACCAAAAGTGTTATTTTTCGTCATTTTGTACATTAACGAGGGTTATCCGTTATCGTAATTTTGACCCAAAAAAAGCAAAAAATCACCTGTTCAACCAAATGAATAAGTCGAATCCTTTTCCAAAAGGATAGATCGGCAAAGTCCAGTAACCCCGCCGGGATTTCCTTACGTCGACGGTCGCTGCCGAGCGCCATGAACGCCGCGCGCTTTACATGCTTCCTACTCCTAACCATTGTTTTCGCTGCGAATTCATCTCAAGGCATCAGATTCTCGAGTCCGATATCGGATAAGCCGACAACTTCAAATCAACAACTAAAGACAGCAGTGTTTGCTCTGGGAAGCTTCTGGAGGTCGGAGGCCGGCTTTGGCTGCTTGGATGGTGTAGTTCGGACAACCGTCGGATATGCCGGTGGATCCAAATCCAATCCTGAATACCGTAGCTTGGGCGATCACGCTGAATCTGTACAGGTCATTTCCTGCCCCATTATTTCCCCAACTTTCTTTTTTCCGACTGCAGTTTTTGTTTTTTCGTCCAATGTTTCGATTGTTGGTCACCATTATCATTGGAATTGTTGTTTCCATCTGTATTTAAGTGAGTTACTGTGAATTCTGATTTTCTTTGGCGGTTGCTTTGGTTTAGAAGTTGTTCCTAGAATCAAAATTTAGCTTTGGTTGTTTCTGTAATTTGTATGCTTCTTTGTGGAAATCAGAAGCTTCAATTGAGGTGTTAGTGTACCAATGTATGTGATTTTCTGAGCACGTAAAACTGCAATGCTGGAAATGATGGAGAAAATTAGTCGGTGTCTAGTCAAGGTTTTGCTGACATAGTGGTATACGGTATCATTGGTAAGTTCAGAAAGCTTGGTTGCCTTTAATTCTTGATCTGGAATCAGACAACATTTTTTCTACTTTTTGGTGGGAGAGTGGGGGAAAGAGTCCTATTCTGTAACTACGAGACAGAGTTTTGAACTTCTTTTTCTTGTCTATGGGTCTATGGTATTAGGTTATTTTTCTATGTTCTCTCAAGATTTGCTAGTAGTCTTGGATCAGTGTGTAGTCCCATCCACTATTGAAGAAAGAATATAACTTGAAAGCAGAGTAGTTGTCCAGGCTGTTAATGACCATTCTATCTGAAGATGGAAATGGCATCATCATCTTCAGTGGTTTGAGCAAAATACTTGCACTATTTTCAGGCAGAGTTTAAGCATGAGCCTAAGTTCATTCAACATAACTGAATTGTGTGTCAGGGCTGCTGTAATTGTACAACCTATGGCTTGGAGTGTACAATCATCTCCGGCCATGAGAGCATACTCGCTATGTGCAGGCAGAGTTGAAGCATGATTTGTAGTTCATGCAAAGAACTGAAATATGTATTACTGCTGCTATAATAGTACAAACTAAGGCTTCTGTAGAGATTAAAGTCTATAGGCTTATTTTATGCTCCGGTTGTTGAATTTCAGTTTGCTTTTCTTTTGATATTAGTTTGACTTTAGCAGATTTGGGATCAAGTTATCCACAGTTTTGTTTATTTGAGCGTGTTTTAAATGAAGATTTGTGAGCTTTTTCGTAGGTTTGATGCTTGTATTTTTAGATTAAGTATATTATCCTCTTTGGTTAATGCCTCCTGTTTAATAGTTTTTTTTTTTTCCCTTTCTTCATACATGTCTTTGAGTTGAATAAATTCTCTACAGATTGAATATGACCCTAGAATGATCACTTTTAAACAACTTCTGGAGGTCTTCTGGACCAGTCACGATTCTAGACAAGTGTTTGGGCAGGGTCCTGATGTGGGTAACCAATACAGGTACCTTCTGAGGATTTATGTAGGAGTTTCATTTTCTAATATCGTAATGAATACTCTTCTCAGTTCAGTAATTTTGAAACAGGTCTATAATTTTCACGAATGGGACTGAAGAATCAAGATTGGCTGCTATTAGTAAAGAAAGAGAGCAGACAAGGTCAATGGGAGGCATTGTAACCACTCAAGTTCAACAATTGAGTTCATTTTATCCTGCTGAGCATGACCATCAGGTTCGTTAGTTTGTACAAAAAGCTATGAATCAAAAGTATAATTATGTTACGAGCAACTTAGAATTGCATGAATTGGCCTCTATGTGAAGTAAATTCTAGAGATATTAGGAATCTAATGCAAATATTCAAGTGGTTAAGATGAAGTCCCTGATCTAGCTTTTTACTTTAACATTACAATTGGGTGATTAAAAGACACTAACAGGAGGACATTACTGTCTCAATATCAGTATAGACATTATGACTGCAATGAGATCTTGATTTAAAGTTTTCTTGGTAAATATGCTATGAAGCTGTAACTATCATCTGAGTCTTTATTGTACTTGCTATACTTTCCTGGAAATTTATTATTCATTCATAAGAGTGAAATTAGATTATTCAAAATCTTGGGACTTGTAATCTGCAGAAATTTGAGCTGAAACGGAACCCATTCCTTCTTCAGCTGATTGGGAATTTACCTGACGAAGAACTTGAGAGCTCAAGCCTGGCATCAAAAATGAATGGCTATGTGGCAGAACTTTGTCCAACAAGAGTGCAGAAACACATTGATGCCAAGATTAATGACATTGTAAAAAAGGGTTGGCCTATTTTGAGAGAAATATAGCAAAGCATGCTAATTGTTGGAGGCATTGTGGAAATCTAGTTTGGAAAGAAGTCTTTTCTAATTCACTTGGAGCAGCTTCTTATTGTTTGGATGAGTTGAGAGTTGATTCATTGATAGCATTAGTGTTAGTGATCTCTCTTGCTTTCTATAAAAGCAAATATGATTCACCAATTCTTTTGAACTATGTTGGTATAATTGAAAATATTCTGAAGATGAAAGCATCATCTGGTTCCCAAACATAGTAATAGTGACAAAATTAGTCACTAAACTCTGCAGCTGAATGAATAATCCATTAGTACTCTTCTGGCTGAGCTAAGAATAATTTACTTGAATGTTATTACAAGAAAAAAAAAATCAATGTTTTGTCATAGAAGTAGGAGTCTACTACCCCTTCCAAAGAAACAAAAAGACCAAAACTATCGTCTCATTTCCTTCCACTAGGACTAGAAAAGTCTAATAGTACAACTACTTATGGATCATTACTTCAAAGGGACTCTTCTAATGGAAGAGCTAAGGAACAAAAAAGATCAAAACTATTTACTCCCTGCGTTCACTAGAACTAAAAGAGTCTAATGGTACAACTGTTTATGAGTCACAATGTATAACTTCAAAGTAGACTCTTCTTATAGTTCTTATAGAAGAGTCACGGAGGCAGTATGTTCTTTGTACAGTTGTACTACTGACTGACTATAGTATTCTGTTGTACTAAGATTCCCTTGTAAGAAGACTAGGATTAAGTTCTCTGTTTCGCTTCTCCCACTCTGGATTGTTCTAACGTCCTCCTCTTTATTGCCACTTGTACCATGTGTGGAGAAGTCTCAATTTCAACAAGAAATTACACCAACTGTCATGATCAAATAAAAACAATGCCGACATTATTCAAGAATTGTGTTTAGAAAGTCACAGGCAAGGAAGAAAAGCTTTTGCGGCATCATACATGTTAGCAAACTGAGAGCACAAAACAAAACTGCTATACAAAAACTAGAAGCTACCAAACTGTTGTGTTACTATAACTGCCAACTAATTTCTGACAGGTTACTCGTGCGCTGCTCCTGTTGTCGTTGGATCTTCATCTTCATCAAGTTCCTGCTCCACAGCTTTGACCTCGGGAACATAATGCATCAGCATGTTTTCAATTCCAGACTTAAGAGTAACAGACGAGCTAGGGCAACCGCTGCATGCACCCTGCATTTTTAGCTTGACTATCCCAGTTTCGGGATCAAATCCCCTATATTCAATGTCACCACCATCATCTTGTACTGCAGGTCGAATGCGGGTTTCCAAGAGTTCTTTAATCATGGCTACAGTTTCTGAATCATCTTCTAGGATAGCAGTGTCCATGGAAGCCAAAGTAGTTGAATCCATGATCAGTGGCTTCCCAGAGGAAAAGAAATCCATGACTGATGCAAAAATTTCAGGCTTTAAAAGATCCCAAGACACATCATCTGACTTAGTAACTGTTATAAAATCAGCTCCAAAGAAGACCCGTGTTACGCCTAGAAACCAGCAGTACAATTAGCATATACAATCTTGATTTGGTACATATTAATTATTACACAAAAAAACATAGCAAAAGCATAGCACAAAACCATATAAGCGAATCAAGAACAGAGAGAGACATTGCTTTATAGTCCTTTTAGAAAAAGATGACTTGAGTTCCTTAAGACAACCAAAACCATAAAGCAAAGGAGCACACTGAAAGCACAAACAAAGAAGAAAATTTTCCACCATTCAGATGCTATCAACTTCACTTTGCAACACTCCATAGAAATATCAAACGTAAAAAATGCAAAAAACAAAAGTTTGGTCACTTCAAATTGAAATCGCATCAGCAGTCACCACAAACCAAGAGAAGGCTTAAACTATATTAGATTCCAATGAAAGAGTCCTAGAATCTTGAACCTTTCTCTTTGCAACAGATTGAGATATTATTCTCAGACAGCATATATTCTTAGCCCACAAATCAGCCAGGAGTTAATGAGAATGGCTTATTAACCCAACAAGGTATTCGTACTGATACAGCAAACATTACGGAGTACCGTGTCAATAAGATATCTATTTGAAATCTGACAGCTTTGTAGCTAGTTTAAAACCTTATTTAGAAGTCTGAAAAAATAATTACAGTCCACTTGCAAACAACCCAAAGAGAGAAAAGGTAATTATGCTATGTTCAAAAGGCACATTAAGCTCACCATCAATCCCAAAAAGGGACTTTGCCAAAGGAGAATTCATGGCAATGCGTGCATTAGGGAAATCAGCACTGCCAGCTTCCATTACTGACTGACCAGGGTAGAACATCAGAGACAAAGGATTAGGAGTTGATTGCGTTTGGATAAACATGGTCCTCCGCTGCCCTATTGGATAAAACAATGTTAGAGCATGAAAAATAAAGTTGAGGAACCTATTTCTTTCTCATACAAATTCGAATACATCAAACTTTGCACTTCAAAGACACTTAAAACTGTCAAACAACACACGACGGAGGACAGCAATAGAAGACTGAAAATAACTCAGGAAAGAGAGTTAACATGCAAACTACAACACAATGTAATTCACAGAAAGAACCACGAAAATCGGAACCAATGCAATGCCTTCCTATCCCCCCAATGCAAACACGAAGGAAGCTACAATTGAACATTAGGCATAGTAATCCTTCCTGAGAATACCAACATGTTATCTATCATTTACATTTCCTCTACACCCAATACTTCAATCCTACGAGCTAGAAATAATTAAATCTCAAAGAAGTAAGATAAACCACCAATCCCTTTTTGCCACTCTTTCTAATTTCTAATATTACAAGTGTAAGCAACCGAAAGGAACTAGCTTCCTTCCATAACTGTTACTGCTTTTTAACAGGCGCACATAGTATTCAATAATTTCGTAGTTTGAGACACACAGATGGAAACCCAACAGATTTTTTGATAAACCACGAACAGTAAGCTAACAAAATTTCCCAACAGCTCAATTTCCGGGTTTTCTTCCCCAAAGCTCAACAAAGAAGTAGCAACTAGTTAGGAATAACCAAATTTAGACTAACCTGTGAAATGGGCCCATGAGGGAGAACTGGGAGAAGGAAAAACCGAAGAAGATTTCGGCAAAGCCAAACCAGAGATAGCGCTGTTCCTATTTGAAGAAAAGGCATAATTATACAGAAATCGGCGGGAAAAGCACAGCGGCTTGGTCCGGTCGGGATACGATGATAATGCTCCGTTGGTGCAACGAGTCACCCGCAATATTATCCTTCCCAAATTCTTCATTGTACCTTCCTCCCAATCTTCTTTAGAGTTCTGCAATGGACAAAATACACTGAGATACGATGCCGATGGTGGTGGTGATTGCAGTGATTGGAGATGGACTTTGGCGGTCTGGGACTTCTTTTTTAGTACGAGGACATGGCAAATTGTGCTTTAAGGGTTGTACTTTTGCAGGATTTAAAATGTTGGTTTTGGGTGTTTGGGTCAATCGTACGAGGAGATGGGCTGTTCTGCTAGGTGAATAAAAGCCTGACTAGAAAATTGGAGTGTTCTCTTTGTCTTTACCAAAATTAGGGCTGTTCACTTGACCCGCGGTTCGGGTCGGGTCGTGCTGATCCGATCCGATCCGATCCGATAATTTCGGATCGGATCGGATCGGATCGGATCAAAAAATTTCGGATCAGCATGGTTTTCGGATCAGTTCGGATCGGATCGGTTCAGATCCGATCTTGATCCCGAACTTTAAAAAAAAAAAAGAATAAATGCTGAAACTAACAAAAAACATTTGATTGATCTCTGATTTAACCATAGCTCGACTTCCTTCTTCAAAACCAACAGATGACATTTGTAAAAAAAGAATAAGCTTAATTCTAGAGTGAAAAGGGGAGTATCTCCTTCATGCCTTCTTCTAACAAAATGGCTGCAAGTGTGGCAGGACACCAGTTTCATTCTCTCTGAGAGCATGCCAAGTATAAATGAAAAGAAATATTTACAGGTTGGTTCGCAAAAGAAAGCATGACGACAATTGAAGTGGCTGAGTACCTGAATCTCAGGATCAGCCACCACAAATTCACTCCCTTCGTAGCCAACTCACCGATCCGCCTAAGGAGACGAGGGGTTGAAGTTTTTCGGGCTTAATTCTGAAAGTAATGGTCTTTTGGCTGTTGTTGTACTCTTGTTGTTGTTGATGTTGCTGCTGTGATGGTGGCCGTACGTAAGAATGGAGATGGTGGGGGGTAAATAAAGGAGAGAGCGAGATGATGATGTCCTTTCTTTATTCTCTCATAAACTGAAGGAAAAACGATAGGATGGAGGAGGAAGGCAAAAAAAAAAAAAAAAAAAAAAAAAGAGATCGGTAAGATTGATTCCGAAAAACCCGATCCGATCGATCCGAATTTTTGGATCGGCGATCCGAAAACCGATCCGATTCGTTCGGATCGGACGGATCGGGTCGGATCGGGTCGGATAGATGCTTTTGAACGCCCTAACCAAAATAATCTCTTTTTTTTTTTTCTTAAATTCTCCAATAATGGTTTTTGGAAATGATTTCTAAGGTAGTTTGAAAACTCCCCCCCTTTTTTTTCTTTTCTTTTTTTTTTTCTTTTTCTTTTGAGACGAGTTTGAAAAATCCCTTTAGTAGTACAAGAAGGTGGGTCTTCAAAAAAGTACAAGAAGATGAGTTTTTTCAATTTTTTACGGAAGGTAGTTTTTTAAAACTCGCCATTTGTATACTTCTTTTTTCAGTTTTGTATAGGGGTGGCAATTTATAACCCGGCACGAAAACTCGGCACGAACCTGACACGCATTTAGCATGTCAGACACAACACGAAAAAAAATCGGGTCAAGTTCAACACGAACACGAAGGACCCGTCAGTAAACGGGTCAGGTTTGGGTCAACCCGTGGGTTACCTGCATGACCCGTTTAAGTTTGTAACCAGTAAGTATATTTGTAAATATGATAAAGTGTTGGGGATATTATTGACATTATGCATCATAATGGTACATCATATAAAAGATAAAATACCCTAACCCGTGCACCCGAACTTGCGAACACGGGACTCGACCCTATTGCCAGCCCTAATTTACCATGTGTAATATACTTTTTAATGTCAATATAATTATTGTAGGGTAAATGTACTATTTGAGTTATATTTAGATCGAATTCGAGTTCAAATGTTGAACTTTAAAATAAACAGGTCAAAATAAGGTTGACACAACATGGCACGAAAATAAATGGGTTAGACACGACACGACCCGAAAATTAACAGGTTCAGGTTAAAGTTGAGTTATCCCAACACGCCAACCCGCAACCCGAACCCGTGAACACGGGACCCGACCCGATTGCCAGCCCTAGTTTTGTAGAAAATGTGAGTTTTAAATACTTGCCTTTTGTACGATTGTCTTTTTTTTTTCTTCTTCTTTTTATGTTCTGTTAAAATTGGAGTAAAAACTTGCATTCTGTACAAATTCTTTGTTTTTTTAAGCCCCACAGCACATCCTCTAAAGTTTAATGACCGCTTGTTTAGTGTCACTTGCCACATTATGTTTCATTAGGAAATTAGAAAGTATCTTGCAGAAAAACAAATCAAAAAGAAAATTTTCAGGTTCAGCAGATCATAAAAAGATTTATGAGTTCAAATTCATTACATTGACTGAATTCTGCATTTAACAGCTGATGAAGTGGCCGGGAACTTGGTATCACATAAGAAAAATATACCGAGAGAATATAATGAGTCATATCTCGAACTTTGCATATCTTAAAATTACATTCACTATACATTGATGATCTGCATCAGGATTCAAAGGATTTGCTAATAGGGAAATATTTTTTGGACCAACAGGTCAAGTCCCGAGGGTTACCGAAAGGGGCCCAATTTTTTTTTTTTTTTTTTTTTTTACATGTTTTGCCCCTTCTTTTTTAGCTTACCTTTCTTCTCTCTCCTCTTCTCTTTTTTTTAGAGCTTTCTTTTCTCTTTTTCTTCTTTCACATCTCCAATTCTTTATCTCTTTCTCTCTGTTTTTTTTTTCTTTTTTTTTTTCTATTCTCCCTTTTTATAATCTTTTTAGAGCTTTCTTTACTCTTTTTCTTCTTTCACGGTCTCCAATTCTTTATCTCTTCCTCTCTGATTTTTTTTTTTTTTTTTCTATCTCTATTCTCCCTTTTTATCATCCTTTCAGTAGGTGATTTTTTTTTTTTTTTTTTTTGGTCCAGATATTTGGAAAACAATGGAGTAAATATATGGGTTTTAAATATATGGGAATTAATTTTTCTTTTTTTCTATTTATTTTTTGTCCAATTTTTTGGGACAATTAATTTATACTATGACTACTATGTACTGTTTTTCAATAAAGACTGTATTTCTATTATTTTTTGTTTTATAATAAATATTGTATTATTTGAAAAGAAATCAAAATAGTAAAAAACAACTCAATTATCTTCATTAATCAATGAGAGGCATTTTCGACCGAGGCTCTTACGTGGAATTCCACCCACGTGCCTGTAATGGCTCCCTTGCCTATATTCTAGGAATGTTCATATGCACGTACGGACTCTTTCTGAAAATGAGTCCCCGAAAGAACTCCTCAAAGGACTTGTTCTTCCTTGAATTGCCATGGATCTCTTCATGAAAACCAGGGAAAAATAAGAGGGTCAAAAAGAGTTTCCATGCTTTAATTTCATAGTTTAAATTTACTCCCAAACGCTACGTTAAAGATATCAAATACGAGTATTAGAATCACAATTTGATTAGAGTCCTAATTAATACACTGAAATTCATTTTAAAGCTCCAAGCTTATCTAAATTTCTAAGATTAATCTCACTATAAATTTATCCCAAGTAATTTCTAATACCAACAGGCTTATAAGAAATATTTACAAGAAGATTTAACCAATGGTAAAAATGATTTTATAAATTATACGTATAGATAAATATGGTAAGATGGGCATCTCCAACAACACAACAACTCTTCTTCAGATATGCTTCTCAGATACGATCCATTGAACATTCCTCCTATATACTTGTTTACTACTCCTATATTAATCAACTTCTCTCACTAAAGGAAGTATTCTTGCCTTTTGCAGCCATGAAAATGGCGATTCTTAGCGTCTTAATAGTGCTACTTCACATTGTTGGCTTATCAAATGGAGGTACCACAAGCAGTTACGTGAGGAATCCGTGGCCCTCCGCGATCGATAGTTTTCCTCCGCCTCCAGGTCACAACGTACCCGAGTAGGTACTCCAACCCCATCCTGCACCCTTATTAGTAGTGTATATTTATCTATTAATTTTTTTTAACTGTAAAAAAAAGTTTATTTATATATTGGACTTCCGCCACCCACTGAAATCATGAAATGATTGGATTGAAAATTGAAATTTCGATGAGTTACGGGTCAGAATTTGATTATTTTTGGAATAATTATTAATTGTATTTGTAGGTACACATCACATAAGGTGATCACAATGGAAGGAGTATGATCGTGTCTTGGGTGACTCCTCTCGAACATCCCGGAGTGGTGACTGATTGGAAAGATGAGAATCATCCGAATAAGCGTAAGACAAGTTCAAAAACCACCACGTACAAATACTATAATTACACTTCTGGCTTCCTTCATCATGCCTTGATCAAAGGACTTAAGGTATATATTCATACTTTAAATTTATAAGTTTCTGAAATCCTTGTGGAAAATTGATTATTTTGATTGAGTTTTTGAATTGACAATCTCAGCACGACACGAAATACTATTACGAAGTTGGATATCATGCTAAACATCATGGGGTGACTAGGAGATTCCACTTCACAACCCCACCTGCGGTAGGGCATGATGTTCCTTATACCTTTGGTCTCATAGGTGAGTAATATTAGTAATATATGCTTGTAAGTTCTTTTGTATGGAACTGATAATGCTTGGTGGGCAAAATATTGAATCTTTAATTTTTTTCTCTCTATATTTTCATAGTTTCAAAATGAGCTATTTAATAATTTTACACAGTATCCAATACTTTCAAAAAAGCTTGTCCTGCCAAGCCAAAGGGTGACTCCGAATTGAGATATTCAACATTAGTATTACAATTTAAAATAGATTATTTATTAGGGTGGCTTCGAACTGAGTATTTAGTACTTTGATTAATGAATGTTTGTTATTTTAAGGGGACTTGGGACAAACTGCGGACTCAAACTAAACGTTGGAGCATTACATTGCAAATCCTATTAAAGGCCAAGCCATGTTGTTTCTGGGAGATCTTTCGTATGCTCATGATCATCCTAATCATAACAACGTTAGGTGGGATACTTGGGGCCATTTTATTGAGAAGAGTGCCGCTTATCAACCATGGATTTGGACTCCTGGGAATCATGAACTTGACTTAGCCTAGAAATTGTATGTATATATTATTCCCTTTCATTTCTTCACGTGTTTCAATGGCAAAAACAAAAATAGATAAACCTTAAAATAAGCGTTTTAAGTTGTAGTACAAGAGGATCCTAAAGACGACTAATATGGTGTTCTTTGGCAGGGTGAAAATTATCCATGGAAGCCCTACCTACATAGATTTCATGTGCCATACAAGCATTCCAAGAGCACATCTCCTCTTTGGTACTCCATCAAAATGGAATCAGCTTACATAATTGTGCTTAATTCTTATTCAGCTTATGGTAAAATCATTTCTTTTATTGATCACTTATTTAATTCTGTGTTCAATAAGCAGCTAGCTGGAACTATTTTCATTTTTTAAAAATTTTTATAGCAGCCTTAATTCTTGTTCCAAAAGAGTTTTGTACAATTTTTGTGTGTGATTTGTATGCATGAAAATTTAAGGACCAAGCTAGAACTACTTTAATTAATTTGAAATTGGTGATTTGTTTTGGTTATATAGGAAAATATACTCCACAGTACTCCTGGCTGCAGCAAGAGCTCCCAAAGATTGACAGAAAAATTACTCCTTGGGTGTTTGTTCTTGTTCATTCTCTATGGCACAACAGTAACTCCTACCATTATATGGAAGGTGAAAGCATGAGAGTTATGTTTGAACCTTGGTTTGTTGAGCACAAGGTTGATCTCGTTTTTGCAAGCCATGTTCATTCTTATGAGCGTTGTGTAAGTCTCAAATTCTTTTGATATTCTTAGAAAGGTATTTGACATTAATTACTGAGGAAGGAAGTTTTGATAATTTTTGTTTATTCTTATAAAACAAAAAAGGTATTCAAATATAAGGTACAACATCACAAATGGATTGAGTGCTCCTATAAAGGATATGTCTGCACCGGCCTACCTTACCATTGGTGATGGTGGAAATATTGAAGGCATTGCCAAAGGCTTTACAGAACCACAACCAGATTACTCAACTTTTCGCGAAGCAAGTTTCGGGCATGCAACACTTGAGATCAAGAACAGAACTCATGCATTTTACACTTGGCACTGTAACCAAGGAAGTGCACGAGTTGTGGCTGATTCTACTTGGTTTTATAACCAATACTGGTATCCAAAGGATGAGGAGGAAAGCATGAACTAGTTCCTAGATCTTTAGATCTTAGTTCAGTTTCAATATTTTAGGTCTTTTTTCTAGTTGGTCTCATGTTTAGACAGCAGTTGCAGCTTAAGTAATAAAGAGTTCATTTCAATGTTGTTACATGATATTTCCTTTTGTTTGGTTCTTTTGATTTATAGTTTATTTGAATGCAGATTAATTAGCGCATCAATTAGTAGACTGATAAGGGACTTGAAGCAAAAATCAATTATTCAAACAAATTTTAGACTAAGATAAAAATTTTGTTGAATTTGCCTATCATTACTGGGCATTATAACTAAACTTCCTCAGCTGAAACAACAGGAAATCCTATTAAGAACAAGTGTTGTTGTGATATATCTCCTTTGAAGAGGTGCATCCTGTATAAAGTTCAAGGAAGAGCTAATGGGGAGATTTTGGACTTCATAACTTGATTGAAAAGAATGTCTTTCTTGGAGATATTAAAAAATGTCTAGTTTAGCTTTAATTTATCATTACATTCGGAATAATATATGCGTATCCAAAAGGGCAAGGATTATTGCTAGAACAAATATTAGGATCTAGAGCAAAATATTTATCTTGTTCTTAAAATACCCATGGTCAGTCAACCCCTTGCTCTTCTCTCTCCAATCTAGCTTATCCCTTCCGAATTCTCAACACTTCTGCCCCATCTCTATCTTTCGATTTTCTCTCTCAAATTCTCCCTCCAAAAAGAGATTTAGTGCCTTTACCTCTTTTCTTTTCTATCAAAATCCCGCAAAGCATCGGCTTCAAACTCAACGCATTATAGGGCTTTATGGTGGGTAGCTCCCAGCCCTCCCATATATTTACGAGACTATCCCAGTGGCGGCGGCCGATTGAATAGATAGCCAATGAGTCTCTCTTGGTGGCCAGGCGTAGACCATCTGCTGGGATCATGTCCATCTTCTCCTCTGGTTCGGAGGGCCAAACTGAGTCCGGACCGCAACATGCTGGCCGCAGTGGGCAAGAGTTTTTGGGACAGCATCTCTTCCGAGCTATGTCGTGTATTGGTGTGAGGGAGAGTGAGCTCCTATATTCTATCTCTTCTTTTCTATATGCTAATATCGAACAATTATCATTTTATTGAAGTCGAAAAGATCCCGTTTCAGTGACTACTTGGTTTGGTATGCTTTTCTAGTTGTTTACACCTTGAGTAAGTATTTTGAACAGCTAGTGTAAACTTCTTATTATAAGTCAATCTGGATTCCATTTGGCTTCGGGTGAAGATTTCAGGATTATTAGTTTTTGTTCCTACAATTTTCTATTCATCAAACTTGCTTTGGGCAAAATTTTGCACTGAGATATGAGCAGATTTTTGTCAAATTTCTTGCTCAAAGTTTTTGAGCAGCAAATGTTTTTGAGTGAGAATTTGAATTTTTGATATTTGGGTTTGTATTTTAGTTATGATGAGGATTTAAATCATGAATGAAGGGTCTGGATTCGAGAATTCGAGAATGAAATAGTGGTTGGACAATCTACCATTGATTTAGATAGAAAGAGAAATCTTTGGGTGAAAAATGCTAACATATCTTCTCAAGTTTTATTTAGTCTAAGCAACAGATCATTGTAAACATTATATAATTTCTAATTCTCCTTATTCTATATTTCTTTAATCTATTTTCACAGGTTGAATTATGGAAAGGAAGAAAGGGTGCAAATTGAATTAATGCTATTTCTGGAGTATTTCTCAAAGTTTATCAAGGTGTACTGGAGTATTTCTCAACGTTTATCGGCCATGTTGCAGAAGAAATGTTTTCTTCTCCATAGTAGTTGTGCAATTTTGATGGAGTGGTTAACCATATCAGTCTATGAGCCCCTAGTTTTACATCCCCTAGTTTTACATAAGGTCCTTTGTTTTTATACTTCTGTATTTGAGAGTTCACTTCTCTACCATCATTGTAAAATGTATACAGCTGAATTGGATCTCATTCATTGAAAGTTTTGTGAAGGTTCTTGATAATGATATTGTCTTTTCCTTTGGTATCTAGTTTTCCATATTTTTAGTGCATTTCCAAATGCTTTCACAAAGTAAACCAAAAAATGTGTTAGCTCTATAAACAGAGTAATTTTTATAAGATAATGTTGGGTGTAAATTGTAATAACTAATTGGTGCAAGTAATTATCGCACAAATTGCCTTGAAAATAAAGAAACAGCTATGGCACAAGCTAATAATGATAGCAACCACTTTGGCCTTATGAAACATTGACAATGTTTTGAAAGGTGTAAAATAATGCAGGGTACACTAAGGCATATCTTTTACAGAGATAACCAGTCCAAAAATATAGCATATCATGGATGGATTACATTTCCAATACATTTGACGAGGGCCCTTTGCTGAACCTCATATTAATAATATTATTGAAACTTCTGCATGCTACTTCTATATCCCTAAATAAGAACTCTAGCTGCTTATTGGGAATCTACTTCCTGCTCATCTATGTATTAAAGTTTGGCAATCAGTTTTAACACACTGACAAATTGCCTAAATTTTTAGTAGCTAGCAGAGCTTGATAACTGTTGTAACTTTAGCCTGTGTTGTAGAGTGTGCTTAAAACTTTACTCCTTGAAGAACTGAGTTTCCATTCTGAATTTTCATCTGAGAGCTTGTAAAATTGCACTCTTGCTCACATGTTGGCAGAACATGGCTTCATCTTGGTTATTTTTGTGACTTGGCTCATCTTCGCCATTTCCCATACCCTCATTGGCACGCCAAATTTCCAGACGATTATTCAATTACCACAACAAAACATTTTGAGAACTATAGAAAACAATAAGAAATACAGAACATAAGTGCCTGATATTTGCAAAAATCAAATATAGACCTTACTAAATACAGGTCAAGATAATTAGGTTCAAGTGCAATATGACAATCATGGTTCTCATACTTGGTTTCAAGTAGTTTAATGAAATTTTCTTTCACAGCATTTTGCAGTTCTTTTCTACCAGAACCAGAAGTAAGAACATCATTGTTTTCATCTTCATGATTAGCCATATGGGTTCAACTAGTAACTCTACAAGTAAGCAATAATATACATGATTAAACACAAGCTATAAATTCACAATAATATAAAATGGTGTAAAATTAACATGAAATCTAATGCTATTGATCAGCCATAGATTATAAATTCATAGTATAACATGTTCTTTCCAATTCAATTTATGTAAAATTAGTAGAATTTTAATACTACTTGATTAAATCAATTCATAAACGTCTAGTGAATTGATTAGTAAACCTCCAGTGTGCATATATCGAATTCGTAGTTATAGAATCTAAAACTAGTGGCAATATAAAGTCAATTCAATTCAAACTTTGTTATTAACTCAATGTAATGAAAACTGAAAAAATAAAACCATGAAGAAACATCAATCTGCAATCACAATGTCATTGTTCTGAATAAAAGTTTCACCATATATCCATTATACTAACAATTGAGATGAAAATTAAAAATATGAACAAGGAGACAACAAAGTACTAACAATTGGTATAAACTATTGTCGAGGCATCCATCCAAAACCTCTAGATAGTTCCTTCCAACAGTTAGCCCTTTGCGTCATGTGCCTGGTCTCAGAACACACGAAGAGTATTTTAACGTTCTATTCTTTAACACATCAGCAAGAAGAAACAAGGACTAGAGCAAGCAGAGATGGGAGAGATAGGATATGTAATCGGTTTTAGAAAACTTACTCAATAATTGAACATAAATTTGTAGTATGAGAAACCAATTCAATTTGTCTCTGTTTTTCTTGTAGAATCTATCGCGGAGTAGACGACAATGGTAAAGTTTGAGAAGAATATCTTGATTACCCATTTTAATCCTTGATATACGCTAGTGGTTAACTAATTTTGGGAGGGAGATTGTATTATTTTTTGGAGGGAGAATTTGAGAGAGAAAATCGGAAGATGGAGATAGGGCAGAAGTGTTGAGAATTCGGAAGGGATAAGCTAGATTGGAGAGAGAGAAGAGCAAGGGGTTGACTGACCAAGGGTATTTTAGGAACAAGATAAATATTTTGCTATGGATCCTAATATTTGTTCTGGCAATAACCCTTGCCATCCAAAATATATCAATACAAAAAATAAAAATCGATCTTACAATTGAAATTCAAAAAAAAATTCCATACAACTATAATCACACAAGTTTCATTACTATTTAATGTCCACCAAAAAATAATTAAGTAATGTTCGAAAGCTCATGGTTACAAAGAATAAAACAATTTTAATTAATTGAGTAATGAAATAAAATAACATATGGGAATATGAAAACACATAAAATATAATCAAATACTAATCAAGTGCTAAATGCTGGGATTTGATTGCCTTGTGGTACATGTAATACATTACATAGCAGCCATATTCCCAGTCATAGTATAAAACATAATATTAAATAAATTAGCCAAATATTATTTAACCTTAACTATGTTCCAATCAGGTGACATATGCACCTTTATGGGCAATCTTAATTAACCTTGATCATTTGTCATCACACTGTTAAATATGAATGCTGGAGTAATAAAAATAATTAGCAAGCTAATTCCAATATTGTCAATATAAATTATTCAAAATATTATCATTGAATGATAACTCACTCGTCCATAAGCATTAATGCATCTTTTAGTTGTGGTTGTTGTAATAAATTAAACCAGTGTAAATCTTCTTTGCCGATTGAATGACTAGTAACATCTAGTGTGCATACGGGTCAATGCACACATAACAATCAATTACCTCTATTTTTATAATCATTCTGTGTGTGTTTAAAAAACTAAATAAATACTACTAATATTTAATACCTGTGAAAATATGATGTCAGATAAATTTATTTGTTGTATTTTTTTCTTTTGGCCCATTACCTTAAAGTGTAACAAATGGAGATAAAATAGGATTAATTTGAAAGCAAGTGACATTTTAAACTATGTACGTACAATTTTAAGAAAATATAGGGCCAAATGAGTGACTTTGTATTGATCTCATGCTCAATCACGTTCTAAGTAAAAGGAATTAAAATTGTCACTATATTCATAAGTAAGACAAATGTGTTATTTTTAAATTCTATAATATGGAAAAAATACAATAGTAGTCCACAATCTTTACCCCTATTTCAAATGTAGTCCACAATCTTCAATATGTATCAAATGTAGTCCATATTTATCTGTTTTGTTTCAATTTTAGTCCAAAAGACGAAAATTGGACCAAATTAACAGTTAACGAATTTGACCGTCATTCTTACTTTTAGTTTTAAACTTTTAGTTTTAGTAAAAGTAATTTTAAACTTTTAGTTTTACAACTTGTTTTCAAAACTTTGTTTCTTTGTTTTGACTTCAACATTTGTTTGAAACTTTTTCTCAAAACAAGTTTCAAAATGAGTTTCAAACTTGGTAGAAGAACAGGCCCAAAGTGCCCAAACAACCTGAAAATCTCCTTTAATATGTGAAAGTGACTAAAACTATAAATAACTTCAAATGTAACGGAGAAAAATGTCAAATTCAAAAGAAAAACAAAACCAAAGTATTGCGAAATCAAGCATAAATTTCGTAACTGTATTTTCCCACAAAACATTACATCATATGGGGCCTTTTAAATACATGTCATTTTCAAGTAATTTTTGAAATAAACATAAAGGTTTTTAAATACAAAATCCTCTCTTATTTGAAAATTATTTATTTATTTTTAAATTTTATAACTCCACAGAGACATTCACATTCTTTAATTTTTGAACTACCTTCAACTTCAATCACTCATACTGAGTAGATACAATAAATTCAATTTATAACACAAGATAAATGAAATTATTGAAGATAACACTCAATGGTTACATAAGAGTGAAAACGAAAAGATTATGTTCACAAGATCCACATGTGAATAAAAATAGTAATCTTAAAAATTAGAACTAATCCGTCTACATGCATCGATACATTGAGAGTCTTCTTTAAACATTAATACTGACAAATCGATGTAGCATATAAAATGTACATAATAAGATGTAGGATATAAAAATATCATTATCACCCAAAGAGATTAACGTGCAACGGAATAATCAAAACAAACAACGAAACACCACAGAATTTAACGTGATTCGATCTTTAAAAGACCTACATCCACAAAATTCACTAAACAAATCAAATGCGAGGCTAGATGAAACTGCTTTACCTACATGCCTATTACATCAATAACCCAACATAGCCAAAAGGCTCTCAAAATCTCCCCCACAGACAGAGAGCCGAAAGGCTCTGACTTAGCTTTTCGAACTCTCAGCTCAACTAAAATAATACCCAATAGGTCCTTTACATAGACCCATAGTTATCCGAATCCTTCTCAAAACTAGTTTCCCAAAACAAACCAAATCCAAATTGAAAACAAACTAAACAGGTAATTATTAAATCCTACCAAAACTATATTTCCTAATTAAGCTTGATTTAATTTTTCCAACATAAGATTTAACCAATAGCACTTTCATTCAAACGCCTTAGTATTTCAGGCTTAATAATGAACACAATCATGAAAAATATAAGACACGCTTTTATAAAGCTTACATCTTAATGATTATTTCAATATTCAAATTGTCATCCAGTTAGACAATAACCCAAATGTCTATTTTTAATTTAGCGATAGTAGAATTGTGTTTCTGTGATAGTAGGGATAGTAGTTGGGTTAGTTGGTGTTACATGTGTAAACTTGAATCATAATATGGTGAATTGAGCCATAAACTCAAGAAACAAAAGAACATGAATGCTATTAAAATTGTTATAAGAGATAATGCCAGTGTAGTTCATTTTCCCTTTGAGAGTGATGGTACTTTTACATAGTGTTGATGAACCTAGCCGAACAGATGTTATCACTCCTGATACCACATTAACTTGGAACTTCAAACTAGCTCTTGTATTTAAAGATTTTAAGGTAATTATGTAATGGATCTTACCAAAAGTTGCTTTTGAAAGCATGTTCATGGAATCAAAGAAGGGTTTTCTTATCACAACGAAGGGTGATAAGAAAATATGTGTTGCTGCAATGGTTGTCACCACCAACACAGGCCTCTGAAAATTGTGATTATTCATAGTGGTTTCTGAATGTTCAAAAATCCTCTGGTCTCTTTTGAATTATGAGCATTCATGAAAGTCTGATTTATCATACCCAGTTAGTTGACTGCCAGTGCGAGAATAAAAAGGGCTCTACAATAAAATTTTCAGGTTTTCAATGTGCAAGTTTTGAACTACACATGTTCCCCCATCTATATAAAAGTGCATTGTTTGTTGTTAATGAAGATATCTATATTTGGCATGAGATTAAATGGATGCACGCTTGTTAGTTTTGGTTCGTAACTTTTGCAGCAGGGAGAACTATGAGTTATGTTCATGAATATCCCTGTCTGCAACAAATAAATGGTACTGATTTTATAAAAGTAGAAAGGGTGGATGAAATTTCTTTAAGCTATATATTAGGGGAACATGTTGTTAAACTTACTGCAGATGAAATCTTTATAATTCATGGGGCAAGGATAACTCAATTGATGACCTTGAAGGTTTAAAGCAATGTTTGGAGGTTCAGTAAGAATTTAAGGTACATTCGTGGGATTCTTGTTTCTGGATGAGGATGTGGGATAGATTTTCATATTAGTTCTCGTAAGAAAGAGTGAGAGAGTTGATATGGGGAACCTATAGCAATTTGAAGCCTCCTATTCCAATAAACTCCCTAACTCCTGTACTGACATATTTACCTTTAAGGGAAGAACTGAAACTGAACCACCAAGATGGAAGATCGTTGAACGGAATTTCCCAATTGATGAATCATTGAATGGCTTTAACATTGGAAGACAAGGAAAATGTTTAGACTCACAAAAACAAATGAAACCAAAAACAGTTCATTGTAAAGTAACAGCTATTTAACTTTGAAGTGGAACTGAAAACTGGTGATCTTGAAATGAGAATACAAATTCAAGTGATTGCTATTTACATTAACAAGAGAAGTGTCAGTGTTTGGCATATTAGCACAGTCATTAAAGCTATTGTACTTAACCTTCATTTTGATAACCTTGAGTGGGGCATACCATAATGTATATCCATATTTGGATGGAGTAAACAAACTTTCAAAACCTTCGGTGCAAATAGTAACTAGGTTCAAAGGAGACACAAGGGTGTTACCCAATCAGAAAACACAATACCAAAAAACACTTTGTTCAGAAATGTACATACGAAGAGAGAAAGAGGAACACTAACAATTTTTAGATATATATATATATATATATATATATAAAGCAACACACGCATAGTTTGAATTCTTGTGCACCGAATTCGATTGGAATATGCCATTCGGACTTTACTGCATGCACACAGATTATGAAGAACAAAATAGTTTAAAATTGGTTAGAATTTCATCAAACACCTCATTTGTAATAGAGTTGAAGAACTCTTTTAAACTACAATCAACCAACCAAATTCCTCATTTCCCTTTGCCATTTAATTCCATATGTACTACTCCTAAATTTATTTGTAATCCTCAATTCCTATTTCAAATTATCACAGTAACAAGGTACCTAAATATCCAAATTAAAAAATAAAATAAAAAGCACATCTATCTTCTTAGGATTGCAATTGCACACAAATGCATATTTTACAAACCCTACCAAACACAAACTGAATTACACTCAGCCAAGAATTAGTTTAAAGAGATGGAGGTGAGCTAAGAAATCACAAATTCTTCCAAAGACAATTTATGGACATTATCATTACAAGTCACTTGTTTTCCTAATTTTAAAACTGGGGAATTAAGAAGAATGAGAGCAATATCATTATGGAGAATATCTTAATAAACAATCACCAATAACAAAGCGACAAATTGAATAAACGAGTTTGTTTTCACCTTGTAAGCCTTGCCGCTATTTGTCTTCAACGCTCTGACTTTCTTTCTTTTAGAGTCAATCTATGGCTTAACTCCAGGATTCTACCTGCATCCTATGGATGCAATGAAGATATTAACGCACACGCGATAACAACAAACAACTTCACATAAACCCAAAAGAAATAAACGATTAGTAAACTACTTGAAAAGGAAAACTAAAAAAGTATATTGGTCATGATTACTCTTTCTTGGTTTAATGGAAGAGCTCTAATATACTGCAAAGCAGTCCGAGTTCTGGTGTTTATCTTTCTCCACTCTCTAAACAAATTGAATGACACCAGCCTCAACATAAAAAATTGAGAAAATAAGAGAAGCAACAATAAGTGAAAAGACAAAATTATAAATTTGTATAAATTTCTGGGATGATACCCACCAATTGTGCACTCGTTATGATATAGTTCTACTAGGATGGAAATGTTAAAATATTTCTACTAGCTATATTGTAGTATTGAACTAGAGAAGTCTCTATAAAAAATCAAGAAAAGCCACAAAACCATAGCAAAGGTATCTTAGATTCAAATTTTGAAGAAATCGCCCTCAAGTTCAGGGGGAAGCCTTCCTGCAACAAAGTGATTGGATATTGAAATACAAAATCGGTGTAAGGGAAATGGGTGAAGGATGCTGCATATTTCGAATAAAGTTTGCTCCCATTTTCTCATGGATGGTTCCTTAATTACTAGGAGAACCTTTTATACAAGGGGAGAGGAATGAGTAGTGGGGAGAAACACTTTGAAACATAGGGTCTCCTTGGACAACTTAAGAAGGTTAATGGGTGGTTGGATGACTCCTTTCCCCAAGGTACTAGAGTCGACAAGAGTATTCAAGAGTTAAAAAAGAAGTTATTTGCCTTTCTATTGGATAATGTTGAATCTCCGATCCAACCTAAGAGGTAGTTACTATGAAATTTACTAACTAATTCAACTCTCTCACTCACATTTTGCCATACAAAGCATATTTTGCTTAAATGCGTAGAAATTTCACCTTGGAGACAACCATTGATTACTTAACAAGTTATAATTGTTATTGACATGTGGAGGTGATCTTTATCTATGAATATCTAATTTGAGATGGAAAATTACGACGGTTATTATGCTTTAAAAAAAAATGAAGAAGGTGATGATGCTCAACTTGGGTAAAAACTGCAAACTGCAATTTACAACATCTAGTAATATTTAAAGCACTGTATCTTCTTTATTCATTAAAAACAAAACACAAAAATCATCAGGAGAAAAGAAAGTGCACTGATTTTGAATGAGTAACACCAGAACTTAACTTCTTTTGGGCATTTTATCAAACACTTCATTCGCAATATAGTTGAAGAACTCAATAACTCTAGAAACAACCAAACAAATTTCTCAATTTTCTGGGAAATTTAATTGAAATATGTACTACTCCACAATTAATTCCTAATCATCAATTCCTATACCAAATTATCGCAGTCAGTAATATATGCACAAGGTGAAATCCCACTTGTTTTGTATTTTAAAATTGGGCAGTGAGGGAGAATGAGAGTATAATCACATTATGGATAATTTTCCAATATACAATCACCACTATCAAAGTGAAAATTTAGATAAACGATTTCTGAAAACTATTTGCATTAGCATAGCATCATTTAAGCAGCCTAGTCTTCGTCACTTGTATTCATATCCTTTAAGAGGTTAATCATGTCACAAGTTACCATGACATGGTTTAAGAAGAAAACAAATAAGTTATGGCTTTTACAGGGTCAACCTCATATTTGAACATTATCAATTTACATAGATTGTTGTTAACTGAAACAATCAAATAACCAAATAAACAACTGGTATATATCATTCGATACAAATTTTTTTAAGTAAAACTGCATCAGCTAACTTACTTGTGATAGGCTACTAAACTCCTCAATATCATCATCTTCACTTGCAACCTACATAGTGCAAAAATCAACATTATGACTACTTACATATGGCAGAAAAACGCAAGAGGCACAAAAACAAAGCCAAATCTTTTCTTGTTTCGTGCCTACAGTCATTTCTGACCCTACATATAGCCAAAAGAAACAAACAAATTACATTTTAGAAGAAGATTCATAATCCCTTAATCATAGGGGAGAACAATTTTAAATTTGAAAACAATTGGACTTTGATTTAGAAGATCCATCTGATTACCTAGCAAATGAATATCACAAAAAATATCCTATTACAAAAGTTATTCCAAATGAATTGTGCTGATATAACATATACCAATTGATTTTTGGTCAACTAACATTTTTACGAGTCACTGAATAGCTAAACAAATTGAATACAACAATGAACGACAACGTTTACTGACATTTACTAAAACAAAAATATGGTTATGCCATAATGAGTACACGACACTTTCACAACTCAATAACACAGACAGAACTAATGCTAAAATTCAGAATACAGACAAAGAATAGACTAAATTCTGAAAAGATCATAGCACTTTCATTTGAATGCCTAAGGACACATCTCTGCAACATTAATCTATACTATCAAAACTTAATATAAAACGGGCATTAGATGCTAAACTTGAGTGAAAGTGTTTAACTTATTGTCTTTTCTTTTCCTGGTTGCCTTTCTCTTTAAACTGGGTCTTCAAATCTGCAACACAGTAACCATTAGCAACTTATCACAGATTGTCAATTCCGTGATTTGATTATGAGAAAATAATTCATGACTCAAACAAGTAAGATAAATAATAGAGAACCCTTAAAAGGATAGTATCCTAGAAACTCTGGTTTAACTAGATTTTTTTCATTCTTGACTCATTAAGAACAAAACAAAAAACCATCAGAAAAAACAAATTGCACTGATTCTAAATGAGTAACACCAGGAATTTTGCTTCTTTTGGGCCTTTTATCAAACATTGCATTCACAATAGAGTTGAAGAACTCAATAACTCTAGAATCAAACAAACAAATTCATCAATTGCCTGTGAAATTTAATTGAAATTGGTACTACTCCACAATTAATTCCTAATCATCAATTCCTACACTAAATTATCGCAGCCAGTAATATACACATAAGGTGAAATTCCATTTGTTTTCTTTATTTTAAAACTGGGCAGTAAGGGAGAATGAGAGCAAAATCACATTGTGGATAATCTTCCGATACACAATCATCAATATCAAAGCGAGAAATTAAGTAAACAAGTTCGTTTTTACCTTGAAAGCTCCGCCGCTAACTGACTTTGACACCCTCACTTTCTTCCGCTCGGATTCACTTTCTCCCTTTCAGCCGGCCGCCAAACAAACCAAACAAAAGCTTTGTGTAGGGGAGTTGTTATGTGCTCACTTTAAGCATGAGCAATGGAAAGGCATGGGAGGAAACGGTGGAAAAACTGTGTCTTTGTTTGGTGGTGATAGATGATTTACTGGGCAAAGGGAGTAAACATGAGCCATGAAAGGTACAGGCAGAAAAAAACCTCTCGCTGGTGTGATCACTAAAGTTTACCAGCAAGGGAGGAAATGATAAAATTCATAAAATAAAAAAAAGAAAATTACAAAACTATAACAAAACCTACTCTCACCGGTAACAGGTCATCCAATAATTATTGTATGTTTTGCATTATTTTTTTAAGAATTTGAATCATATTTTTATTAATCATTGAATTTTTTTTTTTTTTTTTTTTGAAGAGGAATACTCAATTTATTAGCTGGGAAGACCAGCACTTGAAAAGAGGAAAACCGGTGGGCTATTTCAGACAGAATCCATGTTTACATGGCTCTTGGCGAATTGCGCCAACTCATGAGCTACTCTATTTGTCTACTCTACTGATCTAGGTAATTGATAGGTCCTTGAAGCCATGCAATAATGCTCTAACCTCTGCAACTAGTTGTGCCGATTCCCCGGAGCCAGGGGCTTCACCATCCACTGCTTCGATAACTGCGAGTGCTTCACCAACAACATGGAAATTGCCCAGGCGCTGGTGCTGCACCAGAATGAGTGCATCTTTAAGGGCTGTGCACTCCTCTGTTTCGGGTGAGAGTGCTCCTGGGTAGCTGCGTGCTTTGGCCAGTTTACTTTGCAATGCAGATGCCGACATCTGTGGTTTGCTGGAAGGTGGACACAGTGGCGTCGAAGAATACACGGATGCCTCGTCGGGGCGGTCGGCGTAGCAGAAATGGGGCTTGGAGCTGATCAATAGGCGGGCAATGCAATGTTGCATGTTGGTAGAGACTGAGACTTCCCGCCGTATGGAGAACTAGGGCTCGGCCACTCTGTTTGGTCCCCTGGAATAGCTTTTGGTTCCTGTTGGTCCAGATGGCACTGGCGAGCATGGCTGCGTAGTCAGAAAGTTCCGTATCAAGTTCAAGGACTAGGTCCTTAAACCAAAACCAAACTGAGAGTTGATGCCGATGGAAAATTAGCTTGTGAATGCTTGCTGCATGCCAAACCTCATGGGCTGTTGGACAAGTGAAAAATATATGTGTTTCCGAGGTGTCTAGTGCTTCACAAACTCCACACTTTAGCTTTATGGCTATCTCCCCCCCCCCCCCCCCCTCCCAACCCTTTACCGCTGTGGCAAGGGAGCCATGACATGCCATCCATAAGAAGTATCGGACTCTCGGCGGGACGGCCAGTTTCCAGAGCCTTTTCCATAACTTCCGGTCCCTCCCTTCCGATGGGCCTACTCTATCTATGTTTAAAACTGTTACAATGACGTGGTATGTTGTTCTCAGGGAGTGCTGACCATTCTTTGCACTAGCCCATCTCCACTTGTCTGCACCCCTTATAGTGGGTAACGGGATCGATAGGATGTTGCGGGCTTTCTTAGCAGTAAATATTCCACGACCCACGGTTCTGATCGATGAGAGTCGATACTCTGCTGTTGGCTGGGATGGTATTCGGAGCACTAATGATTTGGAATGAAGGGAGCTTGGGGACCCAACAGTCCCCCCAGATATGTGTGTCATCGCCCGTGCCAATTTGTCAGACACACCCACGACGGAGCAGCTGCCGACCCTCAGTTATGCTACGCCAGGTTCAGGAGGGGTGGTACCCCAGTGTGGCCTCCATAAATGATGTCTGAGAGTGGTACTTTGCTCGATAGACCCGGGCGAGAAGAGATAGGGAATCTATTAGAAGACGTCATCCTTGCTTACTCAACATCACCAAGTTAAATGCCAAGAGGTCCCTAAACTCGATGCCGCCATCAGCCTTGCTAGTTGCTATATTCAACCAAGAGACTCACCGAATCTTCTTTTCATCCCCAGAGTCGCCCCGCCAGTATTTTGTGATCAGAGATTAGATGCCTCGCATGACTCCTTCTGGGATCTTGAAACATGTCATGGTGTACGACGGCATTGCCTGTGCTACGGACTTGGTCGATGAGAATCTCCTTCCCCGCTCTAGATAGTTACTGCTTGGACCACCCTTGCATCCTACTCCATATTCGATCTTTGATGGAATCAAACACTTCTTACTTCGATATGCCCAGTACCGACGGTAAGCCAAAGTACTTGCCATGGGACTCAACATGCTTCACGCCCAGAATGCCTATAATTTCCTCAATGACCGCAGGTGCTGTGTTAGGGCTGAAGACGACTAAGTACTTGTCTTAATTCGTTGCCTTGAAACCTGTTCGTATAGCTGTATTGCAAACTTAAGGTGTCATGCTTCTGCCACTGTCGCCTCCCAGAATAAGAATGTATCATTTGCGAAAATAAGTGGGAGATCGGCGGTGCTGTCTGAGCCACCGCAATTTCGTGGATCTTTCCAGCGACCTGCAAGTCATGGAGGATCCATGAGAATACTTTGATGCAAATTATGAACAAATAGGGCTATATCGGGTCTCCATGTCTAATTCCTCATACCGGTACAAGCTTTCCGAACTCCCCTCCATTCAACTTGAAGGAGAAACTAACTGTAGAAAGGCAGAGTTCCACCAATCTTACCACCCGATCCGGCTGGCTGAGAGCTTGCATCACCTGGCAAGCAAATCCCTACTCAATGCGGTCAAATGCCTTGGACATATCCAGTTTGACGGACATTAGCCCTGTTGGGTTTATGTCCTAAAGCCAATTAAATTATGGAATTATAATTTATATTTATTGCCAACGTATTTTAGGAACCTAAAGGGTCACACACATAAGAATAACTGATTGGGTTAAAATGATATATTATGGGTTAATTTATTGGATAAATTAACTATAAGGACTTATTGATAAATATTTAATAATGGTTTCTTATTTGTTTTAGGTTTCCTACTGGTAATAGGTTTATACCATTCTGATATATATAAATATAGCCATAGTCATTGGAATGATATACAATAACAACACCTTGTATACAGTGATCTAGCTGTCAATCCTCTGACTGATCAATCCTTTGGAAGAATCCCAATTACGGTTGTTCGTGTGGATACCGTTAGAGGCCGGACAATTGTGCGGCTCATGATCAGTTTCATCTCCATGCATATTGTTCGTGGATGCCCTGAATATTACTGATGGATTTGCTTTCGAGGTAACATCTGATCTAGTATATTGTATTATTCATATGATTACAAAGTGATCTTGGCATATTTAATCTATATTTATACCGCTGCACATAAATTGATTAACTTACAGTGGTATCAGAGCCTACTTTGTTTATCTATGTTTAATATCAGTTTATATTTAATTATCATGGATGATGAATTGTTCATATGTGTATAATTCTTGATTAAAATATAGAGAAGTCAAATTTAAAAGTTTTAAATTGGGGTTTTGTTTTGAAAGTTGTTTTCGAAAATCATTGTTTATCCGAATAAATTATCTCCGTTTGACGAATGATGGAATCGGAAAATAGAAATTTGATTTTGAAAAACAAAGTGAGAAAGCTGCAGAATCGCTAAATCTGGTCAATTTGTTTCAAAAGAAAGGTTGGACCGGAATTCATACAATTTTTCGGAAGCTCTTCGATGGCAATTGGATTGTTCGACTATGAAAAGAGATTTTTTGTGGGAATTGCTATGAATAGGGATTACCTCCACTTCCTTGTTTCAAATTTTGAAAACAATTGTTGCTGTCGATTGGATCGAACGAGCAAAGAATTTATTCATGCATGCCATTTAATTTCGGGGTGCAACGGAGGTCACCGGGCTTTGTGGGAATAGCCAGAACAAAACAATTCCGCTGGGCTTCATAAAAGATGAGAATTTTTTTCTGTTTGTGAAGTCCGATCAGTTCCATGAACTCTGATTGAAGGAAAGTTTTAGCCTCTCAATTAGACTCGAGAAGCTACTACGAGCGAACAAGTCCTGCGAGCTTCGCCAGCGCGGTGGTACCTGAAAACGACACGACCAAGAATGCTTCTGGTCTTGGTCGTTGTTTTCACCGGCAGCGCTTTGCGTCAACCGGAGAAAAGAGTACCGTCACTGGCGGAGCTCCTGGAAAGCACCGCGAATTGTTGATGTACCCGGCGGCATTTTGGTTGCTGAAGAAGAAGGCGTCGTGGCAGTGCCTTATCAACATTAGCGGGTGGCTAGGGTTAATTGGAGATGGATCACTAATGGATCTAGGCCACTCGGCTTAATTTTAATTAAATGGGACTGGGTCTTATTTTAATTTATGGGCCAAGGCAGAATCCTTAAAACTCTAGGCCCGAGTCTGCCTTAAAAATGAGATTGGGGCTTGTTTTAAACTTCGGCTGGAACTGATTTTAAAACCTTGGGCTCATTGTTTTCTGGAAATTGTCCAGTAAGTTTCAAAAATTGGGCTGAAATATAATTGGACATTTGGACTTAATCTAATGGTTTTATTCTAAAATGTGATTTTATATTTTGGGGCCTGTTTTGTTTCTTTGGGCTGGGTTCTAAAATCATATCAGTTTTAATAAATAAAATTTCAGCCTATTTTAAACTCTTGGACTCGGTCCAATTTTTCAAATATTATTTGATTTGATCATTAGGCTGTCTTTTAAAGATTTAAATCTAATTTTCTTGTTGTAAAATTATTTTACAAAAGAATTTTAATTATAAATAAATTAAATTAAGTGTTATATTTTAATTGGATTAAGATATAACTAGTGATTAATTTGATTATTTTATAATGTTTAAATTTTCTAAATTAGATTTAGAAAATTTTAAAGTATTTCAAATTTAAATTACTGGTTAATTTTAATTTGAAGGACATTTTAATAAATTTCAATTGGATTGGAATTTAGGAATTTATTAATTTTGGAAATTAATAATTTTAAATGTCATCTAATTTCATAAGTGTTCAAGTTAAAAATTACTTTTTACATTTAATTTTATTAAATTATAAATTGTAATTTAGATTGATAATCTTGTGAATTTGTCAATTATCAATTAGATTGAGGTATTGATTTTATTTTGGAAACTCCTAAATTTTAAATTGGATTTAAAATTTTGAGAGGTGTTTTATTTAGAAAAGTTCCATATTTTAATTGGATTAATATTATGGAAAAGGTTCTAAGTTAAATTCCAAAATAGTTTTTGATTAAATCAAAAGTGGAAGAAATGAGTCTTAGACGATGAGAGTTTAATTTCAATTTTGGAAATTTTAATTTTAACTCTCGACCTACTTTATTTAGATTTAATTGAAGAAAAATCCCTAATGACTTCTCAAAATAGTTCAAGAATAATGTTATTTCTAATTGGATTAGAAATAAGTATACACATAGATCCATGATTAGATATTAAATATGCTTAATTTAACTACATGTTTATATGCAACATTTAATTAAATATTTGATTTGATAATTTGTTCATTTACTGAGTTATATGATTGCATATGGTATGCCAAATTTGTCAATTATTTATATGTTGCGTATAGTTGATGCAATTTTATAATTGTTTAAAATAAAATCCCTGAAGTTGTTGCCTCATTAACATAGCAAATTATGATATTATTATAGGAATTAACTTGTTGATTTTTATCAAGGTTGTTCTATCGATAATATTTTTTTTTTGGCTTTTGAGATGCAATCTCCGTGAAATGGATTTAATTATTGAAATATAAAATTTTGAGAATATTCATATTTTATGTTTTCAGGCAGCATATATTAAGTCATTATGCCTTCCATTATCATAGCGAAATAACTGTTTTCGTGCGAATAACTTGTTGGATTTTTTCAAGGTTGTTCAATCATTAATGAGTTATTTATTATGGATAATGGGTCTGACTTAACAAAATATATAATTTGTTGGTTTTTATCAAGGTTATATATTTTGAGGTAAGGATTAGGTGACACATTTATTGTGTATACCAAGGGTTGGTAACCTAATGATCTGGGAGTTGCAGTAGTTGCAATTTATAGAAGAATTATCTACCTTATGACATTATTTTGATTTGTTGGTATTTATCAAGGTCAAAATAATTAAAGGGGATCCTAAACCACTAAGAATTATGAGATAATTCTCGAATCAGTATTTAAGGGTTATTGATTTGAACAAAATAGTGGGAGCAAAACCAAAATTTATTCATTATCCATATCTTTTATACTTTGGTTTTGTTAAATGCATAAATAAAATATTCTGATTTATTTATTTAATATTTATGTTGTGGAATTATATGAGTATTCTTTTAGAATTTATTAAGTAGATGGCCTAAATTTTCTTGATTATCGGTTGGCATAAATTTTGAGAATGTCTCTCAATCTAAAGTTATTTGGCTATTTTGATTTTATGGCTAAGATGATGTCTAGACAATTGGAATGTTTATGGTAAACATTAAGTTTGGAATGATATAAGATTTATATCAGGAAAACTTTTAATTCTAAATTGTTGACACATGTAAATGGTTAAATTTTCTTGCTTACTTAAGTATCTTAAGTGATACATAGTGAGATTTAAAATTTAAGTTGCAATCTTAGTTGGGCAAATGTTCAAATTTTATTTGAATATGCAGTAAATCGTTATTCTTGTCAGACAAAGAATAAGATATGATAGTTCAATCATTCAAAAGGATGTGAGCAATCATTGATTCAAATAAGCCAAAGTGATTGAAAAATGACTGCAAAAGTTTGTACTTGGAATCAAAGAAATTGTTGAATTTCTTTTGTAATACAAATGAAATGGATATTTATCTCTCTATTTGAAGTTTAGACCTATGATATATATGATATCAAGTTAAATATATATTTGGAATATATATGTCTAAAATAAGTAGATTGATAAATTAATATGAAATAAATAATTATAGCTAATAAATAAAGCAGGTATTGCAATATTGGCTATGAGAATTATTGTATTTCATTTGGATTTAAAATCAAATCATTGAATGTTTTAGTTGGACTAAAATAATCCTACATCATGTTTATCATGTAAGGATAGATTGACTCATATATAAGTGATTTTATATTGGTGGAGTCCAGTTTTGAACTGTTCCTTAAATTCAATGATTTTATTAATCCTAGAAAAGTCAATTTTAGATAACACAGTTTATTTGGTCGTGTGACTATATTTACATATATTCAAATTATATCATTATAATTTGAGACTTTTGGTTTGGAATCAATTGTGATATGTAAATTTCATGCATTTGTCAAATCGACTAAATTATCTTTTTTTTGGTAAAAGGTAGAAACATTGTAAATTATCTTAACTAATACATTCTATGTATGTAGTTTTATGATAATTTTACTAAATGCGATTTTCTTAATTCATTTTGTCTCAGGTTTACACTTATCTGAGTGTTTTGGGATTTTGATTTGTTCAAAAATAAATTTTGAAAAGTTTGATAAAAGTATTTTTGCAATGTCATGCAATAGTATATACTTTATTCAAAGGTGATGTTATCTAAATAAAATGTGATTTTCTAATAATTTATAAACACTTGATATGTATATATATCTGGTGTTGTATAAATTAAGATCTAATATATTGATATATTTGATCAGTTTTAAGTTATGCAGTTTTCAATCAATCCATTTATGCCATTATACTTATCTCCTATTTGTTATACCATGTTCCAGTCGACAAGTTGATACCATATGTGAAAAAGGTTAACAGTCATCAAATTTTGAAAAATGTTTGAGTTAACACATTCACATGCAATGGTTAGTTATTATTAGATTGTATTATAACTAAATCTAATCAGCTATCTATTTGTGAGAGTATCCAAATTTTGATTTGGTTACAGATATTATTTCAGGAACCCAAGCTTTATTATGGCAAATTATCTTTCTAATGTAAATCATTTATTCTAGAAAGGTTAGTGGGAGAAATAATATGCAAATGAATTATTCATAACCACAAATTTGTAAAATTAACTTATGGAACAATATGTTTAATCACATAATGGTATGGTAGACCTAAATTTTCACATAAAAAGGTGAATCAAGTGGTTTCATGTTATGATCAAAAGATATAAAATTGCATTCGGCTTAATGAATTATATATTATAATTCAATTTTATATCCAATGATCGTAATAAGGTATACAATATAAAAGAAATTTTATATGGATTCTAATATTTTGAGTAAAATTCAAAGCATTTGATTTTTCCAAAATGATTATGAATCTTATGTATACAAATCAATTAGTGAGAGAACAAATATTTTCCATTACATTGTGTTGGACACATTGTATACGGAGAAGGAATACCTTTAAAGTAGTATTTATTGGTATGATAGTTCAAGAAAAGTTTTTGAATTACGGAAGCAATATAGACTTTGGAAGTCAAAATCTAGTAACATAGATTGTAAATATTGTTTGATGTACATACGCAGGATGCTAAGTGTAGCATGCCACTAGGTAATATACAATTGTTTCCATACATAATGGTTGGATTATATTGGTATATTATCGTATGTAGTCAACTATGTTATGCTCTAATTGTTGCGAACAAATTGAGCAGGTTCAAATGAGAGTCACTTGATAATGATAGTTAAGAATCTTATAAATATTTTGGAAATATTATAAAATTATTCTTTTTATCATAGGCCAAACAAACTTAGTCAAACTTTATGCAATTTTATCTTGCGAAGATAGAAGGAATTTGCATACATACTCTTTCTAATAGTGTTAAATGTTGGAATACTTCCACGCCAAATACTATGACTATTCTACATCATATGCCATAATACATTAAAGAGTTTTGAAAACTGTTTGGATCTAGTTCTTCATTGAACTTAGCATAAGAATTTCTATTTTGGAAATGAAAATTGAAGTCTCATCAATGATCCAATTATGTATTAGGCATTGTCAATTCATGTTGATCAATGACAGAGTTGATATTCTCTCAAGATAAATTTGTTTATCAGTGGACTAAAACAATTATTAGAAATTGATCTTAGTCCAAGTGGGAGAGTTAGTGGGATGGATAAAAACTAATTGATTTTATCCTTACACTTTGATGATATGGAATTATTTATCCTTTATCTTATTTGTTTTATTACATTAAGTATATGATAAAGTCCCTAGAATAATATTTGTATGAAAGAAATAATAGGGGTTATGATGATGAGATTCTTTCTATACTTATATATTGTTATTAAATAATCCCTAGTCTTAGTATTAACAAGATGTGACATTGTTAATACGGATAGACTAGCACATTTTATGCTTTCTTCCTAAATGAGGAAATAGTTAATCTCATTGACTATTGTGTGGGACACAAAAGCTAATATGTGGATGCTTGTTAAGAGAACAAGTTCATTGGATTGACCCGTCTAGAGATTTTCATGAGGTGATCTATTTGAGTGCCAATGAAATAAATCTCTATATAATGGTAGTGTAAATAAATCCTTCGACTTGAGATCATAAGTGTATCCAGAGTGTAGATTATATACTTTCACTCTTTTGGTCCTTAACCTTAGTTGGTTATGTGTGCTTTAAGAGTTGAGTATAGTATGAAACATGGGTGGAAGTTTATGATCAACAAAAAATTCACCACTTCCAATAGTAGGAAGAGTATATCCAGTTATGGCCACTTGTTGAAGTATAACTTAAAATGTTTGCGCAAACTAGGAGTGATTTTATAATAGTTTTAAAATTCAACTTCAGGGAGTTATATTTCGGGAACAAGCAAAGAAATAATTAGTTCATTAAGAGTTGGCACAGATCCTTACTCTTGGACTAATTGGGATATGGTATGGTGAAAGGATGTTAATTACACGGAGTCTGTTCATAGAAAGGTGAAGTCGATCATATGACTTTTGCTTAACACTTGGGTGGTCATGATGCCTGGCTAGAGGCCAATCTTGATCTATAAATATAAGTAGATTAATTCCAAAATCACATGGCCTATTGTCTTTAAGCCAAGTGGGAGTTTGTTGGGTTTATGTCCTAAAGCCAATTAAATTATGGAATTATAATTTATATTTATTGCCAACGTGTTTTAGGAACCTAAAGGGTCACACACATAAGAATAACTGATTGGGTTAAAATGATATATTATGGGTTAATTTATTAGATAAATTAACTATAAGGACTTATTGATAAATATCTAATAATAGTTTCCTATTTGTGTTAGGTTTCCTATTTTATTAGATTTTCTACTGGTAATAGGTTTATACCATTATGATGTCTATAAATATAACCCTAGTCATTGGAATGATATACAACAACAACACCTTGTATACAGTGATCTAGCTATCAATCCTCTGACTGATCAATCCTTTGGAAGGATCCCAATTACAGTTGTTCGAGTGGATACCGTTAGAGGCCGGATAATTGTGCGGCTCGTGATCAGTTTCATCTCTATGCATATTGTTCGTGGATGCCCTGAATATTGCTGATGGATTTGCTTTCGAGGTAACATCTGATCTAGTATATTGTATTATTCATATGATTGCAAAGTGATCTTGGCATATTCAATCTATATTTATTTCCCTGCGCATAGATTAATTAACTTACAAGCCCAACCTTCCCTGTTCTCCTGGCCTTCATAAAGTGGTGAGTCTTATACACAATTAACACATTGTCCGTAATTAATCTACCAGGAATAAAAGCTGACTGAGACTCTAAAATTAAAACAGGCAACACAGTACGAAGCCTATTTGCTAAAGCTTCAGACGCAAGCCTGTACAACACATTGCATAAGCTAATGGGGCGAAACTGATACCCTAGCTTGGGCCAATGGATTTTTGGGATTAACACAATGTTGGTGTGATTTATTTTGGGGTCTAGAACACAATTATTAAGGAAGTTCAACACAGTTTCTGTTACCTCCTTACCCACAATGTGCCAATACTTTTTGTAGAAGAGAGGGTTCATACCATCCGGATCGGGGGATTTGAGGTTGCTCATCTGGAGGGCCCGATGGATTTCTTCCGTGTAAGGCTGCTCCAAGGCGTTCTTAAGCTCATCATCTAGTTTTGGGCGAACTCTACAAAGCAATACCAGAATGGCTACTAGCTCTGGCCAACTCGAGCTAAAAATCCCTGCGAAATACTAGAGTATAATATTTTCCATTTGCTCCTGCTTCTCCCACTCCTTGCCCGTTTCATCCAGTAATAAGGTGACATTGTTCCATTCCCTTCGGTGTGTTACCTTTGCATGGAAAAAGGTTGTGTTTCTATCGCCTTCCTTAAACCATTGCGTCTTGCTCCATTGCTTAAACCACAGATCTTCCTGGTCCAGGACAACATTTAATTGGACCCTGAGTTCAGCTAGGCGGAGCTGGGTGGCTTCTTTGATCAGACCATCCTCAAGCCGGAGGATCTCCTCTTTAAGCTGGCTGATTTCCGTGGCTAATTGGCTCCCATCCCTCCTGTAGTAGTGCAGATGCATAGGCCTCCAAATGTTTCACAATATCCAAGCCTCTCCCCTCCCAGCCTTTCTTCACTGCCAACTTTGTTTCCGGTCTCTGTATCCATACCGTTTCGAAACGAAATGGTTTAGCTCGCCGGTGCGTGCTGAACAACTAGTTGGTCAGTGTGGAATTGCACATTAATAGCTAAGTGATCTGATGACAAAGTCCGGATATGGCTTACTTCATGCCATGGGTACTGCCTTCGCCACGCCTTATTACAGATTACTCTATCCAGTCTACTCCGCTGCTTGTTTGAGTGAAGAATAACTGCCGCCAAGTGAATGGATCGCCCTGATGGCCTAAGTCAGCGGCCCCCAAGCCCTCTAAGAACATCATGAATCGTTGTATTTGCCTATCCGGTCGAGCTCGACTACCCACTGCTTCATGTTGGTATAGAATCTCACAAAGTCCCCTAGGACCAACCAGGGATCTTTCGTGGAGCCCAAGTAACTGCCTATCTCCTCCTAAGCTTCCCAACGACGGCTGGCATCCGGTTCGCCATAGACTCCCGTCAGCCGAAATTTTCTATTCGTGATCTCCGCTACACTATCTATAATTCGGTCTGTAAAGCCCTTATTAATCATTGGATTAGTTCTAACAGTTGTGATTGATTTAACTACACCTTAAGTTAATTTAGCCAATTGCACTACATAAGCTCTCATTTTTTTTTTTTTAAAGAGACACTACTTTTTATATTATGGAAGCTACTTTTTGTTTGAAATATTAAAAGGGTAATTATGTCTTTTGATAGAGTGATTTACAAAGGAAAAATTCTTATTAAGGGCGTAATGAGATTTAAAATTCCTTAAAAGGGTATTAAATTTTTATAATTCTTTCTAAGGGCGTGAATATTTTTGATTCTTTAAATAGATTCTTCATGTCCATTTTACCCCTTTTTAAAAAGGTAATATTAGTTTATGTATGTACATTATCAAAAAGCCCAAACCCTTATGCCTTAATTCAATGAGAAATTTTTTCGAAACTATTAAGCTAATCACTTGAGGCCATGTTCTTCGCAAAATGATGGATTCAAAATCAAGGGTAAAGGATTCTGAATTCTACATTAATCCCACGTTAAACCCTCTTGATTGAATATGGGAAGGAAAAAAGAAGAAAGAACTTCCATTGCCATCGTCTTTCAGTAATTGGTTTAGATTTGAGAGCTAATTTCCTGGAATATCGTTTGTAAAAAGATTGGATTAATTTGGTGGGGTTTTTTTTTTCCTCTAGCTCTCTGAAGGATTCAGAATTTGTCTTCATAATATCCTTTTGATGGAACCAAGGGATTACGATTACAGCACTCTGTAAATCTGAAAAAAAAAAAAAAAAAAAACAAACTGGCTGGTCCTTCTTAGGCTAAAATTTATTCATGGTGGTATCATGCATGAAACTTATGAGGATGAAGAAGTTGTTGCTGCAGAGAAAACTCTGTACGATGAGCTCTGTTCACACTTTGGAGCCGATTGTTCATCTCTATAAAAAAAAAAAAATTTATACATATATATATATATATATATATCTTTTATTTTTCAAATGGTAAAGTAGTCATTAACAAATTATTTAAAATATTAAAATATTTGTATGCCTTAAAGGGAATTATGAAAATTTAACATCTTTTAAAGAATATTAAATCTTATTCAAATTTATAACACAATTAATTTACTCATCATTTAGGGGCCGTTTGGTTTGAAGAGGTCAATCGGAATGGGAATGGATTTGATTGAGGAGTCAATGGAAATGAGAATCAATCGGAATGAGAATTAATAGTTGTTGTTTGGTTCAAATCTTGGAATGGATATGAATGACATATATGATGTTTGGTTCAGTTGAATATCAGTAATGGAAATCAGTCAAAATTCCAAATTTACCCTTATATTTCACACAAACCTAGACCCAATTACCCAATTACCCCACCCACGGTTTTCACCTTTATCATCTTCTTCAACCTCCTAGTCCTGACGCAGCCGCCGCCGCTCCACCTTATTCTTCACGGAACAGACGCAAAGTAAGGTTAGCTTTCTGTATCTCCCAACACTATGCTCTGCTTCATAATCAAATGAAAGCTTAATAATTAAATTAAATAAAAACCCATCAATTTTGCTTTTGAGAGAAGGCGAAAAAAAGAATAAAGATTTGATTTTTTCCCCCCAATTTTTCTGTATTCTTCATTATCATCATTATCATCCTGCAGTTAGTTCAGTGGTGGTGTTGTTTGTTTGTTGTTGCTGTTGGGTGTTGATGTGCGCTGTACCGGAATCACCCACCACACCAAGTCCCGACCCAGCATCCGCCGCCTCCTCCAGTCCGGCGGCCTCCATTCGCCTGGAGGATAGGGGGCTACAGACTGATTGCCGCCGACCAAAAAGTAGAGGACGAGAATCCTTCCCGTCGCACGAAGGGTGCTGGTCAAGCGCCCAACTCCGGCGGAGGAGATTCCAATTCCGGCTAGGCCGCTGAAGACGAACCAAACGGCTGAAGAAGAATTTTATCTGAGATTGAGAAAAAGAGAGAGGGTTTTTTCGGAAGGGAGAATAATTTTCATTCCGGACGGGCTCTTGAATTCGAATACCGGGGGGGAGGGGGGGAAGGGGGATGGTATTGAGCCATGTCCAAATATCAAGGAGTGGGAATGAGATTTTCATTCCCATTCCCACATACCAAACAACAACAATGGCAATCAATTACTTTTATTCCCATTGACCCCTCTGAATAACCCTAACCAAACGCCCCCTTAAAGTGCAACAAATAGTTTAGGGATTGACTGTTACAATTAAATGTTTAGGGGTCAATTTATAATTCAACCAAAGTTGGAGATAGTAATTTGCAGTTGACTATTTTTGAAAATAAATTGATTTTTGGTAGAAATAGCAATTAGGCGACGGTAAAGGAATAGAATTTCTGTCGCCGCGCTCCTCCCGTCTCCGGTTACTCACAGTTGTCACCGACGCTAACGTGGAAGTTAGGGCATCATGGGAGAGCGTTCCCACCGTAAATCCAAAAAGTCCAGTAAAAGAAAGCACCGGAGTAAGGAAGATGAGTACGACTCCGACACGTCATCACCTTCGTCGTCGTCCTCCTCCTCCTCCCCGTATTCCTCAGGAGATGATGATGACGACAGCAAGAAAAGAAGCCGCAAACGACGCCATCGAAGCAGGGACGAGAGGCACCGCAGGAAGAGCTCTTCTAGAAAGGATAAGAAAGAATCACGGCGAAGAAGAAAGAGTAAAAATAAATGGAAGCGGGATGATAAGGTGAAAGAGAGATATAATTCGGATTCGGATTCTGGTGATTCCGAGGACGGTTCGGGTCGAGACAACCCGGAGGAGGTTGTGAAATGTATATTGAAAAAATTCCCCGCTGTTGCTGGAGACTTGGAGCTGGTAATTTATTCGTTTTTCTTTATTTGTAGTAGTTTAAAAGGTTGTTGCTTTTTTGCTATTTATTATTTTTATTTTTTTTCAATTTAGGTGAGTAGTGATGTCTATTGTGTGAATTCTTTCCTTCTGAATAGGTTAGGTTTGAAGTTAATGTTAGGGAAATTTTCCTCATAAAATTTTTTCGGGTGGGAAGCATCAAAATTTCAGAATGGAGGAAAGTATAAGTTTTAAGCTTGATACGGGTACTTGAGCATCTTAACAAATTCATTTGCAAAGGTAACTTTGGAAAAGGTAGTTGTAGGAAGAAAACATTGGTGTTTTCTGAATGATTGGAAGATGGGGACTGAACTTGGGAAAACTGGTATTATTTGCAAATTGTTAGAATTTTGATTCAGTAAGATCTGAGGGGTTTTTGGTTAGGTCAGTAGCACTGGACAATGCCAATGGATGAACTTGATAAATTTTGGGGCCGACTCAAATACTGTCTTAGCTCAAGCCTCTATGTAGACAATCCCCAGATCCCCCTGATCGGTGAAAAATGTGTTTGAACTTAGAGGAAACTTTGGCTGGATCAGAAGGTTTTCAGTTTATTGTGACTCTGAGGAATTGCTAGATGAAAGTCTCACACATATCATAAAGATTTTTGGTGCTATATGTAAATATTTGTCAGAATCCTTCTTTTTTCATTGAGCTAAGGGCAACTGGAACGTAACAGTGTCTACATAATAGTTTTAAAAACTTTATGAACCAAATTGACTATAACATAGCAGAAAAGCAATGTAGAAAGTCCTAGTGCTATAGCTTGACTTACTTTTTTGTCCTTTTGCTCTTACTTCTTGATAGTGTTGTGTTATCCTCCACTATTATAGACCATAAATTTTGTGCATGGTTATATGGAAAGCCCCATTCGAAACAAAGTGGGAGTAGTCTTAATAGATGAAAAAATGAGAGAAACACGCCTAAGATGGTTTGGACATGTACGTAGGAGACTCCTAGACGCCCCAGTAAGACGGGTAGAAAACATAGAAGCAATTAATATTAAAAGGGGTAGAGGAAAGACCTAAAAAGAATTAGAAAACAACTTTAAAATATGATATGTCATATTTGAATATAAATGAATCGATGTGCCATGACTGTACACGATGGTGAGATGTGATCCATATAGCCGATCCCACATAGTGGGAAAAAGACTTAGTTGCTGTTATATGGAAGAAAGTTTTAGTTGTACAGTTAGTAGTGCTTTACTAATGTCTTTCGATGAATTGTGCATGGTAGGAAAAGCAATGTAGAAAGTACTAATGTCTACATAATAGTTTTAAAAACTTTATGAACCAAATTGACTATAACATAGCAGAAAAGCAATGTAGAAAGTCCTAGTGCTATAGCTTGACTTACTTTTTTGTCCTTTTACTCTTACTTCTTGATAGTGTTGTGTTATCCTCCACTATTATAGACCATAAATTTTGTGCATGGTTATATGGAAAGCCCCATCCGAAACAAAGTAGGAGTAGTCTTAATAGATGAAAAAATGAGAGAAACACGCCTAAGATGGTTTTGACATGTACGTAGGAGACTCCTAGACGCCCCAGTAAGACGGGTAGAAAACATAGAAGCAATTAATATTAAAAGGGGTAGAGGAAGACCTAAAAAGAATTAGAAAACAACTTTAAAATATGATATGTCATATTTGAATATAAATGAATCGATGTGCCATGACTGTACATGATGGTGAGATGTGATCCATATAGCCGACCCCACATAGTGGGAAAAAGGCTTAGTTGTTGTTATATGGAAGAAAGTTTTAGTTGTACAGTTAGTAGTGCTTTACTAATGTCTTTCGATGAATGTTGTGTGTTGCAGCTGTTGCAGATGATAGATGATGGTCAAGCTGTTGATATTAGAGGATTGTCTGAAAAGGCTTTGATCAAGAACCTGAGAAGGCTATTCCTTTCACTGAACCTTAAAGAAACTGGTGATCATGTCTTTCTTTTGAGATCGAAACAGTATCCTACATTGGAGGTTGTTGGACCCATCATCCATGATCATGTGCAGCCTCATAAGCAGCAGCTTGGTAATGCTACTCCAGGGAATGATATGCATACAGAACCACCTGATGCAAGGCATGAGCAAGTTACAGATGATGTTCAGATTAGTAATCCATCTGGAGATGCCATTGGTCCTCAGAGGAGGTATGTTGAGTTTCTTTTTGTTCTACTCTGTATTTCCCTGGCCGTGAATCCTTTATCGGTTTAATCAGTCAACTGCTGTGTGTCAGTTAGTTTCTTTCCACCACCTTTATGAGGCGCAACATGGTCAAGAACATCAGATAACTAAGCGTTTATGATTTCTTTTGTATTCTCTTAATGGTCAAATGCATTAAGTGTTGATTCTCTCTCTCTCTCTCTCTCTCTCTCTCTCTCTCTCTGTGTGTGTTCATGGTTATTTAAAGAAAATATGATGGGAATTACTGTTTTCGTCAATCACATAGAAGAAATTTAATTGGGTAAGAGAGCCACCAGGGCGAGTATATCCTATTTGTAAATATGACAATTTTACTGGAATTATTTACTTTTTGTGGTATTTTTCCTTGTGGCATTTTTCGGTTCCTCGTATGTAATCAAGTGAAACACTTGAAAAGTATTTACTTTCTGTTGACTTAAGAGGATTATGGTCTGTATATGATTGTAAATGTGATTTCAATGCCACAGACCTTCCAACTCATTATTTGTTGTTTCAGGGTGATTGGTCCTGTAATGCCTTCTGCTGAGTTACTTGCCGCTGCTGCCAAATTAACTGAAGCAGAAGCTGAATTGAGGTACTGAGATCCATGATATTAACATTTGGTGTAGCAGGACACAGAATAATGAACTCAAATGCAAGACTTGAAATAAAACCAAATTTGGAGAACTGCTCTAGAACTTGACTTATGAAAGCTATAGCCCCTAGTACAAATTAGCAGGACAGATTTATGGATGCAGTAATATACCATGAGGAATTTTGCTTTTCAATTGATCAATTTGAAAGGAAGCTAAATAAATTGAGATTGAAATTCATCAAGCCAGTTTTGAATAGCTAATGAAAATATGCTAAGTAAATTGTGAAAGTGAGTTACTTTTGAATAGTAAATGGGGGTCTTTGACCGGCTGCATCACTTGTGTAGTTACTCTAGTCTTGTGACATTTGTTTTCTTAAGTTTGTATTACTTTGAATTTCTAAAGGAAGTGATTTTACAAACTAATTGAAGTTTGTCGATGGGTGATTTTAGAGAGGCTGAGTTAGATGACGATTCTGAGTTCATAGGGCCGCCCCCCCCAGCAGTGGTTGCTGAAGCTGAGTCATCAAATGAAGCAGAGCGTTTTGAAGAGGTCTGCTTTTTCTCTGGGCATTCCTCCTAACTTATTCGTCTTTGTATATGTGCAAAATTTAAGGGTGAACATGTGTGCTTTAGAAAGACAGCTTGCTGACATGTTTGTGTGTTAGAATTACCACGACATCTCTTTGCTGTTGGGTTGGTTGTCTTGTCAATACTTATCTATGTTTATTTTCCATTTTAATGGACCTAAGGACCTTACAAATGTAGTTACTTTGTGTAAGCTATGATACTCAATGAACTTTTCTTCACGTGGCCTTTTTCTCTCTCTTCCTTAACATTTTATCTATTCTTGGTGAGAAGAATTAGAACAATGAGATCCCTCTATGCTTTGGGAACTGTACTGGTGGGAATTTGTAATCAAGAATTCTGCTATATTTATGATGTATAGGGCTGCAGTGATGAACTTCTAGAATACAGGGAGAAGCTTTCATTTATAAGTGGGGGTGTGAGTTCATATGTTATTAGATGCTGTTAGTGGATCATGAATATTTCTTACTTGCTTGGGATTAAGGTTTTTTTTTTTTTTTTTTTTTTTTTCTTCTTAATTTTTTTTCTTGTATAGATTACAAGAATTATGGGAGCTGAGGTGGACAGTGCATATGATGTCCTTGGAGTGAATATAAACATGTCAGCTGAAAACATGAAGAAAAGGTAAGTTTGTTCTTGATATTTTGTTGTGAATGAATAAACTTGTTTCTCTTGGTTTCAGTAGTGGATTACTGTGTTGTAATTACTTGTAGGAATGTGATTCTTGAGAATACAACATTAATAGGGAAGCTGATCAAATTCTCTATAGAATTTGTTGTTGAAAAGAACAATTCTACCATCCCATTGGATATAGTGTTGATGCATTTCCACTAAAACTATGCTGAATATTTTGAAGGAAAAAAAAAAAAAAATCTTGCAAATTCCTGCGCTTTCTCTGTTTTTCTATTCTTAGCTGTGACACTTAAAGTTCTCTCAGGATTTGGTATCCTAGGATTTCAGATTTTGTTGATAAATATTAAGGTTGATATATTTTATAGTTGGAATCTTTTGTTCCTCGATGAGACACTGAAAACTTCTTTTTTAAGCTAGGTACTGGAAGTTGTCTCTTATGGTGCATCCAGACAAATGTTCTCATCCTCAGGCTCACCAAGCATTTGTCAAATTGAACAAAGCTTTTAAAGACTTGCAAGATCCAGACAAGGTAATTGTTAGGAAACTAGGGATTTGTTTCAAGTGAATTTGAAATTTGTTCATGCTGCAATTTATTGCTCAATCCACTCATAAGAATTTGATCTTGTATGTCATTTTTAAGAATTGGTCTATCTCACTTTTGGGCCCCATCTTTCTTTTTTTGCTAAATTCAGTACCTGTATTTGGTCTATAAGTGTTGTTTTAAAAACAATAGCGTGTCATTGTATCGTACCTAAACTTGGGAAAGATGTTTAGTTTGATTATCCTAAATGCCTTGGATTTTTTTCTCAGAAGAATATTAGTTTCTTGGTAGTATTAAGTATGGAAGAAAATGATGCTATAAAACTAGTAATGGTTGCATGTTCTCTGGTATATGAACATAGCTTTTTGGTGCTTAAACTTTGAGTTTAAATGTCTGCCCATGCTGTCTATGCTGATCATTTTGCCTGCATGAATATCTAACTGTTTCTGTTTCTTGATATGATTTTTTATTCGATTTTCCTGCTTTTGTAGCGCAAAGCATTTGATGAGAAAATAAAGCTCAAAGAGGAGCAAGAGAAACTCAAGGTACAGTATTTGCATGTTTTTGTCCTTTTTTCTCTCCTCCATTATAGTTATATTAACAGAATGGTTACTGTCTCTGTAGGCTGGATTGAAAGAAATGAGAGAAGCTGCTCAGTGGAGACATCTGCAAGGTCAACATTATTCTTTGAAAATTTGTATTCACCCTTTTTTCTTTGGTTGCAATCTAAGTTAGCTATGCCTACGTTTCTGACATGCCCAGGTTCTCACCTAATCTGTGGGGTTGTCAAGCCAATCTGTGTACCATGGAAATTCGATCCAATTGTTTTGAGTCTGAAATTAGATTTCTTATCAAGTTGATACCAAAAGTAAAGTTTCATTGTGGGCCTGGTCAAGTTGCAGTAGGGTACCTGTGATTTCATATCTCTGTGGTTAGAGTTATTTAGCCTTAGATATCATTTCATGCGCATTTTTTGGTCAATGTATTGCATGTTATTGTTATCTAGGTTACTATGTGGTTAATAATATGATGTGTTTGGTCGAGGTTTACTACAAACTTGTATTGCTAGCTTTTTCTATACACTGTCGTTTCCCTTACCTTCTGAAGGATGAAAATGTCTCAACTCTGGCATGTTTGTTTTGTTAGACTAGTATAAAAAATCTGCTTTCTATGACTATTTGGTTTTGCATTCTGCTTCTAAATATAAATGAATTGGAAAATAACTACTCCTTGTGTCCCATATAAAGAGTCTTCTTTCTAGAAGGTACAACTTTTTATAGGTGGTAAAGTACAACACTTAAAATAAGTTATTTGACACAATTTTTTCATTTATACCCTTACTTATGTGTTCATTGTTGACTGCACATATATTAGTAAGAGTGTAGAATGTAAAAACATAAAAACATGACTCTTTTATTGGGGCAATTGTTATTATTATTCTTTTTATATAAAAATAGGACTCTTTTAGTTGGATAGAGGGAGTATAATAAATGGCACCATTTTGAAATATAAATGAATCAACATGTCTCGACCGTACACGATGACGAAATATGGTCCATATAGCCTATCCCACTTTGTGGGATAAAGCCTTAGTTGTTGTTGCTGTCAAATAAGACGGCATTTCACAGCTGCTTATCTGAGTCAGTAAGAAAGTTGTTTTATTGGTATGTTGAGCTGAAGGCTTTATAGACTTGTGCTATTGTGTAAATGCCTGATTGATTTTTTTTCACTTGAGCCATCTTTCATTCTGGTTTTTGAAATTAGTACCAGATGTGGTTTTTGTGTAATGTTGTGATTATGATTATTTCTAGGATATCTTCCTGGTCTGACCACTGCAAAGTCCTTGAATTGCAGGTATATCCATGGAAGGCGACGATATACTTTTGGCAGAAATGGAGATTAAAGTTGAACCTAAAAGAGATGAATGGATGACGACACTACCTCCTGAAAGAAAAGTAAGGATCTCTTTTTGACCTTATTTTTCTTTTCTAATTTTTCTCTCATCTTGATTTGGGAAATCAGAACTATGGAAAATACCCTGGCAACGGCTGCGTCCTAGTTGCACTTTTAATTGCCTTCTAGTCTTCAGAAATCGCAGAGACTAAGTGACATCTCTGAGTATCAAGGTAGATGACAAATTTAATCCATGCCGAAGCCCTTATTGTTGTAAGCAATAGCTATGCGAATCAAACAGGCATTCAGAAATCGACCTCATCTTACTAGCTGTCCTCTTAGTTGCCCCCTAGTTTTTCAGGAAAATTCTGCCGTAGAACACCTATTTACTGTTTCTAAAAGAGAGCTAAAAGATTTAATGTTAGTAACGAACAATTTTGTGCTGTCTTTAGTTAGTGTGGAAATAAAGCATTCCATAAACAGTGAAATGCATGTTGTATGAAACAACAGCCCAACCCCCTCTTAGGTGCCATAACCCCAAGAGTTGGTACAAATGATGCCATTCAAGGTTCTCACCCAAACAGTATCAGTAGCACTATTAAGTGACCTGACTTATAAAATAGGGCGAAATACAAGTAACCGCATGAATCTTTAAAAAGAACAAAATAAATCTTGTAACATAATGAGCCCTTGACTCGTAGTCAACTTTATTATTTTTCCCAAAATAACCTTTACGAAAAAGCATCCAAGCACAAGGACTTTTGCTCACTTTACGAAATTTTGTACAATGACCAAAAAGTCCTCATACTTGGGCTCTTTTTGTAAAATGACAGGTATTTTGGAAACATTTTGTTATATTTGAAACCATAGGGTCCGTTAATGATCTTTCATGAAACCTCAGAGGGTAATTTGTATTTTACCCTATATAATAACAGTAGAGTATAAATCGTCAAGATTACATCCCAAATGGTTAAATAATATCGAAATTCCTTAATCAGTCTGGTATCCCCATAAATCCAACTGGTTGTCAATATCCAAATAGTTTAAACTCAGAATTGAAATTTGATCAGTTTCAGGCTTTAGGTCGGTTTCTCACAGGACTTGGACTTGTAATGCCTTCGAAAAGAAGCCATAGAAATTAGGTTTGGAAAATGATGAGCTACAATAGGTCAGTGAGGGTTCTCAGTTTTCCAAAACCACAGCAAACAAAGCATTAAGAACAATCAACAGTTACAGTTAGACAGTTCAGTAAATAATGACGCTCTACAATGAGCAAAAAAATCAGTACAGTGAATGATGCAGGCGAGGTTGAACAGAATATCCTTTCTATGCCATAAGGATAGACTGTCGAACGTTCCAAATAGACTAGGTCCAAACTCAAATAAACAGTAGCCTGTCAGGGAAACAGTGGTTGTGATTCTGGAGTACCTTAGTACGCATGGCAGCTAGCCTTGCGATCAGGCCCAACTCCAAACTGTCGGGTCGTTCAACTAGTAGGTGTTCGATTCTAGTTTAGTTCACAGTTTACAGTCAAGCAAAACTGTTTCACTATGGCAGACAATTAATAGTTCCTTTGCAACTGAAGTTGTACCTTATTCAAATAAATAATTCATCCATCACCACTGTACCCAAATAATTCCTTTGCAACTGACACTCTCAGTATTTGATCATAACCCCTTACCATTACAAAATAACTACAAAGATCCTGGGGGCCTTTCTATTTGCTTATCCTATCAGGTCAAATCAATGAATCGCCATAATGGTATATTATTTTACTATCTCTTTCATTTGTATTCTTTTGAGTGGCGGAGCAGCATGGTATGCAAATGCCCTTCTTTCTTCACCTACTAAAATAAAGAAAATTTTACATTGGTTACCAACAATGCTTGTTACCTGACTAAATTGATTTTAGAAGAATACTACTAGTTGGTGAAGAACAAAATTTGGAGGGATATACATAAATTAAACATGTGATCTTTGTATTTAATTCAACCAATAAACATCAACTAAAAGTGAGTCAGTGCCCCCGCTGTCCTTGTCCTAGCTCATTCTCTTTTGCATTGTATATTTCACGCAACCAAATGTCATGTCAAACTGTCAAACTGCCTTTGACTTACTATGTATGTCGTAGATTATATCTTAATCAACCTGTTGAACATACTTGGTTAAAGTTTAGTCATTCATAATTTTAAAAAATTTTAAGAATTTTCAGTTGGTGATCTAAGTTTGGTACTTCCTTGAGTACGTATTATTTTTTATGTTGAAATTTAAAATGTATTTTTGCTCAATGTTGGCCTTGTATTGGTCTTCACTAATTGCCTTCATTTGCATTATGTTTATTAGCCTGGAGTGAGCATGCGATCGACAACACAATTCAGCAGAAGTTCGAAGGAAGGACGTGGGGACACTAGTGCCTGGACGGATACTCCAGTAGAAAGAGCACATAAAGCAAAAATGAAGTATGTATATGCACTTTAATGATGATAAGACCTTAGGAAACGTTTTATTTGAAGCTAACATACTTAAAAACTGCAGTTACTTAGAAGCATACAATGAGGCTTCTGCACTTGGTTCAAACGATCAAGAAAGAAGAAGATCTAATTCCGAGGCTGAACTTGTGGATCAATATAACAAATCAAAACGATCAAAGTCACTGGTAGAGAAGCACCGGGATTCAATGCAAAGTCGCTCGAAGAAGAAATCTAAGCTTGAACCGGTTAAAGAAGAATGGGAAGGTAATCATCCATGGAAACCATGGGATCGGGAGAAAGATTTGACTGCCGGAAGGCAAAATGTGAAGTTGGATCCTGAAAATATGGGTGGGGGTTTATCTTCTAGGTTCTCGTCTGGATCATTTCAAAGAAATTTCCTGTAGTTCGCGGATTAGGGCATTCCATAAAAGATTCGGAGCTCCTTTGGCTTCTGCTTTCTTTTTAGCTTCTGGGTACGTATTTGCCTTTTCCAGCTTTTTACATGTATATTATTGGCCTTTTTAAGTAAACAATATTACTGTTGAGAGAGATCTTTAAAAGTGGGAAATTCTTTCAGTAAGTGATGCTCTTTCTTTGAAAAGCTTCAGTGCCACAGCTTCGTGAATTGCATCTTCAATAATTATCTTTCCTTACTTTTCTTTCTCTTTTTTTTTTTTTTGTTGAGGAAAATCTCTTCTTCCTTTTTTTCAGCAGTTTTCTGTTCCATATTCGGTTGAGATTTGTTGTCTCCAATAGATCCACTAGTGGGCTCCCCACATATGTGAGGGGAGACACAGCAAGGACACACTAATTGGGGACATAGGATATGATATCCATATTCTTAGGCATATGGGGGCATGACTAGAGTTGAAGCGCACAAAAATATACTTGAGTTGGGAAAAAAAAGAAAAAAGAATGCCATAGAATTGAGTGTATATGTATACATTTTTTTGATAAGGAAGCAATTCCAACAATTCAACTATTTTACATGCAAAGAGTTCAGCAGAGCTCTATCCCAATAAACAGCATAACCATCCACAACCATAGAAAGCTTGGTTGCATAATTTAGGCATATAACTCACAAGCAAAGGTCAATTCTGCACTTAAATACAACAGCAATATAAAGAAAAACAGACACCATAGCTGGCTGAGACCCTTTGCTAAGGGCATCAACATCCTCAGGAGGTTGGGGAGTGCCATCTAGATTCTCAAGAAGGGTCGGATCGCAACCATCCACTTCCTCGATGTTGGAAGCAATGGCTTCAAAGATCAGAGCCTTCACTTCTTCAAACCTCGCTTCAGCAAGGGATACCTCGGCTAGAAGCCTCCAAGCATCGCCCTCAGATGCCGTCTCATACTCCTCCTTCCTTTTCAGCACCATATGTCCACTGATCTCCCAAACCGCAGGGTTAAAGGAGCTCGAGGAAAACTCTTTTCCCAGAATCAGAGATGAGAACATTGTAGGGGACGTTGGAGTAGACCGATACAGGAGTCAGAGATCACATGGACAGATCCTTCAGAGAGTTTCCACCTTCAAAACACAAGACCTCAGACGGGGTATTTCAATAGGAAATGGCACTTCCAGGTAATAGGCTTGGAACTAGAGATGATGAGAGAATATAAAACCATCTTTTCATAGACATCAAAGAATATGAGGTGACAAACAGCGTTAACATTACTTTAATTACAATATAAGGTCTTTCAAAAAACAATATATGGAAACTCTTTAGGAAACATTTAAACAATTATGCAAAAGCTAGCACTAGAATAGGAAGGAAAGAAACAAGTTAACATAAAAAGGGGAAAATTTAGAAACTGCACCAACAACAATTAAGCACCGTACTTAAGCTTAAAACACCTAAAAAGAAAAAAAAAATGGAAAAGAAAAAGAAAAACTAACAAAGCAGGAACAATATAATCTTTCACAGTACAGAAGACCAAAACATCAAAATCCATGCAAATAAATTCTTAGTAATAAAAGCTCAATCAAAACTCCTACGAAGACACGTTCAAACCTACACTTTTTATCTTAGAATCCTCATCAAGCTATGAAAATCCATAATCTCCAAAGTAGCTCTTCCTTTGACAGCCAAACTCTTCAAAGGACATATATATGTCACAACACTTTCACTCAGTGTATCTCTTATTCAGTTGTTCATTCTCCTAATCATTTTCCAAATTTTATAATGATAGTGATGGGAAGTCAAATCTTACTCAGTGTAGATAGAATGCTCCCATCTAATGTTTTGATATTTAAGGTATATATATAGTTAATAAATTCAACAAAATTTTTGTCTTATTCTAAAATTAGTTTGAATAATTGATTTTTGCTTTTAAGTTCCTTATCAATATGCTAACTGATGCACTAAGCTGCATTCAGATAAACTATAAATCAAAAGAACCAGACAAAAGGAAATATCATGTACCAAAAGGTCCAAAACTGCAATGAAACTCTTTATTACTTAAGCTGCAACTGTTGTCTAAACATAAGTGAGACCAACCAGAAAAAAGACCTAAAACTAAACTCTGAAGATCTAGGAACTGCAATCTCACTAGTTCATGCTTTCCTCCTCATCCTTTGGATACCAGTATCGGTTATAAAACCAGGTAGAATCAGCGACAACACGCGCATTTTCTTGGTTACGGTGCCAAGTGTAGAATGCATGAGTTCTGTTCTTGATCTCAATAGTTGCATGCCCAAAACTTGCTTCGCGGAACGCCGAGTAATCTGGTTGTGGTTCTATAAAGCCTCTGGCAATGCCTTCAATATTTCCACCATCACCGATTGTAAGGTAGGCCGGTGCAGACATATCCTTTATAGGAGCACTCAATCCATTTGTGATGTTGTACCTTATATTTGAATACCTTTTCTGTTTTGTGAGAATAAAACAAAAGAATTAACAAAACTTCCTTCCAGAAAAACCCTTCAAGAGAATCAGAAAACAAAAGAATTTGGAACTTACACAACGCTCATAAGAATGAACATGCCCTGCAAAAACGAGATCAACCTTGTGCTCAACAAACCAAGATTCAAACATAACTCTCATGCTTTCTCCTTCCATATAATGGTAGGAGTTACTGTTGTACCATGGTGAATGAACAAGAACAAACACCCAAGGAGTAACTTTTCTGTCAATCTTTGGGAGCTCTTGCTTCAGCCAGTTGTACTGTGGGGTATATTTGCCTAAATAACCAAAAGAAATCACCAATTTCACATCCATTTCTGGCCTTAATTAAAGTAGTCCTAGCTAGCTTTAAACGAGTGATCCATGAAAGAAAATGTTATTACCATAAGCGGAATAAGAATTAAGGACAATTATGTAAGCTGATGCCCTTTTAATGGAGTACCAAAGAGGAGATGTGCTCTTGGAATGCTTGTATGGCACATGAAATCTGTGTAGGTAAGGCTTCCATGGATAATATTCGCCCTGCCAAAGAACATCAAATTAGTCTTTCTGATCCTCTGTACCACAACTTAATTAAAAGAAAAGCAAAAAGTGCATAATATATACAATTTCAGGGGCAAAGTCAAGTTCATGATTCCCAGGAGTCCAAATCCATGGTTGATAAGCAACACTCTTCTCAATGAAACGGCCCCAAGTATCCCACTTGACGTTGTTATGATAAGGATGGTCATCAGCATACGATAAATCTCCCAAAAACAACACGGCTTGGCCTTTTGCAGGATTTGCAATGTAATGCTCCAAGGTTTGGTTCGAGTCAGCAGTTTGTCCCAAGTCCCCTGCATGCATAACAACACCACCAATTCATTAATCATAGTACTAAATACTCTGGTCCCGACGCAGATGAAGAATCTACTTTGTAATACTAATACCGAAAACCTTCTTCAAATCAAAGTGTGTATGACTAATATCATACTCACCTATGAGACCAAAGTTATAAGGAACATCAGGCCCTACGGCTGGTGGAGTTGTGAAGTGGAATCGCCTATTAACCCATGATGTTTAACATTATGTCCAACTTCGTAATAGTACTTTATATCATACTAACATTTGCAATTCAAAACTCAGTTAATTAGATCAAATGTACACTAAATCTGTACGTGTCATAGCCTAAAAACACCAATGTTTGAAAGGTTAAAAACCTCTATAAACATACCTTAAGTCCTTCGACAAAGACATGATGGATGAAGGCAGAAGTGTAATTGTAGTATTTGTAAGCGGTGATTCTTGAACTTGTCTTATGCTTATTTGGTTTGTTGTCACAATCAGCTTCCCAATAAGTCACCACTCCAGGATGTTTAAGAGGAGTCACCCAAGAAATGATCACACCCCTTCCATCGTGATCACCTTGCGTTATGTGTACCTACAACAAATACAATAATATTCCAATTTCATTCAATCCAAATCCATTTAATAGAAATAAATGGAGTTCCTTCGTTGATAATGGCCTATAATGCATTACTCATAACAAAAGTACCTGCTCCGGTGCGTTGTGTCCTGGAGGCGGAGGGAAACTCTCTATCGGGATATCAACGGAGGGCCATGGATTCCTCACGTATTTGCTCGTGATACCTCGCCATTGTCATGGCTGCAAAACGTTAAGAAGTGAAGTAGGTTGAAGAGAGTGATATGAAGCTGTTCATTATATAGAAGTACTAAACAATAATGTAGGAGGAATATTCAATTGTATCGTATCTGATAAAACATATCTGCGGGAAGAGTTGTTGGAGAATTCCATCTCAATTTTTATCTATAAGTTGTAAATGACTTTTAACATTCACTGTAAAATCTTCTTGTAAGCTAAGATTGGGATAATTTTAGCTGCCATGAAACTACTAGCTAAGAGTAAAACATCTCATAATGAGTATAAGAGGTTTCTTATCTTGGTTGGGATTAGTACTTCAATAAAATTCTGATACTCCTATTTATTATTATTATTTTTATTTTATTCGAAATTACTGGCTTATTATCTATCAATCTATGTTTTTCTTTATTTCGTCGATTTTGTTGATGGCAATTAAGGTCGATCCATGCTGTGGTTGGTGGACTTGTAGCAGGTTTTTTTTCATTTTTTCTTTTTTAAACGTTAAAAGAATTTACCTTTATTTGAAGTAGATGTTTAAAAGATTGTTCATTTGCTTGTTATTTTTATTATTTATCAATTTGGTTGCGAGTATTGATGTATTTTGTGGGAATACTTTGATTTTGAGCAAACAAATAAATATACCCCATACAGAGTACTCATTTCTTACAACACCTAAAATAGATAATTCGATTTCATTTGTAAATAAAATTTTTAAAAGTGACTCTTCTATTCAAATAAAGAAATATTTTTGAAAGTGGATTGTCCTAATAGAACCGAAGGAATAATAGTTTTTTCGGGGTGGGGGGGGGGGGGGGGGGGGGGGGGGGGGGGGGGGGGGAACATCTAAATGGAGGGAAATATTAGGTTTCAGCTTGATAAGGGTACTTGAGCATCTTAAATATTCATTTGCAAATGTGGTTGGAGGAAGAAAGGATTGAACGTTCGTACTTTACATGTTTTGTGTTTCAGAATGACCAGGACACCACTGTTCTGTTGGTTTTGTTTTCTTTTTGAGGGTAATCCCCTACTACAAAATAAGCTTATAATAAAATCTTCAAACATTTTATTTGGTTTTTTATAGGCTCGTCACCTTTTTCCATTAAGTCTTTCAATTATTATGCCTGGTTTTTGGATGACCGTCATCACAATTTTTTTCTTACCATAAGCACCACCAAAATGTCGAAAATTAAATGAACCTGATATCCTCACACACACATTTTATATATGCCAACGTGAAATAGTCCCTGCATTCTAGGACCCTCATCATAACCCACACTAGTGGCAACATGTTGTATTTTATGATGTACCCTAGAAGTATAATATAATGTCCATTTATGACTATGGAAAAAAGAAAAAAAATACAACATTCACATCAATTAACCGAAACTTTATAATGTTCAATATTAGAAAGTAAATTCTTCGAATGAAACAGAAGTAACATTATTTATATTGCGAATCGCTTCACTATTTTGTGAGTACCAAATAAACTCTGCCTCCCCGTTAGGAAGAGTTAAAAGACCACATCCAAATTTTGAACCGCAAAAAAAATAATGTCTTTAAACAATATACATAGGTCTTAAAACAATAACATATCTAAAGATTTACAGAGAGAGAAGTAGGTATGATGCATCTATAACCTGGCTATGAAGTACAAGCCAACCGTAAAAGAATAAGTTAGAAACGAACCCAGCATCGAGTGCATTTGGCCATGCAATCTCCTTTACAGTCTACATTGTATCCAAGAACCTTTGGATTGCGTAGGAGAACATTTTTCAGAGTTTTTCCTTCAATCCCCCAATCCTTCTCCAAAATCTTGACATTTTTCTCCAATTCATCTTCAAGATCACATCCAAGAACTTCAGGGAACTTCTTCACAACTTTGGCAATGTCATCATCACTGAGGTTTAAGCTCCTCAGATAGTTCAATATCTTATTTACAACGTCAACTCTCGGAGTTTCCTTCGCACATTCTTCGCTCCAAAAGGGGGAATGAATATGACCAAATGCTTTCCCTAATATCTTGTTTTTCTCCTCAATACTGAACTGAAATGTGGATAGAGCTTCTCTGCAAGCATCCCATGATTTCTTTTCTTCGTCACTTAGAACGGTATCCTCAACTTTTGCTGCTGAATATACTTTCCACTTTCTTGACATGGGCACTCGAATGCCACTCCGTGGAACATTGGTTTTGAAGGTTGCATTGGTGAGCAGACTGTAGGTGCTACTGAAGCAGAATCAAACTATAAAGCGAAGGTGCAGAAGTCAGGATTGTGCCACTCAACAGAAGAACAAAATTATAAAATCACATGTAAGTGCTAGAACTGATGGAGATAATCCAAGATGTAGCCTAAAAGTCGCACAAATTTTCAAAACTCAAACATGTAGTTGTGACTTGTGAGCAAACAATTGAGTATTCCATTTACCAGTTACCACAGGGCGAGCTATCTGGAGTTGCCATGTTTTGTCAGTAAACTTCAAAACATTGCATAAGTGAAATTATAAATATAAGTCGTCACACATACAGATTAACAAGATGAACCATAAACATTCAGTTACCAAAAGGATTCGCTACTTTATACAAAAAAAAGTGGGGGAAATCATAATTTTAGTTCCCAAAATTTAGGGGGTCAACACCTTCAGTTCCCAATGTAAAACCTTGAATATTTTAAGCCCCTAAGTTTGGAAATGCATCACTTTTTGTCTATCTAATGAAAAGTAAGGTAAAATAACAGTGCATAATGACTTAGTGAAAATAATGGATTTTAAGGTACGACACTTAAAAGTAGACAATTTGTCACAATCTTATCCACTTATGTCCTTACTTTAAAAGTGTGGATTAACTGTTGACCATCCATAACCATATTAGTAAGGATATGAGAGGTCAAAAAAATGGAACCATAAATATTCTATTGGGAAAAAATAATTTAGAAACATGACTTTTTTAATAGGACATAGCAAGTATAAGGTTTCAGTAACTAACTTGTCAGATCTTACTAAGAGTTTTGACTGTTTTACAAATCCATTTTTTATACTCCCTCCGTTCACTCAAAGAGTCCACTTTCAAAATTTTTTTTATCCCATTTAAAGAGTCCACTTTGAATTTATTTACATTACATACCCTTACTAAGATAACAATGTATGGTTCACAATTAACCCTTGCTTCTAAAGTAAGAATATAAGTGTAAAATATGGTGGTAAATTACTTATTTTAGGTGTTGTACCTCACAACCCATAATAAGTTGTACACATTTCAAAGTGGACTCTTTGAGTGGGACGGAGGGAGTACTAATTTGGTACCCACTGAGTGCTATTTCATGCCAGTAAGAAAGTACATAAAGTTAGTGGAGGAACTTCTTGGTAAGGATGTATGTGAAGTAGTTCAAGAAAGTTTTTCATCATAATGTTACAGAAACTAAAAATGGGAGAATGGGAAGGGAAATTTTTGTTCCACCATCGCTTGTACTACCTCCTCCACTACCCTATAATATTTTGTCATTCTTTCTGCTTTCCAGCTGCCCACAACACCACACTACATTTTGGTGGTTTAATCACAGATCATGCACAGATTGTTTGGTAGACATTAGGTGCTCAAAAACTAGATATTGCCAGAGTGAATAAAGGATACAACAACAATAACAACAATTAAGCTTTTATCCCACTAAGTGATGTTGGTTACATGGAACATATCTCGTTATCATGTTCGGTTGAGACACATAGATTATATTTAAATAAAACATGTCTTTCTTTTTAGTTCCCTTCCAATTCCTTTTAGGAATTTCCTTTCCCCTTTTAATATGACTTAATACTTCTTAATTTTCTAGCTATCATGCTGGGACATGTAAAGGTCTCTTGCACATATGCCCAAACTATCTTAAGCAAATTCCTCCAATTTTCTCATCTGTTGGGACATTATGCAACATCCTTTTGTGCATTCATTTCAGCTTATTTTTCACTTAATCTTAATTCCAGTGTTGGGCTTGCTTAAGCCAGATGGAGCATGAACATCATTGCTACCATATTGCTTAAATGAAAGTTTTCCTAAACAATAATGCAGTTAAGGACAAGTAGATTTCATATCAAGTTCAGTTGATAATAAGGTAAAAGTGAATTAAATTATCATGAAAAGATACAAAGTCATAACTAGCCCGATTGTGAAATTCAACTTCCACATAATACTTATTCTAAGAGCATAACTTCGTCTCTATCCCACATTAACAAGAATCCTAAAAGTAGAAAAGCCGAGCAGAAATATACTCACATTACAAAACGAATTGCATGTAGATGAGTTCAATATCGAGATTTGACATGTGTGAATTTTTGCCAGCATCTCTGCATCATAAAGAAAAGATATGGTGAGACTGCAGAATGATAAGCAATTTTTAAAGTGAGTGAAGGAACCAATTACAGGTCACACATCCCTTGGTTTCAGCAGTAATAGAGATTTGAAACAAATTATCATCATCTAACTTCCATGCTTCTATGATTCAACATGTTTGGACCAGTACATTAGTTAATTACTCCAAATTTTGTCCTTCGTCCTCCAATTTTACCTCACCCTCACGCCAATCAGCAATTTAAAACTTTGGACACAGAACTAAAAACCCAATTAAATAAGCAAAAATTGAGAACCCAATATCGTATCAACCATAAGGATGAAATTTGAAATATCCTAATTCTATGATATTGAATTTCCAATGCTTCCCTAGAACTTAAACCAATTATTACTTGTCAACGCAAGCAGAGCCCCACACATGAAAGATGAAACTAACAAAAGTAACTCCCCGCAGAAATTGCAGAAACAAAAACCAAAGAACTAGAAAAAGTAAGATCAATGTTCGTTTGTCTACCTTGAAATGCTGGATTGTTGTGCGTCCTCGGTGTGAGAGTTGGCAAAATATAGTCCTCAGCTGTTTATAGGAGAAAATTCTTCGTGGATTGCCGTTAAGATGAACTATGGAACTTCAAGGTGGGAGTGGGGAGAAGGTCCCTTTGGCCTTTTCTCTGTTTTTTGTTTTTCTTTTTTGGTAAATTATATTTAACCCCTTAAGGTCTTAATAATTACCATTAAAGTCCTGAGGTTTTGGAAACTACCATTATCCCCTAAAGTTTGTGTTAATAGAACAATTAAGCTTCATGGTTTGGTCAAATTACTGCCGCCCCTCTTTCAGTCAAAATAAATAAATAAATAAATAAATATAAACCTCATGAGTGTTTTTGCTACTTGAAGTTTTTTTGAATATTTAGGAAATAATAGTAGCTTTCTAAAATCTCAGGGGGTTCATGAAAATTTTACCAAACCTTGAGGGGATTAAATGTAATTTACCTTGCCCCTTTTAAGTCAAGATAAATAGAGGCATACTAAACGCAGTAACGGTTTTACTAAACGCAGTAACATTCCCCTGTAAAAAGTCCGAATTGCCCTTTATGGTTAAAAATTATTTTTTTTTTATTACCTTAAGTAATTTCATTATATTTTTTTAGCCTTCAGAGTTAGTTGTTTTCATTTACTGCAGAAACACTTGTTTTTCATTTCTCACTGACACGTTTATTCAATTTGGCCCCCCGAGTTCATTTTAATTTTTGGGAAAAAAAAACCCATTCGGGGGATTTTTTTCTCGGATCTGCGATTATCGAAACGTTTTTTGCTGTTTCTGCAACATTTCGGCCGAGGAGACTATCTCCTCGGATTGAATTCCCGAAATACCGCCGAACGCCGGCGGTATTTCCGGCTAAAATACCGCCGGCGGTATTGTGGCCGGAAATACCGCCGCTGGCCGGCGGTATTTTTGCCGAAAATATTGCCTCCGACAGGCGGTATTTTGGCCCGAAAAAAAAAACTGGCGGCTGCCGGCCGTATTTTCGGCGATTTTCCAGGGCGAAAACCCCGGGACAGTCGCAATATCCCTCCAACCTATGCTAATCATAATTTTGTTAGACCTTTGGCTCTAGCCAACAATATAATTGCGCAATTTATTTGTTGAATCGAAATTTTTGTGTTTAAGTATGCTAAACCAGGTTTTTTATGTTAAAAGGATTTTCGTATTGAGAGTGATGACATTTATGTTAACCACACCGAAGTATTTCAGACGAACGAAGAGTTCAAAAGTAAGGAAGATATGATTGCATGGGTTAAAGCACGAGCAGCTGAAAATAATATGATGGCAAAAATTACTTCCTATTCGAAAATGTTGGGGCTGTTCCTAAAAAGAAGGAGAAAAGGTAGAGTTGAGATAGGGTGCGATAGATTAGGAAAAGTTAGAGAGAAGGCACCCATACCGGAAGGGAGAAGCAGACGGAGCAATACAAGCAGCAAGATGACAAACTGTCCATTTCACCTGAAGGGACAAGAAATTGATAGGGAAAAGTGGACGTTAGAGGTCAGAAACGGTACGCACAATGATGAATTAGAAGAAGTTCGAAACTGACATTCAGCGCAGACACGGTTAACAGAAGCGGAGAAGAAGAAGATTGCAGAAATATCCAGTATTAACATCAGGCCGAAGCATATATTGGCCCAATTGCGCGCAGATGATCCGAAAAATGTTAGCCACATAAGACAAGTTTACAACGAATCAGCAAAAAGTAAAAGGAATGCTAGGGGAGGTATGACTAACATACAGTGTTTCTTCAAACTTCTGCATGATCACGAATACTTCTATGCGTACTCAGGCGATGATGGAAGTAATGCACTGGGCCGCATCTTCTTTGTATACAAGAAGGCGCCTCGTCTAGTTGTTCTGTTTCTGTACGTTTTGTTTATGGATACGATGTATAAGACAAACAAGTATGACATGCCTTTGCTGCAAATTGTAGCTCATGTATCTATAGCTCAGTATGTTCATATCGCGTTCATTTTCATGAGGGATGAGACTACTCCGACTTATTACTGGGGATTGGCGCAATTGAGCACTTTATTCAAGCGAAACAATTCCCCCACGTGGTCATGATTGATCGAGAGACCGCATTACTGAATGCTGTGGAACTAGTATTCCCACATGCTACCCAACTACTTTGTAGGAGACACATTGAAATGAATGTCAAGAAACAGTAGTGTCGGTTGGGAACGACAAAACTACAACCGATGTTTTTCTATATTGTTGGGGGCAAGGGGTGAAAGCCTTGACATATGAACAGTACACGGAAGCTGTGGATTATATTGATATTAAATATAGGAATAAATCGATATTTAGAAATGTTATTCCGTACTTGAAGAAGACATGGTTGGAGCCCCACAAGGAGAAGTTTGTGTCTTGTTGGACGAAAAGTATAAAGCATTACGGAGGGCGCACAACGAACATGTAAGTTATTTATTGATTTCATTTATGATTTGTACATTGTATAATTAAGCGATGTTTTATATAAGGATTTATGTTCTATGCACATGCACAGGTGAAGAAGGCTATTGGTACGGATAGAAAGGCGTTCCCAAGTATTTTTCATGACATTCATATTATGATAGAGTTGCACCTCGATGAAATTCGGACTAAAATGGAAGTTTCGCGCAGCAAAACATACCGGAAGAGCGACTACCTACTGTATAGTAGGCTGAACGGTAGAATGTCGTTCGCTGGTATTACAATGGTGGAGGACGAATATACAAAAAGAGTTGACCTTATTGGGGACGATGGTGCGCTTTGTGGTTGCGAACTCCGAACAAGTTGCGGTCTGCCATGTGCATGTGAGATGCAACAGTTGGTGCGCGCGTACCGTCCAATTGATCCTATCGACGTTGACGCATTCTGAAAAACGCTGCATTTAGGATATACTGATATTCCAGAAACTCAGGAGGAGAGGCAAATCGCTGAAGGGCGACTGAATGAAATGTTTGTGGATGTCATGTCGTGTTCGAGCGCTGAGATAAACCTGGTCATGGGTGTTGTGCATTCGACGCTTTATCCGGAAACTGTTGATTTAGCGAAGCCGGTTAGTAGGCCACACAGGGGACGTCCCAGACACAATTCAACCCAGCGAGATCTATCAGGGTACGAGTATGCTGAAAGGAATGCGCTACAACGAGGTACGAATATATGTATTTAATTTTAACATGTCATTGTTGTTAAATACATATACACATACTCAATTTAATATGTTTTACACTCGCAGGTCGGCGATCCAAAGGCGGGCAGAGAAGACAAAGGGTTGTGAGGCCCCATGCTTCTGAGTGGCCTTACGACCTTCCCGTATTTCTGAATCAGTTCGTATTCGAATACATTACCGGGCACGTTAATGTAGTGCCCGATGGACATTGTGGGTTTAGGGTAATTGCTTATTTCGTACACGATGGAGATCAGATGCAGTGGCACCAAGTGCGTAGAGACCTGCACCAAGAACTCCAGGATGAAACTACTTTTTGGTCCTTCGTTCTTAGGGCAGTCGATTACGATTTAACATTCAGGCTGCTAGATTGTTATGTAGTTCCGGCAGAAGAGGATTTCTGGTTTGATTCTCATTTTCTGGGAATACTTGTCGCAACGAAGTACCAGAGGGTGGTTACATTATATGCCCAGCAAAGTAATACTTTCCTTCCGCTCCTGTGGCGGGGGGCAGGCATCTCTACTGATCCAAGCAGTTTCATCAATATGGGGTTAATAAAGACAAAATTATTTCATTGCTTTGTTAACGACAGGGGAGGTCTTGCTACCCTCAATCTATCCGACGTGGTGTAGCCGGGCCTCAGAACAAATGCAGCTTTGAAAATCTCATTTGGATGAAAAATTGGGTGAATTTCGGAATAAATTGACTGCTGAGTGTTAGTATACGATATTTTTCATATCAACAGCTTAACGTTAACAGCAATTTATTTTTGTTTTTACATCCGCAAGATAAGATCCTCATCTTCAGAATTTTGGTGTAATAAATTTTATCAGTACTGAATTTAAATAAAATATCTATATATCATCCCGATTGCGGTATTACCCTATACAATGCATTAAAAAAGAGATTAAAAACAGTGATTACAGCACATGGGACTCTGCCTAAATGTACTACAGTGCTGGCATCAAATCTTTCAAATGGCGAGCCACCTCCTATATAGCACTCTCCCTCACGTCACTTGGGACGGTATCCCGGTTTCGGGGATGAGCATAATACATTTTATTTGCTATATATTGCAAGCGCTGCGTTTGGAAGAAATATCGAAATATAGTTAAAAAGATTGGCCCAATTATATAATTAATGAACAGAAAAAAACATAAATTTGTAGTTCTTACCGCAACCGCAGATAGCTGTTTCGGGTCCAGTGGCTCATCCACTTCCATGTCGTCGGGACTAACACGAACGTGCGTCCGCAGATGGAAGTAGTCGAGGTACTCAGGGCACGACTGATCGGCCCAATGAGCCCTCTCCATCCCCCTTAACACCTTATTCTTGGGGTACATTTGCGGGATTTTAAGATTCGTATCAAACACGGAGGATTGCCTTTTTATTTCAGGGCCTCTGTAACAGCTTTTTAGCTGTAAAACTGTGTGAGGGATCGACTGAATGAATCCAAATTGCCTCAGGAACCGATCAGGCATATATGGCTTTACGACCCCAGGGCAATGAATAAAACCCCTATACAAGGTTATTGCGTTCACTCTTGCAGGATTTGGCCCAAAAGAAAGCCAATTGACCTAGTGTATGTGAAACATAGTAAGTGGATAATCGAATAGGTCGGCTATTATAATAATAAATATTAGAAAATTTAAATGACATAGAAATATTACCTCTTCGGATTTCATTCCGTCCAGGGCACGTCTGTATTTCAACAAATCCCAATTAGGCTCGCGCTTCCTGCAGGTTCCGATATGCCACTTAGCTGATGCTAGCCACTCGACATCCCAGGATCTCAGCTTTGCTGGAATAAATGCGGGAAAGTATTCGTATATCCAGCTTTATTAAAAAAAATGAAAAACAAATTAGTCATTTTATTCCCCAGGTATAAGGACTGAAATAATTTATAAACGATTCTTACAAACTTTCAATAAAGTCAGACACCCGCCTAACTGGGCACCGTCTGCTCTAGAGGCCCGACCAAGGTTGCGATAAAGGTTCGCCAAACATGCTGCACCCCACGCAAGTCCGCCTAGGCTTTCTACATCTTGGAGGTAAGGCAGGAAGTGCCCAAGGACGTGGGTTTTTTTCTTATCCACGAACATGGTGTTTCCAATTAACCACAGCAAATAACTTGCGGCAGAATTGGCGGCATCCACCTGTCCACTGAGACATTGGTCGCGGAGGAGGGACATTTTGACAGTGGCAAAATCTCGATCCCCGAGCTGGTCTTCCTGAATCCCCAACATCTCTAACAGCAGTTCCTTCATCTCTGCCGGATTAATTTTCCACCCAATTGGCGATCCCCCAATCGGAATCCGCAATATGTACGCAACGTCGTGGAGAGTGATACTCATCTCACCGAATGGCCTGTCGAATGAATTAGTTTCCGGCTGCTATCTCTCAACAAAGGCACTTAGGAGTGCAGAGTCTAGTTCTGGATGCATAGACCAACCCAAATGTGCCAACCCGGACTGGTCAACAAGACTTTTTATTTCCCCTTCGGCTAAATCCCACCTTTGCAGATTGTTATAGCCATTATAGCACATCAATGCACCACGTTCCTACGTAATGGAATGAATAAAATAACACATTTTAAAAGCCAACTTATTAATCATAAATAAAATAAATAAAAATCATATCAAGAAATATGTAATAAAGCATAAAAACGATACCTGTCGATGCCATACGTAGTAGGCAACATGACCTTTAAAACTCTGTAACAACTCCGGATCTGAAGGTCCACCGTTAATCGGACCATCTAGAGGCCAGTAAGCCTTCCACCCGGTATCCCCTCTGGAGCCAGAATCGGACCCAGCCCCTGACACTGACCTATGCGAGGAGCCTATTACTTCTTTGCCTTTTTTCGCTCCTTCGTCGGTTGGATGCATTTTTCCCTTCATTTTCATCCTCCAACTGCCCCGAGTTCCCTCCCATGTACCCCTGCGACTGAGACACCATCTCAAATCTTTTCGCATTTTCCCTAGCTTACTTCTCCTCCGCATTTCCAATGTATGGCGGGGCAAATGGGTTTTCGCGGAAATCAATGTTACTTTCCCTCGTCGCATTTGAGAAGTGAGAAGAGCCATGCGCTCTTCCTGCCACCTTTCTCTGCCGCTCGGATGTAGTGGGATGTATTCGGCCACCTACTTCCCCAGAGGAGGACTGTGTCGCCTCAGTGCTTCTATCACCCAATTGCAAATTGTCATCCTTTTTGCTTTTGCTTTTGGTTAGTTTCAATTTCAATTTCTTCAATGTTTCTGCCATCTGCAATAATATAAACGCGCATTTATCAATACAAAATTAATTGCTAACATATAGAAAACGAGAACACATTTACAGTTACAGAAAATTTAAATCATTGGCGCAAAAGTCGCCCCATTCGGGCATAAAACATCCGAAAAAATCCCGCCGTTCGCCGGAAAATACCGCCGTTCCCCGGCCGTATTTTTTGTAAAAATACCGCCGTCGGCCAGCGGTATTTTCCCAAAAAATACCGCATGCGGCTAGTGGTATTCCTTAAGAAAATACCGCCGGTCGCCAGCGGTATTTCTTTGAAATTCCGCCGGCGACCGCCGGTATTTCATTCCAGTCCGGCGACAACCGGCCGGATCTGCGAAGATTCGGAGAAAAAATTAATAATTTCGGAGAAAATACTAACAAATTCGGACATATTACAACTAAATTAATCAAACAAACAAATAATTTCACAAATATAATAGTACCGAAACAGATAATTTGAGGCACTAACCTTTAGTCGATCGTACTCGCAGTAACCGTTTTATCCGATTTAGCTAATTTTGTAATTCCTTAGCTTCAATACTCATTGTATTTCATTTACTAAATAGACGAAAGCAGAGGAATTTGGTCTTTTTTTTTTTTTTTTTTTTGCCGGAATACTGTTCACCCGTGGGTGAACATGAACAGTATTCCGGGTTTTTTTTTTTTTGGCCAGGGGTATTTTAGTCTTTTCATAGGGAAACGTTACTACGAATAGTAAAACGGTTACTGCGTATAACAATTTCGAATAAATAAGGCTTAATCAGTTTTTACCCCTCTGTGTAATAATGTTTTACTAATAGTTCTCCCCTATTTTAAAAACTAACACTTCACCCATTTTATCATAAGTCAAACAAAAATAATTTTGAAAGTTCCAAAATACCCTTAATAACTTTGTCTCTTATTTTTCTTTTTGTTTTTCTTTTTTCCCCCTTTTCTTTCTCTCTTCATTCGCACCACCCCACACACAAGGCTCGGCATCACCATACTCCACCACCTCCCCACCACCAACTTTCAACCATCACCACCAAACCCCCCCACCCCCCCCCCCCCCCTTTCCCCCTCCCCCCCCCCCTTTCCCCCTCTTAACCACCATCCTGACCCCAAAATTACCACACAAAATACCAAAAAAATACCACTTTTATTTCTTTTCTCTCAAAATTTTCATCTTCCGAGAAAGCTCTTTCCAATCTTCAAATTCCATCAAATTTTCATCTTCTTTAATTAATGTCCAAAATTTCTTAGCCTAATGCATCATTGAGTACTCCACCAGACCCTCAAATTCTTTGCCATAAACAATTACCCATGGAAGCTATTGGAGCCAAAATCAATAAACCCACATAAATAAATTAATTTGAAAACCCCACGAGCCAGGAGCAACAAAGTCGCAAGCTCCGACTTTGAACAATCAAAGTTCAAATTAACCACACAGAAATCGAGAGCAAGAGGCCTCTAATAAAATAATTTGAATTTTTTAAGTAATTATAGAGTTTCAGATCTGGGGAGTTCAAAAATGTATATATAAAAAAAAGATTGGGGCAGTGGCGATTAATGGAGGGGAGCAATCGCAGTTGGAACGCCAACGGATGCAGAATGGAAGAGAGATCGGCATACGACAGCGACGGCCCGATGAATGATGTGGGCAATCGCAATTGGAACGCCAACAAACGTGGAATGTTAGAGAGATCGGCATACGGCAGCGACACGGAGCGTAAGGCCATCTCCAACAATTTCTTCATTTTGCAGCAAATTTTTCCACATTTTGCAAGATTTATAGTGATTTTACTCCAACCAATTCCACATCTCTATCCACAAAAAAAACATTCCATTAAATTCTCTGCCTTATTTAATTTTATGTTCTTCTTTATTATTATTTTTACTTTTTCACTTTTATATAGTATACCCCCTACTTTTGGTTATTATTATGCATTTAATAAATAGTGAACAAAAGTATTAAACTATCTATACTATTAAAATACTAAATAATACATTTCACATATTTTAAATTTATGTGTAATTTGCATGCATCTTTAGTTATTTTATGTATTTTGAATATTTGAATAATTTATTTTTCATATTTAGTATTATTTAAAAATATTGTTGAGAGTTTTCTATCAATGAAGAATATTTAAATTGAATTAGTTCTAAACATAATTTTTAACTAAATAGTTAAAAGAATCATAATCCACAAATTGTAATGTCTAGGTGTTTAAAATTATAAAATAACTATAAACAATAAATGAGCAAAAATAAAATTACTATTATATATAATAAATCATATTGTATACTATAAAATAAGAAATTAGTAATTAAAGAAACTAAGGACTAAACTGCAAATTACATAAGTCATATAATAATAATATATACATATAAAAAATTTTAAAAAAATAATTGAAAAGCATGCAAAATGTACAGTGCTTCCAGTATTTTTGCTGGAGCACAGTACTTTTTTTGCATAAATAGCCGCTTCAGGGCCTGTTCTTTATGAAAGGGTTGAGTTTTGATTTTGAAAAAATAGTTTTAATGTAAAAAATGTATTGGAAATGTAAAAATGTATGGCTGAAAAAGTTGATAAAAATTGATTATAATATATTAAATTTACTGTTGAGACCAAAACTCAACCATAAAGAACAGGCCCTTATGCAACCCAGCCGCATAAAGCGGTTGTCTTTTACTGACTTTTCCAGATTTTGCCATCTCCTTTGGAGATGGCCTAAGATAAAGTTGTCTTCTTCGTATTTCGACTAGGGCAACCGCTACTTTGCAATCGGAAGAGAATCGGGTCAGACACACTATGTAACTGCTACTTCACATTGACATTTGTAACCGGAATTTTGACACTTTTTTATCCCCTCTTGTGGGGAGGAAAAAAAAAAGAAGGAAAAAAAAAGAAAAAAGAAAAAAAAAAAGAAGGCCAGAGAGAGTGTTGGGCGTGTGTGGGGGTGGTGAGGATGAAGATAGAAAGAAGAAGGGAAAAAAATAGAAGAAAAAAAAAGAGACAAGGTTATTAAGGGTTTTTTGGTACTTTCAAAATTATTTATGTTTGACTTATGACAAGGGGTTGAAGTGTTAGTTTTTAAAACAGAGGGGGGCCATTAGTAACACAGGGGTAAAAATTGATTAAGCCAATAAATAAATGGTTTAATAACTTCTGTGGTCCCTCAACTTGATGCATTGGTTTTAATTGGTCTCTCATGTTGAAAAAGTTTCTATCTGGTCCCTAAAGTTGATATAAAAGTTTGGTTTAATAACTTTTGTGGTCTCTCAACTTGATGCATTTGTTTTAATTGGTCCTTCATGTTGAAAAAGTTTCTATCTGGTCCCTAAAGTTGATATAAAAGTTTGGTTTAATAACTTTTGTGGTCTCTCAACTTGATGCATTTGTTTTAATTGGTCCTTCATGTTGAAAAAGTTTCTATCTGGTCCCTAAAGTTGATATAAAAGTTTTAAATGGTCTATTTTTTAGAAAATTGTTATTTACAGGGACAAGATTACTAAATGCAGACCATTTTAAAATTTTAAGTAATGAAAAGACTAAAATGTCCATGCTACCATTGGAGAAATCTTAAATCTTTTCCTTCGTGTGACCATTAGAACTGAAAATGGACGAAAACGAACTGAAAACGGACGAAAACGGACTTGAGTGTCCTCTTTTTATTTTTTATTTTTTTTCTTTTGCGGAGGTTTCCTCCTTCGCCGAAAATTGCAGAAACTGAAGGTTCTGCAATTTTCGATATTGCAGAATCGATCAAAAATTGCAATACTGAGGTTCTGCAATTTCCAATCGCTCATGGTTTTCAATTCATTTTCGATCAGTGCATTTTTGTCCGTTTTCAATCTGTTTTCGTCCGTTTTCTGTTCGTTTTTGTCCGTTTTCAATTCCGATAGTCGCACGAAGGAGAAGGAGAAGGTTTAAGATTTCTCCAATAGTAGCAAGGGCATTTTAGTCTTTTCAATATTTAAAATTTTAAAATGGTCCCTGCATTTAATAATCTTGTCCATTTAAAACCTTTATATCAATTTTAGTGACCAAATAGAAAATTTTTCAATACGAGGGACCAATTAAAACCAATGCATCAAATTGAGGGACCACAGAAGTTATTAGACCTAAATAAATATAAACTTCATGGGTGTTCTTTTTTACATAAATTTTTTTGAACATTTAGGGAATAATAGTATCTTTCTAAAACCTCCGGGGGTTAATGCAATTTTACCAAACCTTGAGGTGATTAAATGTAATTTACCCTGTTCTTTGTGTGCTTTTAAGTTAGTTGCCAAAAACTACTCTAAACTTTAACCCGATTATATAATACCCCTCACACTTGAATTGTATCAAATTGACCTCGAAAACAATTATTTTGTCACATTGGTAGGAGCACAAATTTTGTGTTTAAAAACATGGAACCATTAAATGGCCCGATTCAAAACTGGACCGAGGGGCGTTAGTGGAATTCCGTGTTAGCGCCTAGAAAAATGTCCTCAGTGAGAAGGAATATTCTCTCTTAAGTGGATAGTAATGATAAACAACCACCTCTCTCATGTTCTTTTCTTTCTTTTTTTTTTTTTTTTTTTTCCCTCAACTTTACTCTATCCCTTCTCTTCGGCTCTTTTTGTTTAGATACTATTTTGAGAAAATTTTCACCTTTTTGAAAAAACCTTTATAAACAAACAGTCTCATTTTTTCTTAAATTCAAAGTTTAAATTTTAAATTTTCTACTCACATTATTTTTCTTAAAAAAAACATCATCATTACCTTTTTTTACACAATTTTCCATAAAAAAATTTCCTATAAAAATATTTCTCTCCAAAAAAAAAAAATCCCTATTTGACTTACAAAACAAACAGAGCCGAATCATTTTCTTTTTCTTTCTTTTCCTCTCTCTCCTCTCTCCTCACCTTCCTCTTCACCGTCATCCTCTTCATCATACGTGCAAGAAACGAGAAAAAATCGGAGCCGACCAGTTGCTGGAGGAAGATGGCTGAAGAGCGAAATCACTAGTTTATCAAAACAGTCATGATTGTCATAAATCATATACAATTGTATTGATTTTATGACTAATTTGTTCCGTTTTTGAGTGAAAATTGTAATGTATTTTGACTAGTCAGTTCTTAGGTTTTTTCTTTGATCAGATCTTGTATGTTCTTCGAATGTGAGACTTCTGGTAGGTTGAACCAATGCTTCTATAAATGTAAATTAATATATCATCATGCAAGTAGATTAAATATCTATATGCATTATAGGTGTTTGAAACAGGGGCTCTTCGAGCAGAGCTAAGTTATTACTGACTCGATGGCTCGTTGAGCCAATCGAGATAGGCTATATACAATTCTATAATATTTATTATATATTTATAATATCTTTTAATTTTTTTTAGTATAAATTAAAAGAATTAGTTTGAGCTCAAAAACTTACTCTACTCCGAGCTCGAACCTATTATAATTTTGACAAGCTGAGTTCGAGCCTAAATAATTAAGCTCGAGTCGAGTTCGACCATGATAGTTGTTTATCAAGCCCAACTCGATTAGACTCTAGCTCAGACTCAACTCGGTTCATTTATAACCCTAGTCTCAACTACAAATCCATTCACTAATTACTTAATTTTCATTAAAAAATCTCTGTATTGGATCTTTTTTTTTATTCTTTTTATTTTTTACAAATCATAGAAATCTCTTTGAATATTGAACATGTTAGGTAATTGATTAACCCAGAAATTAACATGTAATCAAGCTACACAAACACCTCATAACTTGCCATTTGGTCAAGTGCAAACCACACTATAGATAGAGACCTTAATTGAGAAGATCGTTCACTCAGGTTGAAAAGTTCCTTCCAGCGTATCCAACTGACACCGAGTGCAGTGACGGCTCACCCTCTCCGTCCTTGCCGCAGCTTGGACGGCCAATTGGTATGGCAGAGCCTCTGCATCCTTCACGTTTTTTACCCACACAATTGGATAGGTGTTGTGGAGAATCTGAACGGTTTTTCTAGAGAGACGAGCTTACAGCAACAGTTCGTAGGGTTTCATTTGAGTCCTTAAGCTGACCGGGAGGTGCTGGCGGAGCTCTGCCGCCTTGTGGCTGACCTCCTTTGCCTTGCTGCTCATCACCTTCGCCTTGTAGGTGGAGAGCAAAAAGATTCAGCATTTTGATTTTTTAATATGAACCCAAGTATCTCCATATTTGATCTCATTAAAAAAAAAATTTATTTTTATTTTTTGATTTAAATTTTTTTTAATAACATATTACCACCAAATTCTTAAATACCAAAATATAATCCGTGAAGTGCTTACCAAATATAGATTTACAAAATATCATATCCGCCAAAATAATATTCGCAACTTCAGACTCAAACTAACGCCCACACAGAATTAATATACCACCAAATTTTTAACTACCAAAATATAATCCGAGGCCTGCTTACCAAATATAAATTTACAAAATATCATATCCGCCAAAATACTAACCGCTACTTCAAACTCAAACTAACGCCCACATAACTAAAATATTATACACAGGGCTGTTCCTACACATTTAGGGGCCCTACTCTTTTTTACTTTTTCTTATTTATTAAGGCCCCTAGGAGATTTTGCACCAAAATGATTTCATCAAGTTGAAAAATGTTCAAATTTATAGTATTGTGCCCTTTTATATTCATCAATAACGCTTTTTATTTTTTTAAAAATATGTATCAGGTTCAAACCCATGATTTCAAAGTTACAAAACTTTCCTATTAACCACCACTCCAACCCTCCCCCATCAATTACACTTTTAAAATAAAAAATTTTCAACCAAAAATAAAATACTTTCCTCCGTTCCATTAGAAGGGCCCACTTTGACCAATGTATAACTTATTCTTAATCACAAGGTACAACACTAAAATTAGCTAATTGACACACTTGGGGCCCGTTCTTTTAGTTTTGGTTTTGGTTTTGGTTTCAACAGTCAATTTAATATATTTATAATTATTTTTTATCATTTTTAATACAACTTTTTACTATTCAGATATACTTTTTTACATTTCCAATGCACATTTTACATTATAAAATTATTTTCCAAAAACTATTTTCAAAATTATTTTCAAACTCAAAAAAAAAGAATAGGCCCTAATTTTATTTATATCCTTACTTATTAAGTATGGACTAATTGTGAATCACACATGATTATATTAGTAAGGGTAATAAGAGAAGTAAAAAATTTGAAAGTAGAGTCTTCTATTGAGACAAAAAATATTTTTCAAAATGGTCCATTCTAATGGAACAGAGAAAGTATAAAAATTCACTTAAAGTGTCATTTAGTTTTGGTATATTTAGATTCAAAATCATCCATCAAATTGTCCATGTCAATTTCTTCCAAAATTTTATTTTTAATTGTAATTAAAACCAATTTGTTTAGCCTCTCTTGCAACATATAGCTGAACCCAAAAATAATATAAGTCAAAGTTAAAATATAAAAATATTCAAACACAAATTTTATAAAATAAAAATAATATAATATATCGTCTTTAATTATGACATAGTGAAATACGAGGGTGAGGCCTTAATTTAAAGAGTAGTATTTTCTAAATGTACAAAAAATTAATCAAATTTTATTATGTTGAATTTAGTTGAGTGGAACTACCCAGAAAAAAAGAAAAAAAGAAAAAAGAAAAATCTCATATGAGGTCAAATGAGGCCCCAAGAAGTAGGAGGTTCTGTGCATGTGCAACAGGGCCGGCACTGGAAATACCACACATGCACATGAAAACAAGAAACATGACACAACAGACCAACATATCCACCACCACCGCCTAAATAGTAGAAACTAAACTAGTTCTGCAAAGCCTCTGGATCGTGCTCGTTCAACAGCGGCAGATCATTCAAATCGAGAAATAGCGGCGACAGTGCCTCCTCACCATTCAGCAGGCGGCGACAAGACCTTCTCATTCAGCACAGGGTTTACCGAGGCTTTCACCGGAGCATTCAACATTGGGTTCACTAGAGCGTTCACCAGAACCACCGGAAGAAGATCGGCCATAAGCTTCTGAAGGTTGGCTTCAAACCTTGCCCGGATTAGAAGATCCGGAATGCTAGCACTCTGAGTATATGGGCCTTTGATGTCGCGTTCTAGCACAGGAAAACTAGTTAAAGGCTGAAGACTTCTCCCGAAATCCAGCTCCGACGCTTGCTGAGGCGTGAGCATATACAACCCAGTTTTTCCGAAAACTCTCCGCAGGTCATTGCCATCGGCCAAAACCCTAACGCCTGGAATTTGGGGGAACCTTTTTGACAGAGTTACCAAAATTTTGGCTTCATTTCTAGTCTCCAATGCGAACGTAAGTCGCTCGCTGGAGGCTTTTAACCTTGGATAAAGCACTGTACATGTCACCTATAGCATCTCCTATCGCGTCCTTGGTTTTCTCGTAATCATCCTTCTCCCTCAAACGTTGGATCTCAATAATTTAAATGGCTACAACATGCATATTAAAATGATCACCACAAAACTCTATTAAAATTATATATTTAAAGTAAATATTTGATACAACATGCATATTAAAATGATAAAAACAAACATTTGATACAACATGCGCATTAAAATGTATCATATTATATTTTTTATTTATTCTATAAAGTAAATTCATATTATACTTTAGATGATAAAGTTTAATAGACTGAGAAATAAATTTGATATAACTTTCTAAAATAAATTATTAATTTCAAAAGTAAAATTTTAATTCCAAAAAATAATATTTTTAAGTTCAAAAGTATTATTATGACTTTTTGAAATTAACTCTTGATTTCAATAATAAAATCCAAAGTACCACTTTTAGGTTTAAAAGTATAAGTATTAATTTTTAAAATAAATAAATTATTTCAAAAGTATAAATTTAATTTTTAAAAATAACACTTTTAGGTTCAAAAGTATACGTTACCTTGTTGGACAGTTAAAACCAGTATTTTGAGAATTAAAAGTAGACATTTAAATTAACTCTTTATATAACTATATTATTCTTAATTCAAAAAATGGAAATTACAATTCATGTATAAAAATCTTTCCCTAAATGTATTAGATGTTCTTCATGAGGAACAAGAATACATAATTAATAATAGTTATAGTGGTAAATGTATTTATGAATGGAATCTAGATGGTTATACTGAAAAACAAATTTATAATCTAGTCCATAGAATGTTAATGTATAGTACTATTTGTAAACAGAATGGTAATAATTACAGTAATATTGCAAAAATGATAGTTGCAGGTTTTACTGGCCAACTTAAAGGTTGGTGGGATAATTATTTATCTCAAATAGGTAAAGATGAGATTTATAAAATGGTTAAACAAGAAGGTGACCAAATGGTTGAAAATTCTGTTTATACTTTAATTGTTACAATTTTAGAACATTTTACGGGTAGAATTTCTGATAATAGTGAAAATATCCGTACTTTATTGCAAAATCTTAGGTGTAAAACACTATCTGAATTTAGATGGTATAAAGATGCATTCCTTAATAGAGTCATGGAATTGCCTGAGTCTAATAGCAGTCATTGGAAGTCTAAGTTTATAGATGGTCTTCCCAGTTTATTTGCTGAAAGAGTCAGAAAAGCTCTTAGAAAGGATAAAATTACTATCCCATATAATGATTATACGTATGGTAAACTGATAGCAACTTGCGTCCAGGAAGGTTTATCATTATGTAATGAAATTAAATTGAGTCAACAAATAAAACACCAGAGATTAACAGAAAGAAGTCAATTAGGACATTTCTGTAGTCAATTTGGAATGGATATTCCCGTTCCAAATAAAAAACCTCATAGGAAAGAAAAATCTGATAAGATTTTTAAAAAGAAAAGATATTCTAAAAAGAATTTTCAGAAAAAATTAGAAAAAAGAAAAGAAAGAAAAGAAGCTAGAATAGCTAGAAGGAAAAATCCGGTGGATGTTAGATGTTATAAATGTGGAAAAACAGGTCACTTTGCAAATAAATGCAAAGAAAAGAAAAAAGAAAAGATAAAATCTTTAGAAATAGATGAAGAACTAAAAGATAAGATTTCTAAAATATTATTAGAAACAAGTTCTGAATCAGAATCTTATGAGTCTTCAGATGAAGAAAATAAAATTGATTTTTCAGAAAATGATCTGTCATCATATAAGTCAGATTCTGATTGTGCTTGTAGTACAAAAGGATCTTGTTTGAAAAAATTAGATGATAATTCTGAAAATGAATTTTATAAAATTATGTCTCAATTTCAAGACATAAATGTTTTAACAGATAATACTTTGTTAGAATTTTTAAAACAAATAAAAAATTCTGATTTAAGATCAAAAATAATTGATGATATTCAGAATCTTCCTTCTACTGATATGAACAGTAGTATGAACAGTAATTTCGGAAATAAAAATAATTTTCCCACATATGATGAACCATATTCTATGAATGAGGTTCAAAGAATGATGAAAGAAAGAAGTAATACTTTGACTTCAAATGTTTCAATAAGTGATTTGAATAATGAAGTCAAGAATCTTCAAAAAGAAATCCAATTTCTTAAATTAAGAAATATTACTTTTGAAGAAAGAATTTCTCATTTGGAAAAAGGAAAGGAAATAATTACCTCTCCAAATTTTTTTGAAGTCAAACCACCAAATGATGAAGAACAATTTCTATCATCATTAGACATAATTACCACCCAAAAATGGTACACTAAAGTCAATTTATTAATTGATAACAATTTTCAAATTGAATTAATTGCATTAATTGATAGTGGTGCAGATATTAGTGTCATACAAGAAGGTTTAATACCTACAAAATATTTTCATAAAACTACTCATAGTTTAAGGCATGCTGGAGGAGAAAAATTAGATATTCAATTTAAACTCCCCAAAGCCTATATTTGTAAAAATAAAGTTTGTATTCCAGAAAGTTTTTTATTAGTAAAAAAATATTACAAATCAAGTGATACTTGGTACTCCTTTTTTGAAAAAATTATATCCAATTTATCATATTGATTCAAAAGGGTTAAAAGGAACTTATGAAAATAATCAAATAAATTTTCAATTCATAATGGAACCTTTTTCCAAGGTTTTAAATACTATCAAAGAAAATATTCTTAGAAAAAAGAATCAAATGAATTTTTTAAAATATGAAATTAATATTTTAACAATTGAGGAAAAACTTCAAAATCCTAAATTACAGGATAAAATTAAAATGATTTCTAATAATTTTTCAATAGAAATATGCAATGAACATCCAAATGCTTTTTGGGATAGAAAAAAGCATATTGTGAGTCTTCCATACGAAGATGATTTTGATGAAAAGAAAATTCCAACAAAGGCTAGGCCTTGTCAAATGAATTCTGAATATTTGGAATTATGTAAAAAAGAAATACAATCTCTTTTACAAAAAGAATTAATACAACCTTCAAATTCTCCGTGGTCATGTACTGCATTTTATGTTAATAAGCATAGCGAAATTGAAAGAGGTATTCCCAGAATGGTTATAAATTATAAACCTCTTAATAAAGTTTTAAAATGGATTAGACATCCAATCCCTAATAAAAAGGATTTATTAGATAGATTATATGATTCAATAATATTTTCCAAATTTGATTTAAAATCAGGTTACTGGCAAATTCAAATTAATAAAAAAGATCAGTATAAAACTGCTTTTACTGTTCCAATAGGACATTATGAGTGGAAAGTTATGCCTTTTGGTCTGAAGAATGCTCCTTCAGAATTTCAACAAATTATGAATGATATTTTTATTCCTTATAGTGAATTTATTATTGTTTATATTGATGATATCTTAGTATTTTCTAAAGATATTGAGACCCATTTTAAACACTTGAATATTTTGATTATTCAAAATGGTCTAGTCATATCTAAGTCTAAAATGAGTTTGTTTCAAACAAAAATCAGATTTTTGGGTCATAATATGGAAAAAGGAAATATAATTCCCATCAATAGAAGTATAGATTTTGCTTCTAAATTTCCAGATGAAATTTTGGATAAAACCCAATTACAGAGATTTTTGGGCAGTTTAAATTATATTTCTTCGTATTATAAAAATCTTAATGAAGATACTGCAATTCTTTATGATAGGCTGAAAAAGAATCCTAAACCTTGGTCTGAGAATCATACTCAGGCAGTTAGAAGAATTAAATCTAAAGAGAAATCACTTCCTTGCTTAATGATTGCAAATCCTAATCTGGAGAAAATAATAGAAACAGATGCTTCAGATATAGGTTATGGTGGAATCTTAAAGCAAAAATCAAAGGTAGTAAACAAGAATTTCTTGTTAGATATCATTCAGGCAAATGGTCTGATAGTCAGAAAAATTATGCTACGGTGGCAAAAGAAATCTTAGCCATTGTTAAATGTGTTTTGAAATTTCAAGATGATTTATATAATCAAAAGTTTGTCATTAGAACTGATTGCAAATCTGCAAAATTTATGTTTAATAAAGATTTCAAGCATGATGTATCTAAGCAAATGTTTGCTAGATGGCAGACTCATTTAGCCCCATTTGATTTTGATATTCAGTATAAAAAAGGAGAAGAAAATAGTCTTCCAGATTTCTTGACTAGAGAATTTTTGAATAATGACTGATCATAATTTTTATGATTGCAGGTTGATGCATCCCAGAGGAAGGGCCTCTGGCCCTTACCGAGGATGAGGAGGACGAGGAAATATCCTCGCCCAGTATGGCGGAAGAAGGCTAGTAGTAGAAAATATTTCTGCTAGAAGGAGTATGTCTCCTGAAGATCCATTATATGAAGAATTTATGGAGTTCATAAACAAGAAGCAAGGTGATATTTCTGCTTCATCATCATCTTCATATTCAAAAATTGTTGGAGAAGAAGACAAGGAAGAATATCTGACTTCCTATCATCAGAATAATAATAAAGAGGTGATTATACTCTTGGAAGGCAAAGATTTGTAGTGGATCAATGATCCATGGACCTTGATGAACAGGTACCTTGATAGCTCTGGATATGCAGAAATGGTTTATAAGCCAATGCCATATTTTGAAAATCTGCTGAAAATTTCAGGAAATTGTGAAATCACACATTTTACAGGTGCTGGTAGTGCCCAAAATATTTATAATTTCAGCAAGATTATTATCAAGCAGGTGATATCTGCAGAAGAATGGGGTTTATCAACTCTAAAGGATAGAGAATATCTCCATCCTGATCAGAAGACTTTGATAAAGTATAAGTATTGGGACTATGTTGAGTCTCTTACCAGAGTTCTACTCTATGAAAATCCAAGAAGAAAGCATTCTTGGTTTATAAAAATCTGTTCTGAGGTATATAAAAAGCCTCTGCCAAATTGGTTTATAAAATGGTGGATTAATTTCGGTCCATCTATCAAGGTACTACCTGAACCATTCAAAGCATTATATGCAGATTGGGTGAAAATTTCTCCCAAAATCATGAATTTGGATAATAGCCATCCTTGGAATGATGATATCGCTCCAATGTATTTCTTTATAGAATTTTCAATTCCATGGATCTGGAAATGGGCGCCAGAAGTGGGTTATACTCCAGAAAAACTCCCATGTCTGAAAAGGGCTAGTTATACTAAATTTTGGGAAAAATTAATTAAAGCTGATGCCACTGGTCTAATTCAAGGCCAAGAATTGATTGATTAAATCAAAGCCAAGTTGCAGGAATACCAGCAGCAGCAGCAGATGACCCCAAGGGAGGAGATCAGTCCTTTCCAGCAAATTCATAGAATGCTCCAGAGGCAGAAGGGAATTGTCACCCGAGAAGAGATTATAGCTTCCTATATGGATCTTTTGAAAAAAGATCTATCCCAAAATATTGAGGAGACCAGATCATATGCTTCAATGTCAAGCCAAGGATATTGCCTACCCGGAGAATCTCAGGAAGAAGAGGAAGATGTCGACATCGACATTGATGAAATGATGCTAGCAATAAAGAGCTCAGTGACCGGTTCTACCGGTAAAAGCCCCAACAATAACTAACATAGGAGGTGGCGGACTTCACCGACATTAATACTGTGGCGGACTTCAAAGACTGATAGTTTGAAATCCGTAAAATACTATAGCGGATTTGAAAATTGAAAATTTAGAATCCGTAATAGTGCAAGACAGAATTTGCCTATAAATATGCTGTAAATTTCTCATTTAGAGGCAGGACTTAGAATCCCAACTCCTTCCTCTTTTCCCATTCCCCCTCTTGTAAATCATCCAACTCTCTCCTTCCTTCCTTTGTAAATTTCTTTTCTCATATCTATAAAGTTTCATTTTCAAGATTTGAAGACTTGAAGACAACTTCATAAGTAAGTCTTTTTAATTTTTTGTCTTTTAATTTTTATTTTTCAGTTTATATTTAGCCTAATGGCTGGCTAAATACTTAGTGTTAAACCATGAAGCTTAGTTATCAGATTTTCCTGTAATGTTGATGATTATGTATGTGTGAATTATCTTACTGTTTACAGATTAATTAAGTATGGTTTGGGTTGTTGAAACTAGAACATGCACTTATCCATTGATTAAGAAATGAGAAGGGTTTAAGGCCGTTGTTAGCCGTGGTCAGGCGTTGTTAGGCCGTTCATGCCCGGGAAGTATCTTTTTTAATCAATGAATTAAGTTGACAGTTTTAGCTTCAGTGTAAAATCTCCCTATGAACCATCCTAATTAGTCTGTTGAACCGTTGGATTGGTTCTCCCTATGGAGCACTATTATCATTTGAAAATATAATAGCTACAATACATAACCTATTAATAAACATTTCACTATAATACATTTATTATAGTACCAAGAACAAAATTTACTCACAAATAACCTATTAAAAAACATTTAACTATAATTACTTTAGTAATAAACATTTCAATAAAGATTTCATCTAAAGTAATTTAATATAAAAAAATACACCAAAAATATTTTTAGTATCACAACTATTAAAAAGTACACGTTTTTTTAAAAAGTAAAAAAAGCATAAAAGTAACAAAAATTAGAAACAGAAAGGAAAATGGAGAAGAAAATGGAGGAGATTGGGTAGATTCGTGGGGGTCATGTGAGTCTGAAGTTTGGAAGTCTTTGAAAATTGGAGCAATTCACTAAACTACAAAAAAACTACCTCCTCTATAAAGGTGACGTGGATCTCCACTACAATGGGTATAATGGGAACAAACATGGCTCATCTTTTGTGAGTCCCACCTAAAAAGCAATCGGTCTTGAAGGCTCATGGTTGTAACCATAGTTTGTAGTATCGTGATACGTATCGTAGGATCGTACGATATTACGATTCCAAACATCAAATCGATCATATTTTCGATTCTATTCGATACTATAAAAATTTGTTTAAACGACTCAAATAAGAGTATTTTTTATAATTTATTAGTAATTTTATACTTGCACATTTCATGTAAGATCTTACGATACTACGATCCGATACTATCGATATCGATTCTGCACCCAAATTGATCCCACGTAGGATTGCGATTTTACAAACTATGGTTGTAACATAATTCATACATAGGTTGATAATTAAATTGAGACAAACATATACTCCATCCATTCTATTAGAATAGTTTACTTTCAATTTTTGTACACCTCTTACCCTTACCAAAATAATCATGTGTGATCCATAATTAGTCCATACATAAAAAGGCTCAAGATCCTCTGTTACACTTTCCGGTTACACTCCCTGTTATACATCTTAATAACTCATCGTAAATATTATTTTTTATTTAATTTTTTTCACCAATAATATTCATTGGCATTATAACAAATTTTTTGACTAGGAATTCACCCATTTTGGTGTAGGGTATATTTATTTTAATTTATTGATATTAAAAAAAATACCATAAATATATATTAAAATACAAGATTAATGTAAAAAATAAAATAATTTATATTAAAATTAGGTAGAATGCCAATGAATATCATTGGTAAAAAAATTAAAATAAAAAAATATTTACGATGAGTTATTTAGATGTGTAACAGAGATTGTAATAGGAAAGTGTAACAGATGATCATGATCCCTTAGTTATTGTACATTAATATTCATAATAAATTATACATTTGTCAAGATAGACTCTTCTAATAGAACAGAGAGAATAAAAAATATATAATCTTTTAAGGAACTATCTTTTTGGTATAAAAAAAAAATTGGTATATAATACTCGTATATTATAGTGGGAGTGGAGTTGAAATAGTAGTTAGTTCTTAAATTATACTATTTTAGTGCATAAATTGTACCAAATTAGTGCAATGAGTTGGAGATGGCCGTGCGAGTCAATAAACAATTATTCCTCAAAGAGAAGTAAAACTTCTTAATTCAAAGCTATGCATAATCATGTACAAAAGCTAATGAATTTAGAGATAGCAATTTTGATTGGTCATTGTTTTTTATTTTAAAATTTTATTAATTAGTCGGTGTTGCTCATTTCCATGTTAATTCTTTATTTGAAACGAAAAGTGGTATATTTTGATGATCTCATTTTTTCAATCTAACTATGCAGATATATGTCAAAATTAGATCATTATATATAATTTTAATTTTTTAACATAATAATTGACATATAAAAATATATTTAATAAATTAATGTAAATGTTAATAATTAAATTCAAAATTAATACAGAGAATAGTGTGAAGAATTATTATTTTTTCGTGTAAGTTTTGGTGTAATTATTATGAACTGAAATTGTATTATCTAGTGCAAAGACTGTGAATCTAATAAATCATTATTTTTATTAGTACTGATCAATTAACGACATTTTTACAAAAATTAGAGAAATACTGATGAAGTACACAAAAGAATGAACACAAATATGCAGTCAAATACATGCACACCAAAAAGATAATAACCAAAAAGATGCTTCCAAAAACTAGACGAGGATCAGTTATGATAGGAAACATCAGTTCCATATGCGTATTGGTTATTGGTTCCTCGCATTCGCAGTCGTCGCTTAAGTTCATGATGCACTGCCACTGACAGAGCTCCGGCACCGGCTCCGGTAGTTGCCGCCGCTGCCCATGTAATTGGATCATCTGAGACTGAGATGCCAAGTATGGATGACATTCGCGAATCCGTTGCATCTCCCGCTCGCATGTCCGGTGGTTGATTTGCGCCGGTGAAACCAGCTATGCTTCTTCCTCATCCACGGAGGTGGTGGTGGTTATGGAGGTCAACCTGGAGGCCCGAGCAATGGTGGCCAAAAGGGCCAACAATATGGCTGCACAAACAACGAACTTAGACATCCCAAGGTTTGATTGTATTGATCGGTGAGTGAAGAAAGAGAAATTAAAGAAGGAAGAAGATTGAGGGAGAAGATGAAGATGGTTCCGCGGCCGACACCGAAGAAGAAGATGAGGAAAAATTAACCCTTTCGTTCTTTTCTTCTTTTTTTTGTACAGCTGCGCTTCTGGAGTTTTGACTCGTAAACTCCATGCCGCGGACTGGATTCTCCCCTCCGGACATGTGCACTACATCTCTGGTTCTTTGATAATCGTGCTTTTCGGACAGGACAGTTCCGATCCGATTTGAACCGGTTGGTTTTCTTTTTTTTCTTTTTCTCCTTTTATTTGATTTACCCTTTTTAGGTTTCTTCTTTTTTCTTTTACTACACAGCTGTAATTTTTTATGAAAAAAAAATTTACGTATGAATGCAAAGTACCCAATTATAGTTTATTCATTTTCTCAAAAAAAATGCCATCATGTCCAGGAACCCAAGAAACAATAAATTGGAAAAAAAAAGGGAGGGGGGGGGGGGGGGGGTGGTGTGGGTGGGTTTCGGGTGTTCTAGTGTGTGTGTGTTAAGAAATTGCAACGGAAGTTTTGTTAGCACAAAATAAGAAATTGAAAACTACGCAAGATGATGATCACGTCGAAAAGAAAAGTTAAGGAAGCTATTTGCAGCCGCGTGTCTATGGCGAGTTACAATTCTTGGTCCACGTGTTACGTGTTAAAAAAGATCAATTTGGATCACTCGATCCGGATCTAAACTGCCCCGCTTCAGTCCAAAATTCCAAAGTAATCCATCCAGTTTTTGTCGAGAAGGATTCATGGTGGTAACAGTACATGGTATCTCCTCATAATTCTGTGGGTCTATTTTCCGGATCCCTATGTGTTGCCCAAAAATTCCATCTGGTTCGATTTCAGGGTAATTCGAGCATCGTACTATCAACGCCAACTTTGACGTTAGATATCTTAATCGGCTGCACTATCTACTTTAATCGGCTGCACTATCTACTTTTAAGGGGTCCAAGCTCGAGCTCAGCTCAAGTTCGGCTCAATTTCAGATATTCCAAAATTTTCTTTTTTTTAAAAAAAATTTACTATTATTTTTTAAAAATTATTTATATTCACAATAATGACCATAAAATTTAATAATTGCACATTGGCTCGCCATTAAGGCTTGTAAGCCTGAAGCGCTTCTGCTCTTTTTATTGTAGTACTCACCACCTCTATCAGTTCTCAAGCACTTAATCAACATATTGCATGCAAGTTCAACTTTATTTTTGTACACTTTAAACATATGCAATGCTTGATCCTTAGAATGTAACAAATAAACATGACACATTCTTGTACAATTATCGATAAAAGTAATGAAATATTTATTTCCTCCCAATGATGGTGTAGAATGAAAATCACATACATCACTATGTATTATATATCTAACTTGTTTGATTGCCTTTCAATTCTTGGAAATGGTCGTTGCTATGTTATTTTGGTTAACTGCATGTCCTACATTTCTCATAATTCTTTTGGCTGCACTTAGGCAATAACTCAAGTTTGATCATTTCATTTATTCTTCCATAATTCACATGCCCAAGTCTATTATGCCACAAAATAGGTGAAGACTCAAGCACATGAGCAAAAGAAGTACTATTATTCATCTTGTTAATAGGCATGACATTTAGTTTGAACATGCCATTACAATGATAGCCCTTCCCCATAAACATTCCTCCCTTAGAGAGTACAAACTTATCAGCCTCAAATACAAGTTTAAATCCAAACTTGTTCAACAAACTACCAGACACTAAATTCTTTCTAACTTCCAGTACATAAAGAACATTGGTGAGAGTCACCACATGTCCGGAAGTGAATTTAAGGTCCACTACCCCTATGCCTTTAATTGGTGCGGTGGCAGAATTGCCCATGTAGACAACGGACTCTTTGTCATCCACATCTTTCAAGGATTTAAAGAAATCCTTATTTTTGCACACATGGTGAGTAGCACCAGAATCAATCCACCAAGCAAGATCTTCCTCTATGAGGTTGACTTCTGAAATCATGGCAACAAGACTCTTGCTTTCATTGTTGGTGTTGGAAGAAGAGTTTTCTTGCTTCTTTTTATGAAGCCTGCACTCATTTTTGTAATGCCCTTCCTTCTTGCAATGGAAGCATTTACCCTTCTTTTTCCTTTTGTTGGATTGTTCCGGTTTGAAGTTTCTGGATCTTTTCTTGTTGATGGACTTGCTTGTTTGCCCTTCCTCCACCACATTGATCTTGGAAGATGGATCATTGATGGATCATTGTCCTTTCCTTCCTCCTTAGGTGGTTGCATCTTGGTTTCCTGCAATTTAAATTCTTCTTCTACACAAAGAGAATCAGCCAAGCCTTCAAGAGTGATATCTTCCTTCTTATGTTTGAGATCTCTCTTGAATGCTTTCCAAGATGGGGGTAATTTGTCTATCAAAGAACCAACAATAATAGATTCATCCATATTCATGTCATGTTGGTTAAAATGATTCAGCATGCGTTCAAGTTCAGAAACCTGCTCCATAATAGACCTTCCATCTACCATTTTATAGTTGAAGAAACTAGATTCAAGAAATTTCTTACTTGTAGAATCTTCCCTCATGTACCTTGCTTCTAGTCTGTCCCAAAGTTCTTTGGCGGTGGGGACTGAATGGTAGACATCAAACAGATTATCCTGCATTCCATTGAGAATGTGACCCCTGCATATTTCATCATCCGTCTCCCTTTTTTGGCGTTTGCAGATGTCATCAAGAGTTTCTTCATTAGCAATGGTGGTAGGCTTGGGTTCAACAAGAACGTAGGCAACTTTGAGAGCCACCAAAAAGAAGTGCATTCTTTTCTTCCATCGGATAAAGTTGCCACCATCAAAACGGTCAAACTTAACAATGTTGGAGGCCAAGTCTTTCATAGAAGATGCCATTTCAATCAACTAAATAAACCTAAAGATTGTTGAGAATATTCAGAGTGGAGAAAGAAAGAAATGGCAACAAAGCAATAAAGTAGGTTTCAAATCGTGTACAAGAGACTTTCCTTTAGGTTTATTTCTCCCACTACAATGTGCAATAAACTAGGAAGAAATTCCTGCAGGATAAGATGAAGAAAAGTTCAAGAAGTTCTGCACTAAACTCTTAAACTACAAAAAACAAGAGAGGGAGAGCAATGCTTTTACAAGTCTTGTAAATCTAAAATCTGCAGCCTCTAGATTCCAAGTAGACCCTATTTATAGAGCTTCGTGTCCCTTAATGAGCAGACACCACAATGGAGTTGCATCCCTTCATGAGTTGCTTCGTACCACTTCAGAGAAAAATACCCCTTCGTTAATGATTTCAACTAAGGGACATGTTAGTTCATTAAATCCAACATGGCTATTCTAAAAATGTATCTGTGATTATGCTCCGGAGTTGTGTTGCACCGTTGCAGCTATCTGTGAGCTAATGATTGAAAAATCCATTTTCCCTCACACAATTTTAGAAGAACAAGTTCAATTACATAAACAACAAATGGCCGTTGTGGAGTCTGAATGTAAAGATAGCTGATCTTGATTTTTAAACCTCTTAACACAACAAATAGGCTCACTAATAGATATGTGTATTGTTTTCATATCAAATCGACAAAAGATAGTATACTTTTTTCAAATATTTGAACTATATTTTCATTAAAAACAAGAGTGAACAGCCACAAAGAGTGCATTTCCAACTTATTTTTGGAAATGCTCTTCACTCTTGGTTTTTTAATGAAATGACAAATGTACCCTTTAAATTAGGCATGTGAGAGGCACAAGCAAGAAATTCCATTAGTCCCGTTACATCCTAATGGCTCAGTACATTTTCGGCCCCTTTAAATTAGTTTAGGTACATTTCTGGCTACAAAAAAAGTATAGGTACAAAAGCGGATACAATGAAAAAGTAAAGGTATATTTGTGGCTGTTCACTCTAAAAACAAGTATGATTTTTATTAGTTCTTGTGTTATTTGCAAGGTTTAGTGAAGACTTTTGAACATGTTTCATGGTGTGAGACACTTATGTGCAAATTTTTAGCTCAAATTTAAAGACAAGGCATTAATGGACATTTTATGGGCTGCTGCTAGGCCATACAAAGAAGACAAATATGTGCACAAAATGGAAGAGATGAAAGGTGTTAATCTTAAGGTTCATGAGTGGTTATATAAGATTCCTGCAAAACTTAATTATAGGTAAGGTATTTTTTTGGGACGCATAGCAAATATGATCTACTTAGTAATAATATTTCAGAGTGCCTCAATAAATATCTGTTAGCTGCTAGATATGAACCTAGTTTAACTATGATGGAGACACTGAGGAAGATGAGGAAGATGCTAATGTATATATAGATACCAAGGGAAAAGAGAGTTGGTTAACAAGGTTATAGGAGGATGATTTGTCCTTGTATAGCTGATAGAATAGAAAATAATTGCCAAAGGTCTGTCGAATATGATGCTAATTATGCTGGACAAGAGGTATGTGATGTCACAGCCTTTAGTAGAAACTACCTGGTGCATTTAAATGTGTCCACTTGTACTCAAAGGGAGTGAGACATTACAGTGCACATGCATGTGCATCATTCCTCCACTCACGGAATTTGCAGTTGGAAAATTATGTGAATTCATATTCTACAGTTGAATGTTACAAAAAATGCCACCAGATGTGCATAATGCCAATATAAGAACCAAGATTTGTAGGTGAAAACCAACTCTGAACTTATAGACCCACAAATAATTAGAAGAAGACCTGGAAGGCCTGAAAAATTGAGAAGTAAGAGTGTCGATGAGATTTCTCTTACGTATCAGGAGGAAAATGTGATGGTGGAAAGGGCGACAAAGAAGGGATACACAAAGACCTAAAAGAACTACAAACAGTAGGGGCACAATTCTAGGACTTGTAAAATTAAACTCATCTATAAAGCAGGCTATTCAAAAGGGATACTAAACAAGTCATTTCTCTTCTACAATTCCTTTCAATTATTTACATCTTTTGGTTCACAAATTTCTAACTAATCTTTGTTTTCGCATGCATAGGATGCTGGCACTTCTGGAAATGCTGAACAGAATCTTGGAAAGAATGTAGTACAATGTCATAACTACCATATGAATTTGTGCATTGTGTTTCTCTTTTATGCCATTTCACATTTTCAATGTACTCTTTGTATGATGGAATACGAAATGAAATTTCTCAACAAAGATCTGAAATGAATGAAGAGGATAATACAAGAAATGTACCTTTCTTTACTTATATCAATCTCTTATAGTTTAAGAATTTTCGTTTATTTGTACCAACCAAGTACATTAATCAGAATATTAGAGAATGTTGCCTCTTTTTTCATTCAGCAGATGGCTAGGTTTTGTAGAGTGGTGAGGCGCCATGGAAGAAGGTGAAGTATAAAAAAAATGAAGTGTCGAAGAAGAAACTGAAAAAGAGGGCCGGACTTTTGTGTAAAATTTTCCATCTTCAAGGTTTTTTGTTGACTTTTTTTTTCAGCCCATATTTATTTTTTCTAAACAACTTTATTTTTTAAATTTTAATTAAATTATTTAGTATTATTTTATTAAGTATTTGTTATCGTACTTGAAAGGCGTTAATTCTTATGGATTTGTCAAAATTAATTAAAATTTTAAAATAAATTTGATAGTCTATATTTTTGCGTGAAAGTTATCATTTTTTGAAGAGAAATTGAATGATAAAATAAAATTTAAATTTCACTGAATCAAAATAAAAATAATTTTAAAAAATTAAATAATAAAAATAATTTTCAAAAACTTCACTACCCCAGGTACTACAAGGAGGTATCCTTATGTGTTGAATTAAACTACTTATAAAAAAAATGGACAAATAGTACATGTAAACACTCATGTGTATGTATAACTAAGTGAAAAGGTAAATTCTTAGTCTATAATGAATAAATTAAAAGAAAATGATACTTGTAATACTAATTAAATTATAATTTGTAAGAAACTTTAGTGACTTTATAGTTTTTTCTATATCTCTTTAAGTTAAAAGCGGTGCATCTCAATTGAATTTCATTCAAATACAAAAAGATAAAATTTTAATTTATAAGAGTAAACTGAAAGAAACTGATACATTTTAGTACTAAATTGCAATTTACATTAAACTTTAAGGACACAGTAGTCGTTTTACATTTCTTTAAGTTAATTTGATTTAGAAACACATTTGAGTGTCATGAAAATATACAAAAAATGGTTAACTATTTTTTTTAAGGATTAAATTAAAAGAAAATAATATTATTACAATAAACTTTAGGGACGTAATAGTCTTTCTCTGTATATTTAAGTTAACTCAACATCAAAATAGTGCATCACAGTTGAATTGAATGAAAATATACCAAGAAAAGGTAAACTATTAGTTTACAAGGAGTAATTTAAAAGAAAATGATAGTTTAAGTACTCAATTGTAATTTACAAGAAATTTTATGGACCTAATAGTCTTTGTACGTCTCTTTATTTTAATTCAACTTATAAACATTGATTCTCAAATGATTTTCATGAAAATACATCAAAAGAAGGTAAAGTTTAGTTTTTAAGGACTAAATTGAAAGAAACTAACATTTTAAATACTAAATTGTAATAAAATAATACTTAAAATACTATATTAGAATTTGCAATAAACTTTAGGGACGTAATAGTCTTTTTATGTCTATTTATGTTAATTCAATTTAGAAATAGTGCATCTCAACCAATTGAATGAAAATATACAAAAGGTAAACTATTAGCTTTATAATGACTAAATTGAAAGAAAATGACACTTTAAGTACTAAATTGTAATTTTCAATAAAATTTAGGAAAATTATAGTCTTTTTAGGTCTCTTTACGATAATTTGACTTGGAAATAGTGCATCTGAACTAAATTTCATTAGATATACCAAAAAAGGTAAACTATTACTTTCTAATGACTAAATTGAAAGAAAATGATACATTAAATACTAAATTATAATTTAAAATAAACTTTTAGGACCCAATTGAGAGTTTGCAACTAAATGTTATTGGTAATTAATAAAATTAGTTATACTGAGTATAATATATAATTATTAGGGTATCACAATATAATAATTATTTTGTTGAGGGTATATTATTAATAAAATAAACTAAAAGTATAATTGTTGGGTACAATTTTACTTATCAGAGTACCCTACTTACAACGTTTATTTGCTAGGGTGTAAATTATAATAAAAGTGTAATATAATCACTTATGTTAAGGTGTCTTAGTGGAATTATTAAACATTAAGGACAAAAATGTTATTGGTAATTAATAAAATTAGTTATATTGAGTATAATATATAATTATTAGGGTGTCACAATATAATAATTATTTTGTTGAGGGTATATTATTAATAAAATAAACTAAAAGTATAATTGTTGGGTACAATTTTACTTATCAGAGTACCCTACTTACAACGTTTATTTGCTAGGGTGTAAATTATAATAAAAGTGTAATATAATCACTTATGTTAAGGTGTCTTAGTGGAATTATTAAACATTAAGGACAAAAAAATACTATTAGAGTGTTATATGGTATTATTTAAAACTTATGGGGACCAATTCAACTACAGCTAATTATTTGTTCACAAAAATATAAAATGTACTTTAGTAGCAGCAATTGTTGATAGCTTAGTTGGGAATAGTTAGTTTTCATTTTTCAATATAGCTCATGAGCTTGAAACCCCAAACATAACAAAATTAAGTTGTACGTTGCTACATTATTTATTTAAAATCAGTATTAATAATTATATTGCAATAATTTTAAGATAGCTTGACTGGTAAATGTTGGTTGTTTATAGCATGAGTTTGAACCCCCAATATAACAAAAAAACTCTAAATTTTTGTCAAATCATTTATACCGGTATTCATGATCCTTGTTTTTTTGTTATACTTTCATAGGTTTCTATGACGCTATGAAAAATCCACCATAGAAAGTAACTTTCTATAGGGATTATGTAGAAACCGTCATAGAAAGTGTGGACTTTTTATGGTAATTTTATTAAACCCACCTTAAAAAGGCTTTTCTATGGCGGGTATCAAAAAACCGCCACAGAAAGTCCTGCCTTTCTATGGTGGTTATGCCATAAAAGGTAACTTTCTACGACATTTCTCAATAAAAAATCATAGAGTGTCCGTGTTTTCTTTTTAATGGCGATACTCGTCTAATCCTCCATTAAAGGATTGTCGTTGAATCCTTTTTTATACTGTGTTTTGAAATTGGGAGGCATTAAATGGACCGAAGTTGTCCAGGACCAACGCAGACCGAGGAGCGTGAGTGGAATTCCACGTCAGTGCCTCTGTCCAAAAGACTAAAATGCCCGTTGTTTGCCTCCCTCTTACGCGGTGGACATGAGATAACCTCCTTCTCTCTCTTCCAGTCTTCCTCCTCCACTTTATTCTCCACACATTTACTTTATTCTCTCTCTTCCTCGGTTCCTCCTTTGTTCCTTTCTTCTGCCATTAGAGAGTTTTTAATTTCTTTGATTTCCGTACTGAGGAAGACTCTTCTTTTGCCATTAGAGAGTCTTTAAAAATTTACGAAATTGTTATTTGCAGGAACAAAATTACTATTCACATGAACATTTTCCTGTGAAAAATTTATAATGCCCCTTAGGTCTTCAAAAAAATAAAAATCCTTTTCACTCTAATTATGACCGATAGTCATGAGAGTGATCCATATTACACGGTAAGTAAACAATCAATACATTTTTTTTACGTAAAATTGGTTTTTTTTATAAAAAAAACCTTGTCTGGAATTGTTATTTGCAAGAACCAAGGTTTTTTAAGATTTTTCATGTTCATCTTTTTCTCTTCTCAAATTCTAACATGGTATTAAAGCCAATTTAATCCAATTACAGCTTTTGCGGATCCAACTCCGCGGTGAGATGGCAGGGTTCGGGGCAGCGCCTCGAAAAATATTCCTGCACTAAAAAAAAAAAAAACCCTATTTTTGGCAAAATACCACCCCTAGGAGGCGGTATTTTGTTTTAAAACACCGCCTCCTAGGGGCAGTATTTGGCCAAAAATACCGCCTGGGGTGGAATTTTGCCAAAATACCGCCCACAGGAGGTGGTATTTTTTGGCAAAATACCACCTCCTATGGGCGGTATTTTTGGTAAAATACCCTCTAGGCGGTATTTGGCCAAAAATACCACCCCAGGCGGTATTTTTGGCAAAAATAGAGGCGGTATTTTGGCATTTTGTTGGTAACTGTGGCAGGATTTTTTGTAACTGACAATTTTTTTCTTAAAAAAAACCAACTTTATCCAAAAAAATGTATAGATTGTTTATTTATATGGATCTAAGGAAAGCTTTATAGTGTGAACAAGATTTTTTTTTTTTAAATATTTTTATACTTAAGGGGCAAAATAAGCTATTCACAGGAAAATGTTCCTGTGAATAGTAAATTTGTTCCTGCAAATAGTATGCATCAAAATTTATTAGAGAGCCTTTAATATTTAACTCTTATTAAAATGATTTCAATATACAAAATTAATATAATAATTATCACCACAACATGCCTACTAATAAAATATTATATCAAATGTTTACTTTAAATATATTATTTTAATGTATACATTGTATCAAATGTTTGTTTTAAATGTATTATTTTAAGACACAATTTGTGGTGATCATTTTAATACACATATTTTGGCCATCAAAACAATAAATAAGATTATTGGAACTAAAAATGGTATTTTTCATATAAAAATTAATAAATACTCCCCCGTTTCATTAGAAGAGTCCACTTTGTTGAACTAAAAATTATATATTTAATGCAACAATTCACATAATAGTAAATTATATGTTTAGACAAGACCGATACACTTGATGAACAACGTAATATGTATTTGGATTTTAGAAGATAGTTTATTGATATCATGTGTATTTTAGATGATTCATAGGACCAATACACTTGACAAATCTTAATTTTAGCAATTTATTACTTAGTTTTGTTTTAGTGTCGAGGATTTATTTCCCCCAATATTCATTTTGGGGGGATATAAATACCAAAACAAACCAAAATGAATTGAAATTCCCAAAATATAAAAAACGAATTCGGGAGATTCGTTTTCAAAAAAAAAAAAAATTTTTGTTGAAAAAAAAAATTTCCAGTAGAAAACGAACTCATAGAATTCGTTTCCAGTAGGGAATTATTATTACTTTTTTTTTTAAAAATTCTGAATACTTTTTCTTACAGAAAATTAATTTTTTTAAAAAAAATTTAAGTGAATTCTTTTATAAAATTAGTTAAGTAATTATATGTAAACTAATTTTAAAAATAAGTAAATAATTATTTTGTAATTGAAAACGAGTTCACCAACATCGTTTGTAAGTTTTTATGGTTTTTTAAATATAAATATTATTTAATGTAAAACGAATTATGGTGATTTGAAAGTGACACGCGTAATTCGTTTTTCAGTTTTAGGGGAACGAAGGCAAGAGATAATAATATAACTGAAAATCTAATTTGTAATTGGGAAAATTTTTTAAATAGTTTCTATTTTGTTAAATATTTGTGATAAAACGAATTGAGTGAAATAAAATTACTATTAAGGTTATTTTTTAAGAAATAGAAAAAAATAAGTTTAGTAGAAAACGACTTCATTGAAATTAAATTATTTTAAAAATAAGTAATATAGTTTTAGTTAAATAATTATTTTGTAATTGAAAACGATTTCACCAACATCGTGTCTAAGTATTTCTAGTTTTTTTAAATATAAATATTATTTAATGTAAAACGAATTATGGTGAATCGAAATTGACACCCGTAATTCGTTTTTCAGTTTTAGGGGAACAAATAGGGGTGTTCATAAATTGGCCAATCCAAATAAGCCAGCCAATCCAAACCATGTAAGGTAAATGGATTGGCTTATTTGGTTTTTAGATCGAGTGAATGACTTCATCCGAATTCTTAAACAGTTAAATGGTTTGGAATTGGATTTGAATCTCAATCCAGGGACCCGAATAAGCCAAATAAGAGTTAATATAATATAATATATATTAAATTTATTTCATAGCTATTTAATTTAGTTTTACGTTTTAACTTTTTCTTTTATAAATAAAAAATATATTTTTTAATTCTTAAGGACTTTCTGACTAAAGCCTTTACTTTACCATTTACTACTAAGGTTTTTACTATTTTCCTTCCTTGATCAGCGCCGCACGCACATAGAAGTGACAGAACACTGAGAATAATCTTCCTTTCCTTTTTCCTTTTTCCATGGGCAATGCCGCCAACTGCTTCTCCCCACATTAATATTTTGTATTTGACTATTTTATTATTGTAATATTCAAATTATGGGATGAATATGTTTTTCTAAGTATTTTTGGAAGATTCTTTTCTTCTTATTTGGGCCTCAAACCGAATAAGTCATGGCTTAAATTGTTTGGTTTTTACTTTAAATGGTTTGGTATTTAGGTGTTGATTATTTTTTTTTTTTGGAAAACCTGAATTAGCCAATCCAAATAAGCCATTCACCCGAACGAAACCCAAATGAACACCCCTAGGAACAAAGGCAAGAGATAATTATATTAATGAAAATATAATGTGTAATTGAATAAAATTTTTAAATAGTTTTTATTTTGTTAAATATTTGTGGAAAAACGAGTTCATTGAAATAAAATTATTATTAAGCTTATTTTTTAAGAAATAGAAAACAATAATTTTAGTAGAAAACGAATCCATTGAAATAAAATTATTTTTAAAATATAGTTTTAGAATAATTAAAACAATCAAGAGAAAACGTTTTCTAGAAAAAATATTTAACAAAAAAAAACCAAAATAAAAAGTACTTAAAATATTTATTAAATTAAAAATTAGATTTTCAGTTATATAATTACAAGAGTCTTTTTTTCATAAAAACTAAAAAAATGAATTACGGGGGTCCATTTCGAATGACCATAATTTGTTTTACATTACGTAATATTTATATTTCAAAATATATAAAAACTTAGAAACGATGTTGGTGAACTCGTTTTGAATTACAAAATAAAGAAGACAAAGGTAATTGACCACCATTTGAAGAAATGCCGTAAATTACTTCCTCTAAAATTTTATTAAATTAAAATTAAAATTTCAGTTATATAATTATATTTTGCTTTTTTTCATAACAACTCAAAAACAGGGTTCTTTTGAATTAATGAAATTAATAAAAAAATAAAAAAGGAAAAAATTAATTTCTCCAAGATTAATGAAATTAATAAAAAACAAAAAAGGAAGAAACGAATTCATGGAATTCGTTTTCTTCAAGAAGATTTTTTTTTAAATTCTTGAAGAAAACGAAGAAAACGAATTTGCCAAATTTGTTTTCTATAGAATGGGAATGAATATTTTTTTTGTGTATTTTTGTAACTAGTTTCCCCAATAAAAATATTGGGGGAAAAAACCCTAGTGTTGATGAATAGGGTGTTTAATGTATATTAATTTAAAGCATATATAAAATATATGAAACAAATATTTAAGTGACTTGTGTGTGATAACAACATATTTTATATAAGGATATTTAAAATTTTAACTTTTCAAATTTCAAAATTCTATATTATAATAATAAGATATTTAAATTGTAATTCAAGACAATCTAATTTATTTCATAAATTCTAATTCTATAGTTTCTTCTCATTATTATCACACACAAAATATTATTGTATTAAAAATTTAGGAAGAATTTTGATACTCACATTTTAATTTCTTACCACGAAACATAATCACTATAAGGTGCATATAAAAATTACACATTTAAAGGAAACCTTTGATACATTACGCATAAATAATTTGTTTACTACTAATAAAATTAAAAATTATTCATTTGATGAAAACAATATATTGTTATGGTATATGAGAGACTTGTCTTATGTTTAGACAAGACCGATAACAAAATTAAAAATTATTCATTTGATGAAACAATATATTGTTATGGTATATGAGAGACTTGTCTTATGTTTAGACAAGACCGATAAACTTGCTTAACAATGTAATATGCATTTGGATTTGAGAAGGTTGTTTTGTGATCTCATGTATATTTTAGATGATTCATAGGACTATTGAAAAATGGATGATAAAGAATCAAAATTTCAATTTTTTTAAATTATCATATAAAGATTCTCAACTTAAGTTGTCTTTACATTAATGAACTGACTTAAAATTAATTCTATTAATTTTTATTTTTTAAAGAAGTTATAATGTAATACAAGCTTACAATTGTTTGATGTATTACAACTCAAAGTATATAATTGATAAAAATAGATACACAAATATATAAGGGTAACATATAATACCCTTGATTAGCCAAAAGAAATAATACATCCCAATTGATTTAGTTATTAAACCAAAATTGACGTCTCTCCATACAAAAATTATATCGTTGTAAAATACCTAGTTTCTTTTCATTCTTATTACACACACAAAATACTAATATATTAAATTTATGAATAATTTTAATACTCATACTATAATTTATTACCTTGAAATATAATCAATACAACGTACATATTAAAATGATACATTCGAAACAAACATTTAATACATTTCATTGAGCGTATCAATTTTTATGTTAAAGATATTAATTTTAAGGTATTATTCTCACTTAAAAATATAGCAGTTACTATACATATATTAAAATATGGATGAAATAGATAGATAGAGGGCTGAGAACGAACACGAACGTTCACGAACAAGCTCGGGATCAACTCGTTAAAAGCTTGGTTCGAGATCGTTTATTTATTAATAAACGAACACGAACAAAATTTTAGGCTCGATTAATAAACGAACAATAAATGAACAAAAGGGAGCTCGGCTCGATTACGTTCGTGAACAGCTCGATAAGAAAAAATAATTTTTAAGAAGGATAAAATACATATATAATTTATCATTCAAACATATAACATGAAAATAAATTTGGTGCAGTGGTAAGACATCAAAAGGAGAAGTAAGGGAACTAGGGTTTGAATCTTCACAAGGCCAAATTTATTTTATTTCACAATTTTGAGGTGAATTTCACCCAATCCCACATCGGAAATGAGAGAAGATTTGGGAGGAAAATTCCTTATAAATAGTTGAGCATGACACTTAGGGCTGAGAACGAACATGAACAAGCTCAGCTCGGCTCGATTAATAAATAAACGAACACCAACAAGATTTTAAGCTCGATAAATAAATGAACAATAAATGAACACGTCAAAGCTTGGCTCGATTAATAAATAAACGTACATGAACAAGATTTGAAAAATGAACAATAAATGAACACGTCAAAGCTCGGCTCGTTATCACCCCTCAGGATGTGGAGGATGGGAGATAACATAAGGAAAGACTTTATTTTTACTATAAGAGTATGAACACACAATAGAGTGAGTATTATTTATATATTGAAAAATTATTATTAATTGTTCTACTAAAAATATGATTTTTAGTAACAATCTTATTTGGTGGATCTCAGTAAGTTTAAATGGCCGCAACGTGCGTTTCAAAATTATCACCACAAACTTTTTATTAAAATGATACAATATTAAAGCAAACATTTGATACAAAAGTGCGAATTAAAATGATATATTTAAAACCAACATTTGATACAAAATGCGTATTAAAATGATACATTTAAAGCAAACATTTGATACAATGTGTGTATTAAAATGATACTCCCTCCAATCCAAAATAAAAGTCATTTTAGAGGGACTAAAAAACACTTCAAAATAAATGACGTAAACATAATTTTTTCTCCAATTTACCTTTGTCGTAACTTATCTACCTAAGACATGATAATTATCTTAAATACCTAATAATTATCTCATCACTACACTACATGACTAATAACTTTAAATTTCCTTTTTATTACTTGGAAGATGTAAACCACCCATCTTTTGGCTCCAGTAAGGAGATGGGGATGAAATTTCAGCAATCCAAAATTTCTTCGCTCCGGATTTCCTACTCCAAGTTCCTATTCTATTCCCTACTCCACTAATAGGATTTTGCCACATGTCTAACTCTAATTAACCTCTAACCACTTACCCACTAATTACTGTAGTTAATCTAAACTGTGATAAGCTGCTTCCATCAACGACAAAAAATGCCGTAAACGAACTTCTACCAAACATGGACTCATCTCTTCTCCACGGCTACCATCATGATTCTTCGTGATACTTGCACTAGAGGATTTCGATTTTGCAATGCAAAGACCTCAAGTACTCCACCACCTCCTGATCCAGACGAACCTACGATGTGGCTGAAGCAATAGCTTCATGGGGTTTGGATTATATAATAATGGTATCAACCGTCAATGGATTGATTCTCAAAACTAGTTGATCAGACAGATATATGAGCAAAAGTTTGCATTTTGAGCCATCTTATTTGTTGATGCCAAGCACATGAGCATGGCCTCTCTTCACTCCTTCCTTTTGCAAGAGGGATTGTGCCTTTCACAATTATTGGATAACTTACCTCTAAGACCATCAATTCCAAGAGTTTGCCATCTTGGATGGCTACAAGTTTGTTTCTTTCATCTCAGTTATTAGCATAACTGAAAACTAAAACGGATTACTCCCTCTAACACGTTAGAAAGTTTAGAGATACAATTATTTATGAGTTTATAAGATGACTGTAAAACGAGTTCAATTCATATTTTTTAATTTTGGAGAGGGTCAGAAGGGAGGTTATAAATGAATGATGAAAGCAAACTCTGTTGTATGTTAATTAATTTGGGGTGGACTATGGGTGGAGAAAACTTAAATCAGCATCAAATAAATAACAAGGCATTTGATGGAAAAGTTTGTGGTCTGCCCTGTGTTTTTGAGGCCACTTGACTTTTTCAAGTGCCAAATAGCCAAATGAACTAAAAACGACAGTCCAATTCCCAAATTTTCAATTCCAAATGAATTGGGGTTGCAAATTCCACCCTGATGCAATGCAATCCAACTGCTGTGTGTTGTTGTAGCCTAAGCTTTTTTTTTTTTTTTTTTTTTTTTCAAAAGTACCCATGTAAGATTAACTACTGCCCATCAACTTTTGAACCTACGATGTATTGATCGGGATGATTTCGCCAATCAAGGAAGTAACCATTTTGCAGAAATTGTGCAGAAGCTCAAGAAGTTGAAGCCAGAAATGCTGATAGAAGCGCTAGTGTCTGACTTTAGAGCAGATCATGGCTGCGTAGAGAAAGTAGCAACATCCAAACCGTTGAAGAGCTTCAGAGTGTATTACGAGATCGGCGTGCCAATTTCAATAAATCCATGGAAGATCGTGTGTGAAGGCTAAGGAATCGCAGAAGTCCGGCAATTTTTTGTCATTGATGGGAACCACTTAGAGTTAGAATTAGTTTAGGTTAACCATAGTAAATATCTGCTGTCTAGGGCTTCTCTCTTCTCTTTCTTTCTCTGCCATCTCTCTGCTTCTCAATTTTCCTTTCTCCCCAATCCTCCATAATGGAGGATGGGGGAGCTCTTTTCTCTCCCATCTAATAAGTATCTTCTTGTTGAGAGTTTTCTTATCTCTCCTTGTTGAGAGTTTTCTTATATCTCCTTGTCGAGAGTTTTCTGTTTTTTGTTTTAATAGAGTTTTGTCCGCTCCATTTTTGGAGTTGTGTTATTCACTTATTTTTGAAATCTCTAACTTCAGATCTGCGGGATGGAGCTGTTGATGAAGAAGATGATGAAAATAAAGTCGACAGAGGTTGGCTTCGTCAGTTGTTCGTCAGGAATCCCTTAGATCCCTTATGTCATGGGTCAATTTTGGCGCTATATCAGAACTCAGTAGCACTCATGTACCACCTGTCAGATGATCTGCTCAGCTATTTGCAATTTTGCCGCTCTGTGCTTAGCTATAGGTTAGATTTGCAGTTTGTAGATTTGTTTTTCAGATCTACTTTGATTCTAGATGGTAAATCTGATTTTCAGATCTACTTTACTTCTAGATTGTATTGCTTGGCTCATGGCCTACTGTCAAATTGCTGCTGGACGATATTTCCAATCCGTTAATTTAAGTATTTTATTTTTGTTTAAAAAAAAAAGTTAACCATAGTAATTAGTGGGTAAGTGGTTAGAGGTTAATTAGAGTTAGACATGTGGCAGAATCCTATTAGTGGAGTAGGGAATGGAATAGGAACTTGGAGTAGGAAGCCCGGAGCGAAATTTCTTATAGGCTTAATCAAATTTTTTGAATTTAAACAAAAGGTTCCGTTCACATCCAAATTAATTCATGGAGTTTACTGTGAAATTTTTCTTTATGTAGGAAGGTAAGTCGGAGTAAAATAAAAAAAAAAAAGAAGGAGAGAGAATGAAGACGATAAAAGAAGATAACGTTTAATTATAGGTTTGATAAATACCAAATATTAATTGGATTATAACTTCTAAACTCCTTGTAGTATCATACTACAATAGTTAAGGGTGTATTTATCATTTAAATGAATTCTTAATTTGTCTCAAAACCTCTAAAGCGACTTTTATTTTGAACTGAAGGGAGTACATTTAAATCAAACGTTTGATACAATGGGTATTAAAATGATACATTTGAAGCAAACATTTGACATTCACTTATTGTATTTTTAGAAATTATCCATTTTAGAAATTTGTTTTAATTAAATATTTTTAATTGGGAAAATTTCTATTAGGAGTGGTGGAGGTTTTATAATTTATAAAGAGGGTGTAATTTTTACATAATTTCTATGAAGGGAAGTGATTTATTTACTAAAATATAAAAAATAAGAATGTATTTGTTTAGACATAAATAACCCTCATTTTTCTACAGCAATAAATCGCTCTTCCAAAACAATTAATGAATAAACAGCAACGTGTGAACAGATCTAATTAACCACTCCCACTCATCTTACAACACTGATACAACTTCTCTCTGCCGCCGCCTACCGCCACCGTACCGCTCAAATCTCCAAGAACGTTTCTGTATCCTCATGATTGGTTCCTGCTCTTCATTCTCTACAACCGATTCGATGGCCATCTCCCACTTCACCATCAACGTCCCAAGAGTTATTTCTATTAATCAATGAAATATAAGACACATGCTTTTCTCCTCCTTTGTGAACCCCGAACGTTCTCCCTCGAGAAAGTGGGAAGATGGCGGAAGAGGAGCCAGAATAGTTGAACCACATACCAGAGTTGATGTTCAATAAAATTAAGGAAAGAACAATAAAATCTTCAATGATTTCTTTCTCAAGGGTGTGAAAGGATTTGCTTTAAAGAAAGGCGTCAGAAAATTTGAGAAGAAAGAGTTCCTTGTGAATGAGATTGCAAATGATGAAGCATTAGTGGTTGGTGATGACATTCCTTTTCTTCTTGTGTGGTAGCTCTGTGCCAGATGAAGGTAGCAGAGTTCTTAAAGAACATGACGGTGGCTCCAGTTCCAGTACAAGGATGGAGGGGACTCTGGAGATCAAATCAATGAGCTAGTTACTGTATTTTTTAATGTAATTTTCAATGATAACTTGATGCCTGATTTTTTTAAAAGACCTTGTAATTGAAATTGAAAGATGCCGTCCTCGTTTGCAGCTGTATCCATGGCTGATTCAAAGCGCCCCAAAACAATGAGCGGAAGACGTAAAATTAGGAAATTTTGAAAAAAAAGGAAATTAAAGGATATTTCTGTATATATAAACACATTCTAATTTTTTATATTTTAGTAAATAAATCACTGCCCTTCGTAGAAACTATGTAAAAATTACACCCTCTTTATGAATTATAAAACTTCCACTGCCCCTAATGGAAATTTTCCTTTTTTAATTTTACATCCAAATACAAATCTTAATTATAGAAATTTATTGATTAGTGTTGATGAATAAAATATTTAATGAATATTAATTTAAAGCATATATGAAAATACATCCTAGGTATTTGACATCTCTATTTCTTTTACTCCATTAGCTACGGCTCTTGACGAGTCATGCCACCCTTATTTGTCCTACCATTTTCAACCTAGTCCTCGGAAGCATCTTCGAGTATGCCGGCCCTCCGCAGCTCCTTCACTTTGCGGAACTCATCATAATGAGCTCGTCTGTGCAGCTGTGCTCCCTAAAGTTCCTGCTCCTTTCCAAATCATCAGAACCTGATGCATCATATGAAACCATATATTTTTATACTTTTGTTGGATCTTCGAAGACTTCCTCTTCATAGTTGTTGTCGGGCAAGTTATATTAAAACACCATCCCAACAATCAATACAAACAATGAGCCTTGCAGTGATGTAATCCTCAACTGAGATGTCTTTGACTCTCTTGAAATGAGCAATTTTCTTTTGCAGCCATTACCATAAACACCACCATTTCTGCCTCTACCGCCGTGCAACACCACCATCTCCGATGCCGTGCACCACCAACACCGGCCATCAAGGATTACAACCATCGGTGCTAAACCCTCAACTTATTTCGCCCAGCAAATCATAGGTAGCCTTAAAACAAATCTAAACCAAGAGAACACTTTAGCCAGATCTAATCAAATTTAAAGTCTAGATTTAAACAATTTAACCAAAAAAAAAATCTTTATTTCTCTCATGACTTGACATCCATACTTTCCTCTAAATATTTAATTCAGAAGGAGAAAACAAATAAAAATTTATTCCATCCAGCACTGCCGATGGAATCCAACGAATCGAGAATCATCCAACTGCGTCGCTGCTTGCCTCCGCCTCCTGATGATGATGAGGTGAGGAAAGCCAGGGAGAAGAAAGGTGATGAGGAGGAGGGAGAGGGGGGAGAGGAAAGCAAGCGAGAAAAACCAAAGCAATGGACCAGAGAACAGAAGAGAGAAAGAGAGGAGCAGGTGAGACGGAAGAAAGGAAGAAAGACGAGGAAAGATAAAACCTGTGATCACACGCTTTACTTATGTGGCTCTGACGTGGTAAGGGTAAAAACGGAACAAAAATATACGGCCCCCCTTTCGGGACCTTCGGGACAGAAATACTTCGGTCCATTTAGTATTCCGCTTTGAAATTATACTGTTTTAGTGCATAAATTGTACCAAATGAGTGCAATGACTTGCAGAAGGCCGTGCAAGTCAACAATTATTCCTCAAAGCGAAGTAAAACTTTTTTACTTCAAAGCTATGTATAATCATGTGTAAAAAACTAATGCACTTAGAATTAGCAATTTTGATTTGTCATTGTTTTTCATTTTAAAATTTTATTAATTAGTCGGTGTTGCTCATTTCCATGTTAATTATTTATTTGAAATGAAAAGTGGTATATTTTCATGATCTCATTTTTTCAATTTAACTATCCATATATATGTAAAAATTAGATCATTGTCATTTTTAATTTTTTAACATAATAATTGACATTAAAAAAATATTTAATAAATTAATGTACATGTTAATAATTAAATTGGAAATTAATACAGAGAAAATTGTTAAAAATTATTATTTTTCGTGTAAGTTTTGGTTTAATTATTATGAATTGAAATTGTATCATCTAGTGCAAAGACTGTGAATCTAATAAACTACTCCCTCCCTCCTATTCAAAAAATCCTGTTTGTAACACTAAGAACAGTATTAAAAACACGATTCTTTGAATAGGACAGAAGGAGTATTATTTTTATTATTACTGATCAATTAACTACATTTTTACAAAAATAGGTAGAGAGATACTGGTGAAGTACACAAAAGAGTGAACACAAATATGCAGCCAAATACATGCACACCAAAAAGATAATAACTAAAAGGATGGTTCCAAAAACTAGACGAGGATCAGTTATCATAGGAAACAGCAGTTCCATAGGCGTCTTGCTTATTGGTTCCTCGCATTCGCTGTCGTCGCTTAAGTTCATGAAGTGGAGTGCCATGCAGCACTGCCACTGCCAGAGCTCCGGACCGGCTCCGGTAGTTGCCACCGCTGCCCATATAATTGGATCATCTGAGACTGATGCCAAGTATGGATGGCATTCGCGGATCAGTTGCATCTCCCGCTCGCATGCCCGGTGGTTGATTTGCGCCGGTGAAACCAGCAGTGCTTCTTCCTCATCCACAGCGGCGGCGGTTATGGCGGCCAACCTGGAGGCCCGAGCAATGGCGGCCAAAAGGGCCAACAATATTGCTGCACAGATAACAAACTTAGACATCCCAAAGTTTGATTGTATTGATCGGTGAGTGAAGAAAAGAGAAATTAGAAGGAAGAAGATCGAAGGAGAAGATAAAGATGGTTCCGCGGCCGACACCGAAGAAGAAGATGAGGAGAAATTAACCGTTTCGTTCTTTTCTTTTTCTTCTTTTTTTCGTACAACTGTGATTCTGGAGTTTTGACATCTAAACTCCATGCCGCGGACTCGATTCTCCCCTCCGTACATGTGCAGTACTTCTCTGGTTTTGATAATCGTGCGTTTCGGGCGAGACAGTTCCGATCCGAATTGAACCGGTGGGTATTTTTTTTTCTTTTTCACCTTTTATTTGATTTACCCTTTTTATATTTCTTCTTTTTCCTTTTACTACACAGCTGTAATTTTTTTATGATAAAAAATTTACGTATGAATGCAAAGTACCCAATTATAGTTTATTCATTTTTGTAATGGTTGATTTTCTTTTACTATCTCAAAAAAAAAAAAAAAAATTATCCTGTCCAGGAACCCAAGAAACAAGAAGTTGGATAAAAGGGGGATTGGGGGTGGGGGGGGGGGGGGGGGGGGTGGTCTCTGTGTGTGTGTGTTTGGGCTGTTCTAGTGTTGGAAATTGCAACGGAAGTTTTGGAAGCACAAAATAAGAAATTGGAAACTACGCAAGATGATGATCACGTCGAAAAGAAAAGTTAAGGAAGTTGTTTGCAACCGCGTGCCTATTGCGAGTTACAATTCTTGGTCCACGTGTTACGTGCTAAAAAAGATTAATTTGGATCACTCGATCCGAATCTAAACTGCCCCACTTCGACCCAAAATTCCAAAGTAATCCATCCAGCTTTTTTCGGGAAGGATTCATGGTCATAAAGGTACACGGTATCTCCTCACAGCTCTGTAGGTGTATTTTTATTGATCCCACCGCATTGCCCAACTCTGCACCCAAACTAAAATTCAATTTGGTTCGATTTCGGTACAATTCGAACATCGTACTATCAAAGCCAACTTTAATGATTGTGTGTGGTATAAAATGCATGGTAGAAAAGTACGTACTACAGGATGATGAAAGGATTCACAGACATTATATTTAATGTATAAACCGGAGTTGGGACTTTGGAAAGGTTAGTGAGGAATGAGGACCAATCCATTTAAGAGAGGAGGGATACGTATGCAATCCAATAAATACTTGTAACTTTTTTCCAACACTAATGTATGTGTACGTATGTAGACATACTAATAATTTACTTTATTTTTTGTTTTTTCGTAAATTTTATTTGGTTTTGAATTTTAGCCTCTTTTGGAAGGATTTCCAATAATTTTTTTTCCTATCTAGATAATTTTTTCACTTTCTTTAGTGATTTTATGTCTAGTTATGGTGTTTTGACCCTAGTTAGGATGACTAAATTCCTGACTATAGTATATGAGGATTTGGTTGAAATTTTAGTTTTGGCTCTGTCATCCGCAATCAGTGGTAGATCTGTGACCATTGGTACAAGATTTGTTCAGCGCAATAGCGATATTTATATTTCTACAATGTTAAAATTCATAATATGTATAACCTTGCAATTTGGTAGATTAGTTACACTTTTGTGTCTAGATCTGATAATTATCCACTAGTGCAAAATAGGTGAATGGAGGCGGGTGTATAGGGGTTTTGGAGGTGGGTGTGCAGTGTGTGCACCGGCCTCCAGTGCAGGCGCCTCCAATAGGAGGGCCGGCACCCGCCTCCTTTCATGGGGGTTATTGGAGGCGGGTGCCTTTTGCACTAGTGGATAATTATCATTATCCACTAGTGCAAAAGGATATTGGAGGTGGGTACAAAAGGCACCTGCCTCCAATACTCACCCAGCACAAAATTTAATTTTTCTTTTTTTTCAATTTATGCGTTAAGTAGGAATCGAATTCGCGCCTGCATAATCATTTGACACTTGCATATTAAATTTACCACTAGGCCACATATACTTTTATATTCAAAGTTAAAATCGAAAGTAGATATTTCCTTCTAAAACTTGTGATTTTTATTACCTACAAATTTATTGTCTTGCTCGAATCTCGACAAATTTTTAAAATTATTTTTCAATGGTCCAAAACAAAGACAATTTTTTGTAACAGTACTGGAAAAGTTGCAAAAAAAGCACCCGCCTCCTTTTCGTGTTTTGGAATTGGAGGTGGGTGCGAAGGAATTGGAACCTCGAATAGATACTTTTGGAGCTGCACCCGCCTTCAATAGATACATTGAAGTTGGGTGCAAGCTGCACCCGGCTCCAATGACTTTTGGAGGCGGGTACGGCCCTCCAATAGTATAACTATTGGAGCATGCACCCGCCTCCAATGAATCTATAGGAGGCGGGTGCAAGCTGCACCTGCCTCCAATTCCTTTGCACCCCCCTTTGGATGCGGGTGTTCAAACACCCGCCTCCAAAGGGGCGCTTCCATTGAGGAATTCTGTGGTAGTGATCGGAACAAATCTTTTGTAAATTTGTTGTATTCGCCTTTTCTTGCTCTTCTTGTATTAATCATTGTTGAATAATTTCCAACGTTATTAATATCTTTTTTTAATAGAAAAAAGTAATATATTTGTGTTAACATTCATAGATTGCTTTTTTTGTTCTTTGCAAAAAGATAATTAAAAAAGTTATACTCCTACAAAACAATTTAGCTATTATCCCATATAATGCGTGGCTAGCTATATGGATTATACATATATCGAACCGTATTGTTTTATTTATATTCAAAAGAAAATTTGACAGTTTTTGAGGTACTTTTTTTCTAGTAGCAATTTTAATTATTTTATTTTATGATTAGTGGCACATTTAGTTCTATATGTTCATACATGATCAAATTCCATGTATTCATGTACGCCATATATTTCTTTATATTCTAGTGGCACATCATATATCGAACCGTATTGTTTTATTTATATTCAAAAGAAAATTTGACAGTTTTTGAGGTACTTTTTTTCTAGTAGCAATTTTAATTATTTTATTTTATGATTAGTGGCATATTTAGTTCTATATGTTCATACATGATCAAATTCCATGTATTCATGTACGCCATATATTTCTTTATATTCTAGTGGCACATCATATATCGAACCGTATTGTTTTATTTATACTCAAAAGAAAATTTGACAGTTTTTGAGGTACTTTTTTTCTAGTAGCAATTTTAATTATTTTATTTTATGATTAGTGGCACATTTAGTTCTATATGTTCATACATGATCAAATTCCATGTATTCATGTACGCCATATATTTCTTTACATGGGATAAAAATATTGATTTAGTCTTTTTTTTGCCTCATGTTCAAGGATAAATAAAATATATGAATACACAATAACTTAATGTGATGTTTTTACATGTGGTATAAATGGTTCCTTTTACATTTAATTATGAGTTTTGTCTTAGTCAAATGTTTCTTTTATTTTCCTTTTTCTTTTAACCCTTCTTTCATTAAAAAAAAAAATTAAATCTATATATCTCTCACTGTATATGCAGAAAAATAAAACAAAATCACTCATGTCTTCGATATCTACTTTTATGTAGTATCCATTTGGCCATAACTGCAAAATATTAAAGTATTCGTTTCATCAGCTGGAACGAAAATTTAACAGCATATTGAATTAAGAAACAATCCAATCAAGCTTCTAAATGTGAAGTCATTACAATGCTATACTACTGATTCTTTAATATGATATCCATTCTTGAACAATTTTAGAAGAACAAATTCAATTACATAAACAACAAATGGCTGTTGTGGAGTCTGAATGTAAAGATAGCTGGTCTTGATTTTTAAACTTGTTAACACAACAAATTGGCTCACTAATAGATAGGGGTATTGTTTTCATATCAAATCGACAAAATGTAGTATACTTTTTTCAAACATTTGAACTATATTTCATTAGAAACAAGTATGATTCTTATTAATTCTTGTGTTATTTGCACAGTTTAGTGAAGACTTTTGAACATGTTTCATGCATGGTGTTAACACAGGTTCTGTGTGAGACACTGATATGCAAATTTTAAGCTCAGATTTAAAGACAATGCATTAATGGACATTTTATGGGCTGCTGCTAGGTCATACACAGAAGACAAATATGTGCACAAAATGGAAGAGATGAAAGATGCTAATCTTAAGGTTCATGAGTGGTTATATGAAATCCCTGCAAAACTTAATCATAGGTAAGGTGTTTTTTTGGGACGCCTAGCAAATGTGATCTACTTAGTAATAATATTTCAGTGTCTCAATAAATATCTGTTAGCTGCTAGAGATGAACCTATTTTAACTATGATGGGGGCACTGAGGAAGATGCTAATGTGACGGATTTGTTATTTGCAGGAACATTTTTACTATTTATAGGAACATTTTCCTGTGAATAATCTAAAATATCCCTGGGTATAAAATAAAATAAAAAATCCTAAAAACTTCTGTAAAAGCTATACAATTGCAGGAACATTTCCTGCAATCCTCTCCCTTTGTTCCTGCAACCTTATACCCAAAATTTTCCCGTGACGCAAAAAATTGGCCAAATCGGATAAAAGTCCAGACGAATCAGATCGGCAAAAGTGAGTGCCTAAAATTCATATTTGTTTCATTCATGTTTTGTTGTTTGTTTTGATTAATTTGTTTATAATTTGGCTGAATTTGTTATTTTTTTGCCCGGATCTGCGATTATCCGGCCGTTTTTGGCTGGATCTGTAAAATTTCGGCCAAGGAGACGGACTCCTCGGCCTGAATTTCAACGAAATCCTGCTGGTCACTGGCGGGATTTTCGATAGAAATCCCGCCATAGGATGGTGGGATTTCCGTCCTGTGGCGGGATTAAGAGAATACATCCGCAAGATGGCGGTATTCTAGAGGAAAATACTGCCAGCCCAAAATACCGCCGTCCTCCGACGGTATTTGCTAAAAAAAAAATATAGCCGGCCGCCGGAGGTATTTTACGAAAAAAACCGCTGGCGGTATTTTCCAGAGGACGGCGGTATTTTTCTCGCTTTCCCGCCCTGAATTCTTAAGTATTCGTGCCACTACGAGCCGAATTATATGGCATGGCAACTGTACAACATGAGGTTGTTAAAGGGGATGCAGAGGGCTCAGTGGGCGGATCAGTCGTGCCCTGAGTACCTCGACTACTTCCAGACAGGATCGCACATTCGTGTTAGTCCCGACGACATGGAAGTGGAAGAGACACCGGACCCCAGACATCTATCAGCGGTTGCAGCAAGTACATGTGATTTATGCTTACTTCTATCCATTAGTTATATTTTTTATTTCACTGTTTATTTACTATACTTGTATTTTTCTTCCAAATGCAGCGTTTGCAATATTTTGTAAGTAGAATGGTTCTAGCTTATCCCTGAACAAGGCATTCCGTACCCAGTGAGGTGAGGGAGAGGACCATAGATGAGGCGGCTCTCTATTTGGATGATTTGATGCCGGCACTAGAAGAACTAGCGGCAAGGTCACCTGCGCAAGATTATTGACTCTTGTTTTCAATAATATTATGAAAAATTACTGAATAACACCTTGTAAATTATTGAGATTTATTATATTCGATTTTTGATGCAGTGTATGAATTAATATCCCATTCATGATGCTATCTATGTATTGTATATGTGTCTTGGTAATGTTAAAATTCATTACATATGAAACAAAAAATCAAAAAACTTATATTGGGAATGTAAAATCATTAATAAATGGCAACTTCGATTGTGTACGTAATAACAAATTTCATTAAACGTGAAAACAGTGGCATTACAGAACATCTAATACTAACTCTCAACAGTAAATTTATCCCTGAAATCATCAAATCTTTATTTCAAATGAGATTTCTAACTCTTCACTTGTCCTGAGGCTCTGCTTCTCCACGTCAGATAGACTGGGGGTAACATGACGTCCCCTGTCGTTAACAAAGCAATGAAATGATTTTGGAAGACATGCCCCATATTGATGAAAGTGCTCGGATCATTAGAGATGCCGGCCCCATGCCACTGAAGTGGAAGGAAAGTATTACTCTGCTGGGCATATAATATAACAACCCTTTGGTACTTCGTGGCAACAAGTAATCCAAAAGATGATAATCAAACCAAAATTCATATGTGGTCGGAGCTACATGACAGTCTACCACGCTACATGCTAAGTCGTAATCGCCTGGGCCAAGAACGTGGCGCCAGAAAGTAGCTTCATCGCGCAGTTCTGGTAACAATTCAGCCCGTTCTTGCGACCATTGCTCCTCATCTTTATTGTGTACGAAATAGGAAATAACTCTAAAACCACAATGGCCATTGGCCTTTACATTGATGTGATCGGTAACATAGTCGAACACGAACTGCTTCAGAAATATGGGAAGGTCGAAAGGCCATTTAGAAGCATGGGGATTCAAAGTCTTTTTTCTCCTCTGCTCTCCTGTGGATCTCCGTCCTGCGATTGTAAATCATATTAAATTTAGTACATCTATATGTAATTAAACACAATGATCGGAACCTAAAAAGTAATATTTGTAAATCGTTCTATTTTATTCCTTTTGGCATGCTCATACCCTGATAGATCTCATTGGGTCGGATTGTGTCTCGGTCATCCCCTGTGTGGCCTACTTACCGGATCAGCTAGATCAACAGTTTTCGGATAAAGCGTCGCATGCACGGCACCCATCACCCTGTATATATCAGCGCTTGGACTTGTCAATACATTAACAAACATGTCATGCAGTCGCCTTTCAGCGGATTGCCTCGCCTTCTCATTGTTTGGAATATCATTATCTCCCAAATACAGCGTCTTCCAGAAGGCGTCCACATCGACAGGATCAATTGGCCGGTATGCTCGCACCAACTGTTGTATCTCATATGCACACGGCAGCCCTCAATTAGTTCGAAGTTCGCAACCACACAGCGCACCATCTTCCCCGATAAGGCCAAGTCTTTTTGAATATTCTTCTTCTACCATTGTAATACCAGCGAAAGACAATATACCGTTCAACCTACTGTACAGTAAGTAGTTGCTCTTCCAGTATGTTTTGCTACGAGAAGACTCCATAGTAGTCCAAATTTTATCAAATTGCTCCTTAATCATAATATTAATTCCTTGAAAAATACCTGGAAATGCCTTTCTATCCGTCCCAATTGCCTTCTTCAACTGTGCATGTGCACTCTCAACCCTAAAAGCCAATTAACATTGAAAATTAAACTTTCACAGAAATCATTATATAAAGTATCATGTAATTATACAGTAAACAAACTATAAATTAAACGATAAGTAACTTACATGTTAGTTGTGCGCCTCCGTAATGCTTTATATATTTTGTCCAACAAGATACAAACTTGTCCTTGTGGGGATCCAACCATGTATTTTTCAAGTATGGAATCACATTTCTGAATTTAGATTTACCTCCATATTTAGTATCAAGAAATCTACAGCTTCCGTGAACTGTTCATATGTCAAGGCTTTCACCATTTCTCCCCAACGATATAGAAACACATCCGTTGTAGTTTTGTCATTGCCAGCCTCTAGTACATGTTTCTTTACATCCATTTCAATGTGTCTCCTGCACAGTAGTTGGCTAGCACGTGGGAATACATTTTGCACATCGTTCATTAAGGCAGTCTCTCGATCAGTCATGACAACATGTGGGTATTTGTCGCCATCGAATAACTGTCTCAATTGAGTCATGGCCCAGAAATAGCTCGAGAAAGTCTCATCCATCATGAAAATGAAAGCAATATGAATAAATTGAGCTGTCGGTACATGAGCCACTATCTGCAGTAGAGGCATGTCATACATGTTTGTCTTATACGTCGTATCCATAAATAAAATGTACGGAAACAAACCAAGTAGATAAGGCACCTTCTTGTGGGCAAAGAACACGTGCCCAACTACATTACTCTCCTCTTCCACTGTGTACGCATATACGTATTCGTGATTATGCAAAAGTTTGAAGAAATACTGCATGGTAGTCAAATCTCCCCTCGCCCCCCTTCTAACTTTTGCTGATTCATTGTACACCTGTCTTATGTGGCTGACATTTTGCCGATCATCCGATCGCAACTGGGCCAACATATGCTTCGGCCTGATGTTAATACTTGACATTTCTGCAATCTTCTACTTCTCCGATTCTGTTAACCTTGAGTACACTGAATGCCAATTCCGAACTTCTTGTAATTCATGATTGTGCTTACCGTTTTTGGCCTCTAACTTCTAATTTCCCGCAGCAATTTCTCGTCCTAGGAGGTGAAATGGACATTTTGTCAACTTGCTGCTTGTTTTGTTCGGGTAGGGGTGGCTTATCTCTAACTTTTCCTGATCTATCGTACCCTAGCTCAACTCGCCCTTTTCTCCCTCTTGTAAGGAAAAACCCCAATATTTTGGAAGAGGAAGTGATTTTTGTAGTCATATTATTTTCGGCTACTCTAGCTTTAACCCATACAAGCAAATCTTTCCTACTTTTGAACTCTTCATCCGTCTGAAATACATCCGTGTGGTTAGCAAATATGTCATCCCTCTCAATACGGATATCCTGTTAATACAAAAAGATGGGTGAGCATACTTAAACCCTAAACTCTAAACCCTAAAATTTAGCTGGAACCATCAAATATTGGAAAAATCTCATCTCTGAGGGGCGAGATTGGGATAAAATTTTGCTATGCATAAGGGAGGGAGATTTCGGAAATCAAGCCCCCAGGGGGTGAGATTTTGTTCCAAAATCTCGCCCACAAGGGGCGAGATTTTCGAGGAGCCTGATTTTGGAAGAAAATCCCCCTCCCTGTGGGCGGGATTTTGGAAGAAAATATCACCCCCTATGGGCGGTATTTTCAAAATCTCGCCCATTTTGGGGATTTTTTTGCCAAAATCTCGGTCCAGACAGGGTTTTTTTGGTTAACAAACAAACTTTACGTAAAAAAATGAATAGATTATTTACTTGCCGTGTAATATAGATCGTCCTCGTGACTACCGGCCATATTTAGATACACGTGTGAGTAAAAAATGAATGAGTGTAAATAGGTTGAGTGTAAATGGAAAAACTGTAACAAGAGAGGATTGCAGGAAAATGTTCCTGCAATGCATAAGAATAATTAATTTTTTCTTTTTTATTTTTTATTAATTTCATTAAGAAACGAATTCCACTAAAATGATTTTTAAAATAAATAAAAATAATTATATTTAAACGAATTTTTAAAAAATTAAATAATTATTTTCATTGAAAACGGTTCACCAACATGTTTCTAAGTTTTTATTCATTTTTAAAAAATAAATATTATTTAATGAAAAACAAATTTTAGGGTTTTCGAAACGAATCCCAGTAAATCATTTTTGACTTGTTATAAAAAATAAAAAAAGGCAAAACATAATTATATAACTGAAATTTTAATTTATAATTCAATAAAATTTTAGAAGAATTAATTTATGGCATTTTTTGAAATACATAAAATCTCCGTATAAATGAATTTGGGGATTTATTTATCTTTAAAAATTTAGTCACACATTTATGTTTTAAAAATAATTAATTTCATTAAAAACAAAACTCATAAATTCGTTTCTCTCAAAGAGAAATAACATTAGACCGATATTGATGCTTCCATTTTTAATTGTTTTTAGTTTAAATGAGCTTGCATAGGGAATACTAGTGGGATTAGGCAGGCGCGATAATATAGAAAATGGAGAGAATAAAGAAGACAAAGGTAATTGACCACCATTTCAAAAAATGCCATAAATTACTTCCTCTTAAATTTTATTAAATTACAATTTAAAATTTCAGTTATATAATTATATTTTGCTTTTTTCATAACAATTCAAAAACGAATTATGGGGGTTCTTTTGAATTAATGAAATTAATAAAAAAACAAAAAAGGAAAAAATTAATTTGAAATTAATAAAAAAAAAAAAAGAAGGAAGGAATTCGTTTCCAAAGAAAACGACAAAGAAAACGAATTCTTCAAGATTTTTTTTTATTTTTTAAAATTTTTTTTTTTGTTATTCTTGAAGGAAACGAAGTTGGGAGATTCGTTTTCATTGAAAACGAATCTCCCAACTTCGTTTTTTATATTTTGGGAATGAAAAAAAATTGTCTATTTTGATAATTTTTTGCCCCAATATAAATATTGGGAAAAAAACCCGGGTGGGATGTCACAGCCTTTAGTAAAAACTACCCGGTGTATTTAAATGTGTCCACCTATACTTATAGGGAGTGAGACATTACAGTGCACATGCAGGTGCATCATTCCTCCAGTCACAAAATTTGCAGTTGGAAAACTATGTGCATTCATATTACACAGTTGAATGTTACAAAAAATGCCACCAGATGTGCATAATGCTAATTCATCAGGACCAACATTTCTGGGTGAAAGCTAACTCTGAATTTATAGACCCACCAATAATTAGAAGAAGACCTGGAAGGCCTAAAAAATTGAGAAGAAAGAGTGTTGATGAGATTTCTCATATGTGAGACGGATAATGTGATGGTGGAAAGGGCGACAAAAAAGGGATACACAAAGACCTATAAGAACTATAAACAGCAGGGGCACAATTTTAGGACTTGTAAAATTAAAACTCATCTATAAGGCAAGTTATTCAAAAGGGATACGAAACAAGTCATTTCTCTTCTACAATTCCTTTCAATTATTTACATTCTTGGTTCACAAATGAGTCTTGAAAAGAATAATGTACAATTTCATAACTACCATATGAATATTGTGGATTGTGTTTTTCTTTTATGCAATTTGACATTTTTCAATGTACTCTTTGTATGATGGTATAAGAAATGAAATTTCTCAACAAAGATTTGAAATGAATGAAGAGGATAATGCAAGAAATGTACCTTTCTTTACTTATATCAATAAAGTAACTAAAACATAATAGGAAACTGGTGTACATAAAATTGAACTTCTATTGGGCCTGGCCCAATGGACTAAAGCAAAGGTAAACAGTTAAGATAAAAAGATGCCTGAGGAGTCCAGAATCCTGCTTAGGTCGGATAGACCCTTAGAACCGAGCCAAGTAGTGTCTCAGTCAAAGGCTTAGGTCGGATAGATCTTTAAAACCAAGCTAGATAGTACATCAGCCAAAGGTTTAGGTCGGACCAGGACTCCGGTATGCCTTATTAATTTCCCTCACATCTATATCATGATAATCGGCCTAACCGAGCTGAGATAGTTAGGTCGGATTAAGCTATTTCACTGACATAGTATGTGAAGATCATTATAGGGTTAGGTATATATTTTGAAATATATGCAGAGATTTCCCAGATCTTCAAAGAGGAAGAAGCCCATGAAATCCGGTCAGGGCAGTACTAAACGTACACGCCACGATAAACAGAGGGGAGCAGGTGAGCCTGTCAATCATAAAGGTTCAACGAGCATATTTCAGTCTGGAGGTATATATACTAAGTCTTCAGACTTAGTGAGGTACGCAACATTACCATTTTGAGCTCTTTGTCAATACTATTCATCTTCTTCTACCTCTTTAACTTGACCGTCGGAACCTATACAGGGGGGAAAGCCCCGCTCTTCTCTTGGTTTTATTACAGTTGTTGCCAGAACAGCCATCAATCACAATTCTCTTCATCGTTCTTGCTGATCCGAGCTACCCAGCTTGGTCCCCAGTCCGGTTATCTCCCTTCGCTGTGAAGTCTTGCATCAATTTGGGCCGTGCTATTCGAAGGAATTCCTTGGGCTGCAAGAAGCATCACTAGACGAACATTTTTGCGTCACATCAGAAACTAATAATTAAGTCAAGTTGTAAACAATTTTGAAAACTTTACTTAACTATAATTAAAACTAGAAAAGGAATAGGAAAACATGCACTTTCCAAACTTTACTTAACTATAATTAAAACTAGAAAAGGAATAGGAAAACATGCACTTTCCAAATCCTTCTCGGATTCTTCTTGCAACTTGCGTGAATCGCAAGTGGGCTGCGTGTGCGCGGATCCGATTGAAGAGGTGGGCTGCGATTGGGCCATGGCGATGGCCTACGATGGAGCGAGCTTGAGTCGCAGTTCAGGCATCGCAGCTTGCTTCTGATTTTTGTTGGGCCAATTGGGAAAGCTTGATGCTGTATGGATTGGGCCAAAGTAAGATGAAACATGAGTTGTGGATGAGAGGTTTCGAAGAGTCCACAGACTCAACGAAACATACTGCATTTCCTGACGCAGGACTAGGGGTTGCTTCTTCTCCATTGCAGACAAAGTAGCCATCTTTTCCTTCGGGTATCTTGGCTTAAGGGCCTGGCTTTCTTCAATATTCTGGGCTTGAGCAGGGCTGGTATAGGCGAGGGCCTGCAAGGCCTCGTTTACTGTCTTCTGATCATTGGCCCAATGATGTTAATTAAAGGACCATTTGATAAGGATTTGGACCTTTTATTAACGTGGGGACGGGATATAATACTTTGACCCCCTCCTCTGGTTTCTCTGCTATGTTCGGATGTCCTTATCAATCAACCTCATCAACATATCTTGCCATCGCCTCTGAAACCTTCAGCCTTCAACAATCGCTAAATGCACAGCGACGTAGCTTGATGCTCAGCCGTCCTGCATTTTCCGTTTTCCGGTCGATTAGCTGCAGATCGAGACCATCTGCGACTTCCGTTGTCGTGCTGTTTCTCACTTTATGCAAGCTCTCCTCCACCAATCACTCAAAAACAAGCTTCAGCCGCTTCAGGTCCGCGTCGCCGGGTTTGGTTTTTGGAAATGTTAGCTTCTGTAGGGCCCGAAACCGATCTGAGGAGGTCACCAGTTCCAAACATTTCCCCAACAGCCTCCCTGAGGCCCGGAATCGCCCACTCCGAGTTCTAGGCCGCGAGATGCTTCGGTTGGTCGGTAAGGATAGGAGAGCATCGGCTTTCTTACGTACTTGGCTGCAATCCCTGATATCCTATTAATTTGAAATTAAACGGAATACAAATGATAATCAGGATTGGAAAAAAAACAAACCAGCTGCAATCCCTGATATCCTGTCAATCTGGTTCAGCGCATGTGGGATTTTTGGTCGTTAAACTGATGCAGAAATTTATTCAACTGGGTTGTTGAATTTGGTTATGTAAATGGTTGCTGGTTGTTGAAATTGGTTCTAGAAACTGTTCTTTTAATTTATTATGTTAGTTGAAATATTGTCATCTTTGATTTGAGATCATGTGATGGTGTTAGTGGCGGTGGCAGTCCTTGCCGGTGGTGGCGGTTGGCAATGGTGGTGGATGAAGGTGATGATGACGATGATGAAGGTGGATAGTTATTATTAATAATGAATAGAAATAAAAAAATTAAGAATGAATTAATAATTAAAGTATTTAATAAATAAATTAAAATTTTAAAAAAATGAAAAGTAAATGAAAGAAAAATGGCTTAAGGAAAGAAATTTATGAAAAAATATCCTCAAATCCAAAAAGGGTAAATATGTCATTTCAAAGTAAATACTAACAAAAACGTTGACTTTCACGTTTGACTGTTAAACATAACGGAATTTTCAAACATTACAGATTTCGGAAAAGTACAGGGAGTCATTCGAAGTATTATTTTTCATAGGGGGTGATGCGTAACTTTAGCAAACCACCTGGGGTTATGATGTATTTGCCCAATAAAAATAATTTTAAAAAATTAAATAATAAAAATAATTTTCAAAAACTTCACTACCCCAGGTACTGCAAGGAGGTATCCTTATGTGTTGAATTAAACAACTTTAAAAAAAAAGGACAAATAGTACACGTAAACACTCGTGTATGTATAACTAAGTGAAAAGGTAAATTCTTAGCTTATAATGACTGAATTAAAAGAAAATGATACTTGTAATACTAATTAAATTACAATTTGTAAGAAACTTTAGTGACCTTATAGTCTTTTATATCTCTTTAAGTTCAAAGCAGTGCATCTCGACTGAATTTCATTCAAATATGCAAAAGATAAACTTTTAATTTATAAGAGCAAATTGAAAGAAACTGATACATTTTAGTACTGAATTACAATTTACAATAAACTTTAGGGACATAATAGTCGTTTTACATTTCTTTAAGTTAATACATTGAGTGTCATGAAAATATACCAAAAAAATTGGTAAACTATTAATTTTTTTTAAGGACTAAATTAAAAAAAAAAATACTATTACAATAAACTTTAGGGACGTAATAGTCTTTCTCTGTCTATTTAAGTTAACTCATCATCGACATAGTGCATCACAATTGAATTGAATGAAAATATACAAAGAAAAGGTAAACTATTAGTTTACAAGGAATAATTTAAAAGAAAATGATAGCTTAAGTACTCAATTGTAATTTACAAGAAATTTTATGGACCTAATAGTCTTTGTACGTCTCTTTAAGTTAATTCAACTTATAAACATTGGTTCTCAACTAATTTTCATGAAAATACATCAAAAGAAGGTCAAGTTTAGTTTTTAAGGACTAAATGAAAAAAACTAACATTTTAAATACTAAATTGAAATAAAATAATACTTAAAATACTATATTAAAATTTGCAATAAACTTTAGGGACGTAATAGTCTTTTTATGTTAATTCAATTTAGAAATAGTGCATCTCAACCAATTGAATGAAAATATACAAAAGGTAAACTATTAGTTTTATATTGACTAAATTGAAAGAAAATGACACTTTAGGGCCTGTTCTTTTACCCAGAACTGGCAAACACTGGTTTACCCAAACCAGTGTTTTTTGTGCGAGGGTCTCAAACCCAATATGAAAACAGGTTTGAGTCCAAAACCAAATGGAACCCAATCCTCCACTTTTGAGAACCCTTTGGCAGCGACTGTGTGTTTTCTCCTTTCTCCCACGAGGGCCTTCAGATATAATTTTATTTGCTATTAACGATGTATGATTTGACCAAATTTAATTTTTCAACAATACAGGGGAATATTTATAAGTATCGTTATCATTGTCTGAATTGTTGGATGAATTTAGCTAGTATTTATTCAATTTATAGTTATCGCGGGTCAATTATTATGGGTAATTATTAATTACAATATAATTCCAATTATTTTAGAATTAATTGCATTAAGGGCAAACACCTCATAACTCCCCTGTGGTTTGCGAAAGTTACACATCACCCCTTATAAAAAAAATAATAAAGCTACAAATAACCCCCAGGCTTTTTCGGAAGTTTTTAAATTGACGAAAAACTCTGAAGTGAACGGCGCGTGTGCGGATGCGCGTCGCTTTACAGAGTTGATGCCAAAGTAATTTTCTATGTGACCAGATAGCCCCTATTAAACTAAATCACCATCATCTTCATCTTCATCCATCTTCAATCACCATCATTTTGTTGGCTACGAATGCCAAACATAAAGTTTGGCCAAAACCCAACATGAATGATGAGTTTTTTGTATGGGAATAATGTTTTGAAAGGTGGGTTGGGGAATATTTAAGTTCAATTGTGGTGTGCATAAAATTGAACTTCTATTGGGCCTGGCCCAATGAACTAAGGTGAAGATAAACAGTAAAGATAAAAAGATGCGTAAGAAGTCCAGAACCCTGCTTAGGTCAGCTAGATCCTTAAAACCAAGCCAAATAGTAGATCGGTCAAAGGTTTAGGTTGGCCAATAAATTCGGTATGCCTTATTAGTTTCTCTCATATTTATATCATGATAATCGGCCTAACCGAGCTAAGACAGTTAGGTCTTCACTGATACAGTAGGTAAAGATCATCATAGGGTTAGGTATATATTTTGAATATATACAGAGATTTCCCAGATCTTCGAGAAGGAAGAAGCCCATGAAATCCGGTCATGATAACACAAAACGTACACGCCACGCTAAACAGAGGGGAGCAGGTGAGAAGGCTTATCATGAAGGTTCAACGGGCATATCTCAGTCTTGAGGTATATATACTAAGTCTTCAGACTTAGTGAGGTACGCAACATTTACCATTTCAGCACTTTGTCAATATTGTTCATCTTCTTCTATCTCTCTAACTTGACCGTCGGAGCCTATACAGGGGGGAAAGCCCCGCTCTTCTCTTGATTATTCACAGTTATTTCCGGAACAGTCTTCAGTTACGGTTTTCTTCATCATTCGTGCTGATCCGAGCTACCCAGCTCGGTCTCCAGTTCGGCTATCTCCCTTTTTAGTTAAGTTTCTACATCTTGGGCCTTGCAAATCAAGACATCTTTTTGGGCCGGAAAGAAGCGTCCATTTAAGAGCATTTTTGCGTCACATCAAATTGCTTCTGCACACCGACGGTGGCAGTGAGGGGAAAGAGGAGATTGGCCACACCATGGAAAGAGCATTGCAGATTGATGAGGCTATTTCATCTAGGTTTCCTACTCTTTCAAATTTGCTTTTCTTTGATTTATTTGTTGTTGTTGCCATTAGATCGATGAAGATGAGGGTAATTTTAGGTAATTTGAGGGTTAAGTATGAGGGTAATTTGGTCAATTTAGCAACGCGCCGTTAAGTTAAGGGCTTTTCGTCACTTTACAAACTTCGTAAAAGCATGAGGGGGTAATCTCTAGCTTTATTTTTTATAGGGGGGTGATGCATAACTTTCGCAAACCACAGGGGGGTTATGAGGTGTTTGCCCTTTTTTAATCTAACAGTAATAGTTTTAGGTGTGAAGCATAGTTTTGTAGATCCCATTTAGGTGTCAATATTTTTTGGAAATTTTTAAAAAATTATCGGAAATAAATTTTTTTATTTGTTTAAAATAAATAAAATAAAATTGGACTGGAAATTTAGTAGAAAATAAAAAATGCAAAAAAAGAGTCTTGAGAATAAAATTGGTATGAAAATCTTGTTCTTTACCCATGTTTCAGTCCTGGTTTGAAACCAGGTTTCAGAACCTTATTTCTTAAAAATTGTCTGAAACCCAACTAAACTCAAACCAAAAATCAGGACTGAGTTAAGGGTAAAGAACAAGCCCTTAAGTACTAAATTGTAATTTTCAATCAAATTTAGGGAAATTATAGTCTTTTTAGGTCTCTTTACGCTAATTTGACTTGGAAATAGTGCATCTCAACTAAATTTCATTAGATATACCAAAAAAAACTATTACTTTATAATGACTAAATTGAAAGAAAATAATACTTTAAATACTAAATTATAATTTAAAATAAACTTTTACTCAATTGAGACTTTACAACAACTAAATGTTATTGGTAATTAATAAAATTAGTTATATTGGGTACAATATATAATTATTAGGGTTTCACAATCTAATAATTATTTTGTTGAGGCTATATTATTAATAAAATACAAGTATAATTGTTGGGTACAATTTTACTTATTAGAGTATCCTACTTACAACTTTTATTTGTTATGGTGTAAATCATAATAAAAGTTAAATATAATCACTTATGTTAAGGTGTCTTAGTGGAATTATTAACCATTAAGGACCAAAAGACACTTTAGAGTGTTATAATGGTATTAATTAAAACTTAAGGGGACTAATTCAACTACAACTAATTATTTGTTTACAAAAATATAAAAAGTACTTTAGTAGCAACAATTGTTGATAGCTTAGTTGAGAATAGTTAGTTTTCATTTTTCATATATAGGTCATGAGCTTGAAACCCAACATAACAAAATTAAGTTGTACGTTGATCCGTTCATTATTTATTTAAAACCAGTATTAATAATTATATTGCAATAATTTTAAGATAGCTTGACTGGTAAATGTTTGTTGTTTTCTAGCATGAGTTTGAACCCCCAATATAACAAAAAAAAAAACTTTAAATTTTTGTCAAATCATTTATACAGGTGTTAATGATCCCTGTTTTTTTTTGTTATACTTATAAAAATAACCAGTTCATAGGGTTCTATGACGTTATGAAAAACCCGCCATAGAAAGTAACTTTCTATGGGGATTATGTAGAAACCGTCGTACAAAGTGCGGCCTTTCTATGGCAATTTTATTGTACCCACCTTAAAAAGGTTTTTTATGGAGTTGCAGAAGGCCGTGCGAGTCAATAAACAATTATTCCTCAAAGAGAAGTAAAACTTTTTTACTTCAAAGCTATGCATAATCATGTGTAAAACCTAATGCATTTAGAAATAGCAATTTTGATTTGTCATTGTTTTTTATTTTAAAATTTTATTAATTAGTCGGTGTTTCTCATTTCCATGTTAATTATTTATTTGAAATGAAAAGTGGTATATTTTCTTGATCTCATTTTTTCAATTTAATTAGGCATATATATGTAAAAATTAGATCATTATCGTTTTTTAATTTTTTTAACATAATAATTGACATATAAAAAAATATTTAATTAATTAATGTACATGTTAATAATTAAATTGGAAATTAATACAGAATATTGTTAAAAATTATTATATTTTTGTGTAAGTTTTGGTGTGAACTGAAATTGTATCATCTAGTGCAAAGATTGTGAATCTAATAAACCATTATTTTTATTAGTACTGATCAATTAGCTACATTTTTACAAAAATAAGTTGAGAGATACTTATGAAGTACACAAAAGAATGAACACAAATATGCAGCCAAATACATGCACACCAAAAAGATAATAACCCAAAAGATGCTTCCAAAAACTAGGCAAGGATCAGTTATTATAGGAAACAACAGTTCTATATGCAACGGCGGAGACAGGGGGGGTGCCGCTGCCCATCTTTAGTCCGGGAGCGAAGGGTAGTAGTATTACTACCCTTCAGCTCCGCCCCACCGGTGGCGCAGCTGAAACCTAAGTGTCAGCTGCGCCCTTGATCTGTGAAGAAGACGACTCCTTTCTTCAGATTTTGCCTTTTTTTTTTAAAAAAAAAAAATTTAGCTAAAAAATAAAAAATAAACATAAAGGTCCTTTTCGAAAAAAGGAATTTTGCAACTAAACCCTTCCTCAATTTAAATATATCAGTGATACCACTCCCTTAAATCAATTTCTCCCTAAATCACACCTTACATTTCTTCCCTTTCCTTGCCACCCGACCGACGCACAACTATCTAGAGAACGGTTTCTAGGAAATAGTTTTCTCAAAACATAAAATTAAAAAAAAAGGGTTCATAAGAAAACGAATTCCGGAAAATCGTTTTCTCAAGAAAACGGTTTCCCATAAGTCTTTTTCTTCAGAAAAGTGAAAAAAAAATTCTGAAAAAAAAAAATTTCAGGAAGTTGTTTCCTTATCAAGTATTTTTTTACTTTTATTTTTCTTATTAAGGGTTTATTATTATTATTTTTTGGGCATATATTCTTATGGTTATTTTGATACTTTAGTAGTATGTATTTTATTTAATGACACGCGGAAAACAATGAAGCTATTATCCCAAATAATACGTGGCTAGCTCTATGGATTATACATCACCATCATATATTGAACCATATTGTTTTATTTACATTTAAAAGAAAATTTGACAATTTTTGTCCTTTTTTTCTAGTAGGAATTTTAATAATTTTATTCTATGATCAGTGGCACATCTAGTCCTATATGTTCATACGGGATCAAATCCCATGTATTCATGTACGCCATATGTCCTTTTGCATGGGATAAAAATATTGATTTCAGGGTGTGCTTGGTTGGGGGGTTTGGGAGTGGGAATGGTAAAGGGAATGAAAGTGGGTGTTTGGTTGGGAGGTTTCATTCCCCAGGCCCCACTCCCAAACCCCACTTTTCTCTAATCCTCCATTCCTTTCCATTCTGGGGGGAATGGGAATCATTCCCTTATAATTTTTTTTTTGGTACATTTTTTATTAAAATAAAAAATTAAGGAGTAGAAGTTATCACTATAATACATTTAAACATAAATAGTTTATCATATATTAAAAGTTAAATGCAAAAAAAAATTAAAATAAATTTTATTTCTAAAAGTTTTATTTGTGAACCAAACACCATCAATGGTAATGATAGTCATTCCCTATCACAAACCAAACAACACCAATGCAATTACCCTCTACGAACCAAGCACGCCCAATCTTTTTTTTGCCTCATGTGCAAGGATAAATAAAATATATGGATACACAATAACTTAATGCTATGTTTTTACATGTGGTATATTTGGTTCCTTTTACCTTTAATTATGTGTGTTGTCTTAGTCAAATGTTTCTTTTATTTTCCTTTTTCTTTTAACACTTCTTTCATTTTAAAAAAAAAATTAAATCAATATACCTCTCACTGTATGTGCAGAAAAATAAAACAAAATCACTCATGTCTTCAATATCTACTTTTATGCAGTATCCATTTGGCCATAATTGCAAAATATTAAAGTATTCGTTTCATCAGCTGGAACGAAAATTTAACAGCATATTGAATTAAGAAACAATCCAATCAAGCTTCTAAATGTGATGTCATTACAATGCTATACTCCTGATTCTTTAATATGATATCCATTCTTGAACAATTTTAGTAGAACAAATAATTCAATTACATAAACAACAAATGGCAGCTGTGGAGTCTGAATGTAAAGATTGCTGGTCTTGATTTTTAAACTTGATTTTTAAACCTGTTAACACAACAAATTGGCTCACTAATAGATAGGGGTAATTGTTTTCATATCAAATCGACAAAAGGTAGTATACTTTTTTCAAACATTTGAACTATATTTCCATTAAAAACAAGTATGATTCTTATTAATTCTTGTGTTATTTGCACGGTTTAGTGAAGACTTTTGAACATGTTTCATGGTGTTAACACAGGTTCTGTGTTAACTCATCTATGAAGCAAGTTATTCAAAAGGGATACTAAACAAGTCATTTCTCTTCCACAATTGTTTCTATTATTTACATTTTTGAACCAAAAATTTCTAACTAATCTTATTTTTGCATGCATAGGATGCTGGAACTTCTGGAAATGTTGAACAGAGTCTTGAAAAGAATGTAGTACAATTTCATAATTACCATATGAATATTGTGCATTGTGTTCAGGGTCGGTCCTTACACTTATAAGGCTTATAAGGCCCCGGGGCAAAACTATAAAAAGAGAGTCCCACAAAAAAAAATGTATTGGTTCTTTAAGCACCTGTTAAATAAACAAATGACATCAAATTACCAAAGGCAATTAGGCATCACAATTCCATTAGTGATTATCAAAACTAAAACAAGAATGAAAATTATGAAATTAAAAACTAGATTATATTGGCTAAAAGATACTCCAATTCCATTGATCGACATCAAATTAAAAAAGTATCACAATTCAATTCACAAACAATTAGGCTAAAAGACAATTAAAACCAAGTAGTGAGGACTCTTCAACAGCATGGCAACTACCACAACTCCAAATTATTTCCATTAATTATTAATGATTATCAAAACTGAAACTAGAATGAAAATAAGATTATGAAAGTAAAGATTAAGAAAACAAAAACAATAAACAATGACAACTTTATTACTAACTTACTATACAACAACACAAGTTTAGCTTAAAAATTGATGAGGAAGAGGGAGGAACAGAGGCTTCTATGTTCTAACTCCATTTAAAAATCAATGAAGTGCATGCTACACACGACCCCCACTGGCCACCCCCTCGTCTCTCTCGGCTCCGGTCCACAAAATTTTTAAAGAAAAAGCTCAAAAAGCAAAAGTAATAGAAGCTCTAAAATAACTTCCTAGCCGTTGCGTCTCCCCTCCCCAGGGGGCTAAGGGCCATTTTCTTTAACACAAGTCAAAAAGTTCTTTTTCTGACACAGAATACTAAATACCGATTACAATAATAAAATAAAGAATGAAAAAGTTAATACATACCTATAAACAAATTCCTTATTTGTGCCTTTCAATAGCAAAATCTCATAATTGAAGGTCTAATTTCAATAGTTTTGTAATTTGAATAAGGGAAATTAAATTTTAATGGTAGAATAGAAAAGTCCTAGTTCTCACAATCGAAGTTGAGACTCGATGAAGAAGAAGACGAGAACAGCATGAGTTTTGGGCAAAACAAAAACTGTTGTAAATCTATGGGAAAAAAGAAAACTACAATTAAATTTTCGCTAAAAAAAAAAAAAAAGTAAATTTCATAAGAGGAAAAAATATAATTTTGGGCTCTCATCTGAAAAAAAAAAATAATAATAAAAGGGCCCACTTTTACAATAATACCTTTCACAAAAAAATTAAACTTACTAATACATAATAGTATATTATAATAATTTTGGGCCCAAAACGGTCGCCCGGGCTGCCCCGCCCTTTGGGCCGGCCCTGATTGTGTTTTTCTTTTACGCCATTTGACATTTTTCAATGTACTCGTTGTATGATGGTATAAGAAATGAAATTTCTCAACAAATATCTGAAATGAATGAAGAGGATAATGCAAGAAATGTACCTTTCTTTACTTATATCAATGCCTTATAGGTTAACAATTTTTGTTTATTTATAGCTACCAAGTACATTAATCATAATATTAGAGAATGTAGCCTCTTTTTTCATTCAGCAGATGGCTAGGTTTTGTAGAGTGGATCTTGCCTCTTTTTTCATTCAGCAGATGGCTAGGTTTTGTAGAGTGGTGAGGCACCATGGAAGAAGGTGAAGTATTAAAAAATGAAGTGTCGAAGAAGAAACTGAAGAAGAGGGCCTGACTTTTGTGTAAATTTTTCCATCTTCAAGGTTTTTTGTTTTGACTTTCTTTTTTCACCCCATATTTATTTTTTCTAAACAACTTTATTTTTCAATTGTTAATTAAATTATATTTCAATATTATTTTAGTAAGTATTTGTTTTCGTACTTGAAAGGGGTTAATTCTTATGGATTTGTCAAAATTAATTAAACTTTTAAAATAAATTTGATAATCTATATTTTGGCGTGAAAGTTGTCATTTTTTGAAGATAAATTGAATGATAAAATAAAACATTAATTTCACTGAATCAAAATAAAAATCATTTTAAAAAATTAAATACTAATAATAATTTTCAAAAACTTCACTACCCCAGGTACTACAAGGACGTATCCTTATGTGTTGAATTAAACTACTTATTAAAAAAAAAGGACAAATAGTACATGTAAATACTCATGTGTATGTATATCTAAGTGATAAGGTAAATTGTTAGTTTATAATGACTAAATTAAAAAAAAAATGATACTTGTAATATTAATTAAATTACAATTTGTAAGAAACTTTAGTGACCCTATAGTCCTTTTATATCCCTTTAAGTTAAAAGCATTGCATCTCAACTGAATTTCATTCAAATATGCCAAAAGATAAACTTTTAGTTTATAAGAATAAATTGAAAGAAACTGATACATTTTAGTACTAAATTGTAATTTACAATAAACTTTAGGGCCATGAGAGTTGTTTTACATTTCTTTAAGTTAATTTGATTTAGAAACACAACTGACTGTCATGAAAATATACCAAAAAAATGGTAAACTATTATTTTTTTTAAGGATTAAATTAAAAGAAAATAATACTATTACAATAAACTTTAGGGACGTAATAGTCTTTCTCTGTCTACTTAAGTTGACTCAACATCGAAATAGTGTCTCTCAATTGAATTGAATGAAAATATACAAAGAAAAGGTAAACTATTAGTTTACAAGGAATAATTTAAAAGAAAATGATAGTTTAAGTACTCAATTGTAATTTACAAGAAATTTTATGGACTTAATAGTCTTTGTACATCTCTTCAAGTTAATTCAACTTATAAACATTGCTGCTCAGCTGATTTTCATGAAAATACATCAAAAGAAGGTAAAGTTTAGTTTTTAAGGACTAAATTGAAAAAAATTAACATTTTAAATATTAAATTGAAATAAAATTATACTTAAAATACTATACTAAAATTTGCAATAAACTTTAGGGACGTAATAGTCTTTTTATGTCTATTTATGTTAATTCAATTTAGAATAGTGCATCTCAATCAATTGAATGAAAATATACAAAAGGTAAACTATTAGTTTTATATTGACTAAATTGAAAGAAAATGACACTTTAAGTACTAAATTATAATTTTCAATAAAATTTTGGGAAATTATAGTCTTTTTAGGTCTCTTTACGCTAATTTGACTTGGAAATAGTGCATCTCAACTAAAATTTCATTAGATATACCAAAAAATAAAAACTATTACTTTATAATGACTAAATTGAAAGAAAATGAAACTTTGAACACTAAATTATAATTTAAAATAAACTTTTAGGACCAATTGAGACTTTACAACAACTAAATGTTATTGGTAATTAATAAAATTAGTTATATTGGGTACAATCTATAATTATTAGGGTGTCACAACATAATAATTATTTTGTTGAAGGTATATTATTAATAAAATAAACTACAAGTATTGTGTGACCCCGTAAAATTTTAATACCTAAATTAACCTTAAAAATATATCGAGGTATTCAAAAATATTTTATGAAAATTTAATAGAATATAGGAATCTATTTTAAAAGAATTTTAGTTTAAAACGATTCTCTTTAGTAAATTTTATAAAAATATATTTCAAAAGAATTTCTTCATTTCAATTTCAAATATTTATTTATGTGAATTAATTTGATTCATAATTTCATGATATTAGAAATATTATGATTTAGGAATTTATGAAATTTTTTGAAATAGGAATTAAAAAATAAGAAAACTAGAAAATAAATGAAAAATAATAAAAAAATGGGTGAATTGGTTTTACCCATTTCCCAATTGGGTAAAACTGATTGGAAAAGATAAGATTTGCATCCAATCAGTTTTACCCGATTTACAATGGATAAAATTTGGGACAACTCGGTTTTACCGATTAATAAAATATTAAGATATTTTTCACCGCCTAATGAATCAGTTTCAACCGACTCACAATCGGGTAAAACCGATTCAATGTCGATAGAATTTAGCTAATCGGTTTTGACCTTTTTTACCGATTGGTAAATTAATTAAAACTTTGTACGAATCGGTTATAACCAATTTATGATCAGGGAAAACCAATTTGAATCGGTTATAACCGGCCTGTTCCCAATAGGGTAAAACCGATTCGGAACTGGACTAAAAAAAAAAAAAAAATTTCGAGATAAGAATGGGTTGTTTGTCCCATAAGGCCTTTGTCCTATAAATCCCCCCTCCCTAGCCATTCCTCTTCATTCAAACCATGCCAAAACTCTGCCAAAATTGAACCAAACTAGAGAGAAATGAGAAGAAAGGAGAAGGAGAAGGAGAAGGAGAAAAGAAGAGGAAAAGCTTGAAGAACAAAATTTTGAAGCTAGAAAGGGATCTCAGAACCGTGGATTCGGTGTTAAGAGGGATTCAAAATGCATCGGTAAGGAATTCAACGTATTCTTTTGGTTAGTTTTTAGAAAATAATGCATATTTCAATATTTTGAATGTTTTAGAATTTTTATGAAATTTGAAGTTGAGATCTTGTAGTTGTTATGGAAAAATTTGGTTAGGAAATGTTAGAGATGATGCCTAGATGTTGTTGGTTGATTTTGCACAAAAGAAAGTAAGAAAAATAGATTTGGAGTGGATTTTTAGCAAGAACCCGAAAGAAATCTTGGAAACCAAGTTTTCTGAGCATGAATCGGTTTTAACCGATTAGAAATCGGGTAAAACCGATTTATGCTAAGACGAATAGGGTAAAACCAATTTCAAATTGGGTAAAACCGATTGGACGCTGGAAAATTGATTTTTATATAATTTTAGTTATTTTCGTTATTTTTGTATAAATCCTTTTAATAATTTCTTGTTAAATTTATTTTAACAAGTATTTTAAGGATTTTACACATTTATTTTTTTAAGTATTAATTTAATAAGTTTTGTCCAATTTTGGACTATTTACGAAATAAGGTAGAAATAATGTTTAAAGATTCTTTAAATTTCAGTTTCACAGCATAATGTTTATATTTTCTTTAAAGTTATAGTTATTACGTTTTATAGTTATTTTCAAGTTAGATAATTTTTTGAATACTTATTTTCTAGATATATATGTTTTAAATGGAAAAATAGATAAATTACTGTTATGCCCTTATTTAGAAAAATTCCGGAAATAGTTAGAAATTAGAAGTCTACTAGTTAGAAGTAGTTACTAAAGGGTCGGAACTTGAAATATATGCAGATCTGTAGATAGCTAGTACGTGAGCTTAGATCTTCAGACTGAGGTGAGTTTATCACTGAAAATGTATACCATTTTAATGCAATTAATAATTGAATGTGCATTGACCTGTATTGTGTGACATGTTTTAAACGCTTTCGAAAAATGTCTGAAATGCTTTTTAATTTTAAATTGCCAGTTGTGTTTACTTACCGACTGGAACGCATATGTACTTGTTGCTTACGGGAAACTATCAGGAAGCACCAAAAATCTCATGAACTTATCTATACTCCTCAAGAATAATTACTGATCAACACGAAATACAGCATTTTAGCCAAGTATATGAAATAAGCACAATTTACCATAGTAACTAGGACAAATTTATGCATCATATGTATGACATACAAACTAGCATAATAAGATCCTAAAATGAAGAAAAACCTGTCCTACATGCAAACTAAAGGTAACACGTTAAACAATAATTCACAATTTTTCAGGCAGACAATATGGCATGTAAGTATAAAACAGCCTCATGTCGAAACAAGTGAGAATTGCTAAATTGGAACACAAGAATTCACTAGTTAAGCAATCCAGCACTTAGAAAACCATTCGAGCTTGAACACCAACAACGAAGGAAAAGATAACTACGGTCGATTTGCCCAAACGAAGGCTGTTCACAATTTCAGAAATTGGTATTTCTTAGTCACGCTCATAACCAGAATAATGAAATCAAAAGGAGAAATAATTTAAAGGCATACCTGAAGGATACCTTGATACTTATTTTACCTTTGAACCCTGGATGCATGAAGGTCCTTTGATGAAACTTGTGGAGCCATAATCACAGGAACTGAATGACTAAGAATCACAAGTTATTGTAACCAACAGAAATTGCATGTATAACTAATATGAGAACCAATTAATAATGACAGAGACAATTTCTAAAAGAGACATCCTAAGGAATATTGAACTACAAAAAGTATGCAGTTTTAAACCAAAAGATGTATCCTGTAAAGCAATGAACTTGTTTAAGATTCACAAACCCTAGAGTTAGTAAAATCTTTAGCATGAATGGTAACCAATAGAAGGAGAATCAATGTAAAAGCAAAAGTGTACCTTTTTAAAGCATGCAAAAAGATACCCTATACTGTGACTTACACTTTTCATTCCAAGGCGCAAGAGTTTCCGAAGTCTCTCGTGGAATCGCCTTCAACTTGCTATGCGTCGTAGAATCACCAATCCAACCGGGGAATCCCTACAAAACAAAACAGAAAAGTGTTGCTCGGAGGTATCCTGACAAATGAATTAGTGAGCAAAAATCCGTAAAAATATTTCAGCAAGACGTATGAAGTACAAGAGTAAACTTCACACACATATCAAACCGCCAAACACGTCCTTGAACTAAGCAAAGAAACTGCTTTGGAACCTGAATGGAACAAGGAGCATGCCGTCCTGTGTCGTTGGGCATGACTTCTTGTAGATGAGCAGAAATCTGATGGGGTTCTAGGAGCTTCTCCATTTGGAATTCCGAGGTCAAGTAATAAGAAACAACAATGGCACCAATTGCCTGATAGGGGTCAATTTGCACAATGTTGTAGCCTTATACGCCGTTGCAAGGGTCTCGTAGAACGGAACCCTCATAGGTCACAAAGAATCATGGGCAACCATGGCACTAAATCTCCCTGGGGGGGTCAATTTGCTCAAGGTCGACTGATTCTCAAAGTACACAAAAAATATCCTGCTAAGAACAAGGAACAATGAGCAGAGTAACCTTACTCCGTTATCCCTCTAGTATTGTCCACCTAAACTACACACAAATTAGTGTATAGGATTGGTAGTCCCTGTATGCTGTATCGCTCAGCCTTTTATCTCAAGCAGTACTTTGGCAAAAGTAATCACGTAAAAGAGCTAATCACACAAGCACAATAACTATATAGGAAAGTAGCAAATCATTTTCGAAATAGACACTTGGTTCTATTTTGTAAAAACACCTTTTCCAAAAAGAAATTTTGTAGTATAGCTCAAATAAGAAGTACACCGATAAGGAACTTCCGGGGAGAAGCCCTCAAAGTTCAGAGAGATTGACAGTGCACGAAGATAAAATTCAAGCTATATTTGCAGAGTAAATGTTCAAGGTAGCACGAAAGATCATAAACAGACTTAAGAAGCAGGGCAATTCAAGTGATGAGACAAGAGTAATAAGCAAAGTTGAAACAATTCAGGAAGTACTAAAACTACCCAAGAAGTGATCACCCAACCAATAGGTAATCCAGAAACCAATCCCCACTTTGTTACTCAAAGTTTCGAAAATTTAATTTTTATGCAATGGTGGAAAAATTCCTCAGAATTTCAGTGTAGTGCTGTGGGGAGTAGTGTCGATAATCAAACACTATCAACTTTGCAAGTACACCAAAAAAATCAGAAGAGTTCCAATGAAGAAAATATCTCTCTTTGGTTAGAAAGTGTAGTGCTGTGGGGAGTAGTGTTGGTAATCGAATACTATCAACTTTGCAAATTTGCCACAAAAGAGACAAAGCAAGTGATTTATCCTTTTAAGCAAATTTTAAGAAAATTTGGCAGCACAATGATACAATTTCAAGAATCCAAAATATTTTCAAGAATTCAAAGCTAAAGTATCAATCATAGGCATACCAATCACAATTGCAAACAAAAGTGAGCTGCTTAACATCAGCCGCAAAACTCACCAAAAACTTGCACAAAGTAGGGCTGAAAAAAAATCGCAAAACAGCCACAAAATAGCAATAAAAGGGGTCACTTTAATGCCAATTGTCACAAAAATGAGGACTGAATTTTAATTGCCAAAAAGTAGCTAAGTGTTGCAAAAGAGGTGATAAAACCAAAAACCCTAGAAAAACCGTAATTAGGCTTTTTCGCAAATTCTTTCTTTTCGGTTGCCTTTTTCTTTTCAGATTTTAATTCCGGGTTTTAAAAGATTTCAAACATTACCAGAACCAAAATTAGTTATTTAAGAAAAAAAAAAATTTTCTCAAAAAGGAGTGTTCTAATTCCAAGAATTTCAAGACAAAGCAAGACTAACAAGGATTAGAAAACACCTGATGATTTGGTCGGGTTACTCCAACCTCCTCTTGTCGAGCAAACAGCCAAGGCTCTGATACCAATTGATATGAACCCTTGATTTCAACTTGTGAAAACAAGAACTCAATGCGGAAAATTGACAAGGAAAGTTTGATTGCAAGACGCAGCTCTTAAAACTCAAGAATCCTTACCCTTAGATTCGGCAGACTACTAATTCAACAAGTTAAATTAAACACGCAATTCGAACCAAGTGATGAATTCTAGAGGTGAAACAAAGCATGCAATTAGATAGAGCAATTATCTAATTAGCCTATAGTTCTTGTACTTTAGCAATTAACAAGCATGCAAATTACTTAAGCCAAAATAAAGAAAAGTGAATAATAAAGTATAAACTTTCATTCAATTAATCACTGAGTAATAATGAAGTGCAGCACCCTTATTTCTAGGTATAGGGAGCACGAAATTTACAAGGAAAAATAAGACAAGAAAACATAAAATTGGAACTTAATCAAAAGCTTAAGTAAGTCACAAAATTTAGTAAGAAAAAGGAATTTACTTGCTGAAAAAGTAAAAGAAAAGAAGGGGAAATTTCGTCTTCCATAAGGAAAGGTTATGGATGAAATTCTCAAGGAAATACAAAGAGGAAATTTCAAAAATAAAGAGGAAAATAAAAGAGGAAACTTAGCCAAGAGATTAAGTAACCATGACAAAAATTGGAAACAAGGAGAAAAGAAGCATCTCCTTATTTTTGGAAATAACAAAGATGGAAACTATGAAGAGAATTAGGTAACATGCACAATACCTTAATTTCTCTTAAACCCTAGAACACTTAAGTAAAAACCCTAATTTGCATATGGGCTTCCTTGTGAGCTTGTTGGGCTTGACCGAATTTGACATAGATGGACTTGAGGGAATTCGGCCCAATTGATGTAGCATGATGATGTAGATGTAGGAAGCTTCTGGAAGCTTCATGAATCATTTTTGAAACTCAAAAACATTTCATTCCCAAAATTCTTCAAAATTGTGAAATCTCCATTTCTTCAATGGAAAGACTAGTAGTTACCATTTCCACCATTTCCTTAACTTGTAAATACCATTTCCACCATTTCCACAACTTGGAAATACCATTTCCACCATTTCCTTAACTGGATGGATTAGTATTCACCATTTCCACTTTGATGGAGAGTAAGGTAACTCTTGTAAGCTTCATTTCCTTCTCATTAAGTTCATTAGAGCTTTTGGTTGACCTCATGGATTCTGACTCCCATTTTGTGTTGTTTTAGCCTTGGATTTCCTCATCACATGAGCTTGAAACCCAACACAACAAAATTAAGTTGTACGTTGATCCGTTCATTATTTATTTAAAACCAGTATTAATAATTATATTGCAATAATTTTAAGATAGCTTGACTGGTAAATGTTTGTTGTTTTCTGGCATGAGTTTGAACCCCCCAATATAACAAAAAAAAACTCTAATTTTTTGTCAAACCATTTATACATGTGTTAATGATCCTTGTTTTTTTTTGTTCTACTTATAAAAATAACCAGTTCATAGGGTTCTATGACGTTATGAAAAACCCGCCTTAGAATGTAACTTTCTATGGGGATTATGTTGAAACCGTCATAGAAAGTGCAACCTTTCTATGGCGATTTTATTATACCCACCTTAAAAAAGTTTTTCTATGCCGGGTATCAGAAACCCGCCACAAAAAGTCCAGCCTTTCTATGGTGGTTACTACATAACAGCCTTAAAAGGTAACTTTATGCGGTATTTCTCAATAAAAAGTCATAGAAAGTCCGTATTTTCTTTTTAATAGCGATACTTGTCTAATCCGCCATTAAAGGATTGCCGTTGAATTTTTTTTGTAGTATTTTGAAATTATACTGTTTTTGTGCATAAATTGTACCAAATGAGTGCAATGAGTTGCAGAAGGCCGTGCAAGTCAATAAACAATTATTCCTCAAAGAGAAGTGAAACTTTTTACTTCAAAGCTATGCATAATCAAGTATAAAAGCTAATGCATTTAGAAATAGCAATTTTTATTTGTCATTGTTTTTCATTTTAAAATTTTATTAATTAGTCGGTGTTTCTCATTTCCATGTTAATTATTTATTTGAAATGAAAAGTGGTATATTTTCTTGATCTCATTTTTTCACTTTAATTAGGCATATATATATATGTAAAAATTAGATATTATAATTTTTTAACGTAATAATTGACATATAAAAAATTATTTGATTAATTAATGTACATGTTAATAATTAAATTGGAAATTAATACAGAGAATATTGTTAAAAATTATTATATTTTTGTGTAAGTTGTGGTGTAATTATTATGAACTGAAATTGTATCATCTAGTGCAAAGACTGTGAATCTAATAAACCATAATTTTATTAGTACTGATCAAATAGCTACATTTTTACAAAAATAAGTTGAGAGATAATGATGAAGTACACAAAAGAATGAACACAAATATGCAGCCAAATACATACACACCAAAAAGATAATAACCAAAAAGATGCTTCCAAAAACTAGACGAGGATTAGTTATTATAGGAACAACAGTTCTATATGCGTCTCGGTTATTGGTTCCTCGCATTCGCAGTCGTCGCATAAATTCATGATGCGGAGTGCCATGCAGCACTGCCACTGCCAGAACTCCGGCCCCGGCTCCGGTAGTTGCCGCCGCTGTCCGTATAATTGGATCATCTGAGACTGAGATGCCAAGTATGGATGGCATTCGCGGATCTGTTGCATCTCCCGCTCGCATGTCCGGTGGTTGATTTGCGCCAGTGAAACCAGCTGTGCTTCTTCCTCATCCGCGGCGGCTGTGGTGGTGGTGGTTATGGCTGTCAACCTGGAGGCCCGAGCAATGGCGGCCAAAAGGGCCAACAATATCGCTGCACAGACAAAGAACTTAGACATCCCAAGGTGATTATATTGATTGGTGAGTGAAGAAAAGAGAAATTAAAGAAGGAAGAAGATCGAAGGAGAAGATAAAGATGGTTCTGCGGCCGACACCGAAGAAGAAGAGGAGGAGAAATTAACCCTTCGTTCTTTTCGTTATTTTTTTTTTTTCTTCTTCTTTTTATCGTACAGCTGCGCTTCTGGAGTTTTGACTCGTAAACTCCATGCCGCGGACTCGATTCTCCCCTCCGTACATGTGCACTGTGCAGTACTTCTCTGGTTTTGATAATCGTGCGATTCGGGCTGGACAGTTACGATCCGAATTGAACCGGTGGGTTTTCTTTTTCAAGGATATACAATAGGGGCATACTATTTGCAGGCATATTTTCCTGTGAATAGTTTATTTTGACTTTTACGTAAAATAAAAAAAACTGATTGGCCTTATATAAAGCATTCATTCATAGGATCAATGCAATCCTCTCCCACCCACTTTTTACAGTTTTTCCAATTACATTCTACCTATTTACATTCATTCATTTTTCACTAACATGTGTATCTAAATATGACCGATAGTCACGAGAACGATCTAGATTACACGGTAAGTAAACAATCTATATATTTTTAGGAAAAATTGTGCACTGATTTTTTTTTTGCCAAAATACCTCCCCGGATGGGCAGTATTTTGGGAAAATACCGCCAATTCGGGATGGCAGTGTTTTGGCAAAATACCACCAATGACTTGGCAGTAAATACCGCCCAGGCATGGGCGGTATAAGTAAAAATGCAATAATTTTGTACTAAATAATAGGGTAAACGGGTTTAGAGTTTAGGGTTTAATTATGGTCACCCAGCTTTTTGTATTAACAGGATATCCGTATGGAGAGCGATGAAATATTTGCTGACAACTCCGATATATTTCAGACTGACGAAGAGTTCAGAAGTAAGGAAGATTTGTTTGTTTGGGTTAGCGCTAGAGCCGCCGAAAACAATATGACTACAAAAATTACTTCAAGTTCCAAAATATTGAGACTTTTCCTTACAAGAGGGAGAAAAGAGCGAGTTCTAATAGGGTGTGATAGATCAGGACAAATTAGAGAAAAGACACCCCTACCTAAAGGGAAAAGCAGGCGGAACAATACAAGCCGCAAGTTGACAAAATGTCCATTTCAGCTTGTGGGACAAGAAATTATCGGGGGAAATTGGAGGTTAGAGGCCAAAAACTGTAAGCACAATCCTCAATTATAAGAAGTTCGGAACTGGCATTCAGTGTACTCACAGCTAACAGAATTGGAGAAGTACAAGATTGCAGATATGACAAATATTAACATCCGGCAGAAGCATATCTTGGCCCAGTTGTGATCGGATGATTCGCAAAATGTCAGCCACATCAGATAGGTGTACAATGAATCTGCAAAGGTTAGAAGGGTGGAGAGGGGAGATTTGACTGTTATTTAGTATTTTTTTAAAACTTTTGCATGATCACGAATACGTATATGCGCACACAGTGGAAGAGGAGAGTAATGCAGTTGGGCACATGTTCCTTGCCCGCAAGAAGGTGCCTTCTCTACTTGGTTTGTTTCCGTACATTTTGTTTATGGATACGACGTACAAGACAAACAGGTACGACATGCCTCTACTGCAGATAGTGGCTCATGTACCCACATCTCAGTTTATTCATATTGCTTTCGTGTTCATGAAAGATGAGACTTTCTCGAGCTATTTCTGGGTCATGATTCAGTTGAGAAAGTTATTTGATGGCTACAAATACCCACATGTTATCATGACTGATAGAGAGACTACCTTAATGAACACTGTGCATCATGTATTCCCACATGCTACACAACTACTGTGCAGGACACATATTGAAATGAATGTGAAGAAACATGTACTACAGTCAGACAATGACAAAACCACAACAGATGTGTTTCTATATCATTGGGGGCAAGTGGTGAAAGCCTTGACATATAAACAGTTCACGGAAGCTGTGGAATTTATCAATACTAAATATGGAAGTAAATCCAAATTTAGAGACGTGCTTCCATACCTGAAGGACACATGTTAGATCCACACAGGGACAAGTTTGTATCTGTCTGGACGAAAAATATAAAGCATTACGGAGGGCGCACAATGAACATGTAAGTTACTTGAAGCTTTAATTTATAGTTTGTATAGTGTGTAATTACATGATAATAGTGTTCCTATGTGACAGTTTTATTTTCAATGTTAATATTATGATTTATAGGGTTGAGAGTGCATATGCACAGTTGAAGAAGGCAATTGAGACTAATAGAAAGGCATTTTCAGGTATTTTTCAAGGAATTAATATTATGATAAATGAGCAACTTGATAAAGTTTGAACTGCAATGGAGTCTAATCATAGCAAAACATATCGGAAAAGCAACTACTTACTGTATAGTAGATTGAATGGTAGATTGTCTTTCGCTGGTATTACAATGTTAGTAGAAGAATATTCAATAAGAGTTGGCCTTATTGGGAAAGATGGTGCACTGTGTGGTTGCAAACTTCGAACTAGTTGCGGGCTGCCATGTGCTTGTGAGATGCTACAGATGGTGCGAGCACAATGCCCTATTGATCCTATCTATGTGGACGCCTTTTGGAAGATGCTACATTTGGGAGATAATGATATTCCGAAAACTGAGAAGGCGAGGCAAAGAGCTGAAGGGTGACTGCATGAAATGTTTATTGATGTAATTACGCGTCCAAGCGCTGAGCTATACTGAATGATGAGTGCCGTGCATGCGACACTTTATCCGAAAACTGTTGATCTAGCTAATCTGATAAGTCGGCCACATAGGGGCTGACCAAGACACAATTTGACCCAACGAGATCTATCAGGGTATGAGCATGCCGAAAGAAATGCAATACAATGAGGTACAATTATTACTTTTCATGTACTGATCATTGTGTTTAATTACATAGCGATATGCTAAATTTAATATGATTTACAAGCACAGGTCGGAGATTCACAGGATGACAGAGGAGAAGAAAGGCGTTGAAGCCCCACGCTTCTAAATTGCCTTTCGACCTTCCCTTATTTCTGAAGCAGTTCATGTTCGACTACATTTCACATCATGTCAATGTAGAGGCCGATGGCCATTGTGGTTTTAGAGTAATTTCCTATTTCGTACACAAAGATAAGGAGCTTTGGTGGCAAGTGCGGACAAAACTGTTACAAGAACTGCGCGATAAAGCTACTTTGTGGTGCCACGTTCTTGGCCAAGTCGATTACGACTTAGCATGCTCCACAGTAGACTGTCCTACAGCTCCGACCATAGAACAATTTTGGTTTGATTCGCATCTTTGTGGATTACTTGTCACCACGAAGTACCAGAGGGTTGTTACATTATATGCCCATCAGAGTAATACTTTCTTTCCAGTTCAGTAGCCTGGGGGGGGGGGGGGGGGGGGGGGGCAGCTCTAATGATCCGAGCAGTTTCATCAATATGGGGCTTGTCTTCCAAAATCATTTCATTGCTTTACTAACGACAGGGGGGATCATGTTACCCCCAGTTTATCCGACGTGGAGAAGCAGAGGCTTAGAACAAATGCATTGGAAATCTCATTTGAACCCCCGATTTGATGATTTCAGGAATAAATCTACTGTTGAGTGTTAGTATTAGATGTTTTTCTTATCCACTGGTTTCACGTTGAATGAAATTTGTTATTGATTTTACGTTTCAAATATAATTTTATTATTTTATAGTTTCAAATGTAATTACCTTTAACATTACTCAACACATATACAATATATAGATAGCATCACGAATGATATATTAATTCACATACTGCATCAAAAACATAATATAATAAAAGAAAATAATATTATTGTAAACATGAGTCAATAATCTTGCACAGATGAGGTTACCGCAAGTTCTTCTAGTCCCGGCATCAAATCCTCCAAATGGATAGCAAACTCAGCTATGGTCTGCTCCCTCGCCTCTCTGGTTATGGCATGTCTTGTCTGGGGATGAGCTAGAACCGCTTTACTTGCTAAATATTGCAAATGTTGTATTGTAACGAGAATTCCAAATATAGTAAATAAACAGTGAAACAAAAAAAAAAATCACAAATGTACAAAATTACCATAAACCTCATGTACTTAACGCAACCGCCGATAGCTGTCTGGTGTCAAGTGTCACTTCCACTTCCATGTCGTCTGGACTAACACGAACATGTGATCGTGTCTTGAAGTAGTCGAGGTAATCAGGGCACGCCTCATCGGCCTACTGATCCCTTGGCATCCCATATAATACCTTCGTGTTGTACATTTGCCATCCCATCTAATCTCGCTCGTAATGGCAGTTATACCTAAGAATTTCAGGGCCTCTGTATAAATCCTTTGGCTCTAAAACTCTATAAGGGATAGGCTGCGCGTACCCAAACTGTCGCAAGAACCGATCAGACATATAGGGCTCTACAATCACAGGGTAATGAATAAGACCCCTATACAATGTTACCGGATGTAACATTGCAGGATTTGGCCCAAAAGGAAGCCAATTTACCTAGTTCATTAGAAAACAAGTTAGTTGTTAATCGACCAATTCATATACGGAATATATTACACTAAAAAATCGTCAGACATTTAATTGATATAGAAATATTACCTCATCTGGTTTCAAGTTATCAAGTGCGCGTCGGTATGATAGCAAGTCTCGTTTTGGCTCAAGCTTCTTGCCGGTTCTAATGTGCCACTTCATTGCATCAGGCGAGTTGGGATCCCAGGATCTTACCTTTAGAGGACTAAATAAGGGAAAATACTCGTATATCCAACTCTATTAAGCATAAGAAAATAAAAATATTAAGTGAAATTAATGAATATTTATGGAGTATTGAACTAATTTATAAATGATTCCACAAACCTACAATAATGTCAGACACCCCCCTAACTGAGCACCGTCCGCCATAGAGGCCCTACCAAGATTGCGATATAAGTTGGCCAAGCAAGCTGCCCCCCAAGCATTGGCCCCTACTTGCTCTACATTTCGGAGGAAAGTCAGGAAATGGCCGGGAAAGTGGGTTTTTTCCTTATCCATGAAAAGGGTGTTTCCTATTAACCACAACAAATACCCTACGACAGAATTGGCTGGCTCCTCCTCCTGTCTACTGACACTATGGGCTCGCAGTAGGGACATTCTCACACTGGCAAAATATCGGTCCCCATGCTGAGCTGCCTCTATCCCCAGCATTTCTGAAAGCAGTGCTTGCATTTCTGCAGGCCTAATTTTTCCACCAATGGGATATCCGAAAATCGGAGTTCCCAATATATTGGCCACATAGTGGAGAGTGAGGCTCATCTCTCTGAAAGGCATGTGGAATGAATTAGTTTCTGGATGCCATCTCTCCACAAAGGCATTGAGGAGTGAAGGGTCTAACTCTGGATGCATGCACATTCCCAAGTGTGTCAAACTGGACTCTTCCACTAACCTTTTCATTTTCCCCTCGGCTAACTCCCACTTTTACAGCTGCTCGTACCCATTATGGCACTTTAATAAATCACGTTCCTACGTAATTTAATAAATATATTAACACATTTTAGGCACCAAGTTATTAAGCATAAATCGAAACAACTAATAAAATATATTTCACAATAAGTAATAATGCATAATACGATACCTTTCCATACTATATGTAGTAGGTAACATGGCCCTTAAAACTCTTTAACAACTCTGCATTTGAGGTCCACCGTCAATCAGAACACGTAGAATCTGGTAGATTTGCCACTCAGGATCCGTCCCGGACCTTGACCCTGACACTAACACCCACCTACGTTTGGATCCCATTAATTCTTTCCCTTTTCCACTCCTCCTTGGTTGGTTGGTTGTATTTGCAAATTCGTTCTCATCGTCCAACCACCCTAAATTCCATTCCATGTACCCTTGAGACTGATACAGTTCCCTCTCAAGTCGTTCAGCATTCTCCCGTGCTTCCTCCTCCTCCACATTTCCAATGTATGGTGGTGCAAATTTTGTTTCACCGTAATCAATATTACTTGACCCCTCCGCATTTGAAAACCGAGAACAACCTTGCGCTCTTCCTAGCACCCTTCTCTGGCGCTCAGATGCAGTGGGCGGTATTCGGCCAACTATTCCTTCTGAGGATTGTGTTGCCTCATTTCATCTAACAACTTCCAAATTGCCATCTTTTTTGCTTCTGGAGAATCTTAATTTCAATTTCTTGAATTTATCTCCCATCTAAAATGATATCAAGACGCAATTATCACAAGGAAAACAATTAAAGGGATATAAATAAAAATAAAATAGTTAAAGCTAAAAAAAATTAAAAATAATGTGAAAATACTGCCAGATCTCCGGCTGCCGGGAAATATCGCCGGCAGCGGCTGGTATATTCCCCTATTTTGGGAAAACAATACCCCCTGGCTATTTTTTTTCCACGGTCGGATTTTCCAGGAAAATACCGCCGGGCTCCCAGTGGTTTTCTGGTAAAAAATACCTCCAGCGGGCGGCGGTATCTCCGGGGAAAATCTCGACCGGTAGGAATACCGCCTGTCGCCGGCAGTATTCTCAAAATTTCGGCCGAAAATTGGTGAGATTTTCGGCCGTCCCAGTAATCCCATTGGAGAGAGGTGGGATTTCGGCCGAAAATCCCACCTCTCCGAAATCCCACCGGAGAGAGGCGGGATTTCGGCTGAAAATCCGGCCGACGAGACCATTTTCTGCCGTCTCCTCGGCCGAAATTTATCAGATCCGTTCAAAAAAGTCCGAATAATCACAGATCCGGGCTAAATCCGGCAAAATCATAACTAAATTCGTCTAAATAACCAACAAAATATCAATGAAACAAATATGAATTTTAGGCACTCACCTTTGCAGATCCGATTTGTCTGGACTTTTATCCAATTTGGCCAATTTTGTGGAGCAGCTTTAGGGAGAGAAGGGAGAGGATTGCAGAATTTATTGTTTGGGCGAGAGACTGGATTGCAAGAACTGGCTGAGAAAGTGCTTATTTATAGATTTATGTTTTTTTTTAAATTTTCAAGGGTATTTTAGACTTTTCACAAGCAAATGCACATGTAATTAGTAAAAATGTGCCTGCAAATAACAATTCCGATACAATATAAAGGGACTTGGGAGGTAGGATTTTTACTATTTTGGGGGTAATTTTGTAAATCAGCAAACTGTTTTGGGGGTAGTTTCGTAAATTAGCGGGTTAAAATAATTGGTCTGGCCCGAAAGGAATAATTCCCCTTCTCAGGTCACCGTGCGTGTGTTTTACTTGCTCAGTGGTTGTCTCTGGACAGTCGACACGACGTCGTTGTGATGATGTCACTGCGTTTGTAGTTCACTCGCGCGTTTCATCGGTTTGGCTCAATTTCAGATGCCTGCCTCTTTCTTTCTCTTCCCTTTTTCCTCTTTCTCTTCTCCTTCTTCCTCTTCTCTGATTATTTTTTCCCACTTTTTTTTTTTTTTTTCCTCTCGCTCGATCTTCTTTGTAAATCAAACTTCACCGTTATGGTTGCTCTTCTCTATATTCACAGCAACAAACATGCATAGATCCGATGAAGGAGAAGAGAAAACATAGAACCATGATTCATGTGGGTTTTCTATTTTTCTCTTCCTTTTTTTTTTTTTTTCTTTTTTCGTTTGAAAACTTATTTTTGGATCTGCTACAGCTTGATGTTCCTTCTTGTAGATGCGTCTTTTTTATCATTTAATTATGAGTTTTAACTTGTGCCAATAATTCCCGGTTTGGATTTTCTAAACTAAGGATCTGTTCTAAATTGTGTAGATAAGATGAGAATAGCTTCTCATGGCATATCAGTATCAATCATTTGTTCTTCTTGCCAGTGCAGGAGATGAAGGAGCAGTCTGAAGAGAAAAGGTAAGCTTTTTTATATATAGTTTCTCCCCCCGCCTAATTTTCACCTTATCTTTTTTGGGACTATGGAACATGTAGTTGGGACCATGCTTCTATTCTCAATATGACATCTTCCTGTTCTTTCTCCTGTTTTGTGGGTTTACTTTTGATTGTATTGTTCTTAAAGGGAGGATTAAAGAAAAAGCATTGATGTGAGCCCCTGAACTCCACGCCCGGAAATCCAAGAACTCGATGCGGAAAGTGCCAAGGAAAGTCTGAATGCAAGATGCAGCTCTTAACTTCTAGAATCCTTATCCTTGGATTCGGCAGACTACTAACTTACAAAGTAAATTAAATACGCAATTCGAACCAAGTGAAGAATTAAAGAATCGAAACAAAGCTTAGCAATAGACAGAACAATTATCTATTAGCCTATAGTTTCTATAGCTTTTAGCAATTAACAAACATGCAAATTACATAAGCCCAAAATAAAGTGAGTGATTAAAGAAGTATAAAACTATAACTTAAATCATTTAATCAACTAAGGAAAAATGAATTTCGTCCCCCTCTATTTATAGAGAGTAGGATTGACGAAATTAAAGTCCACAATACAAAAGGAAAAGAGATAGAATTGGAAACCAATCAAGAGATTGATTTCAAACTAGAAACCTAAAGGAACTAGGTTTGGTGTTTATTTCCTAATTTGGCTGCCCCCTATTAGATATGGCCGAATTTACACATTAAAATACTTAATAAATAATTATAAAACCTAATCAAAAAGGGAGATCAAGAAGGGATCCTTTTTTGCAAACTACCAAGTTGATCTAGTTGTAACAAACTTGTAACAACCTAACTAACTTGTAACAAACTAGGAGTAGGAATAGGAAACATGCACAAATCCTTATCCCTTACTCTACCCCAAAACCCTTAATTCCAAACCCTACCATTATGCGAATCGGGCTGTCCTTGGCGGGTTGTTGGGCTGGCCGAACTTGGAGTTGTGGACTTCAAGGGAGGTTCGGCCCAATGATGATGGCGCATGAGGTGGATGATGTAGGGAGCTTCTAGAATCTTCTGGAAACTCCCGGAATCATTTTGGAACGTCAAAAATCAAGAATTTCAAGATTCTTCAAGATTCAGTAAACTGCGAAATTCAAGATTTTCAAGGAAATCAAGAACTTCAAGAAATGTCTCTTTAAAGTCCAAGAACCTTCCGGTTTGTTCAAGAACTTCAAGAAACAACCCTTTCTTCATTGTGGAGAGTTTGGAGATGCCTTTCCTTCTAGGAACTTTGAATAGCACGCCTCTTCTACTTCTCCTGGCATTCTTCTCAAGGGCTTGGCCTTCTGGTTGGCTTTATGAATTCTGACTCATAACTTGTGTTGTTTTTAGCCTTGGATATCCTTATCAGCATTATTTTGGAATTAACAGCGCCAACAGTAATAATGAGAAATAGAGAGGCAAATGCAACGAGGAAGGGGGTGGTGGGCACTGCTGATGATGATGATGACAATGGAAGTAAAAAGGCATGGAAAATTCTTTATCTTCATCCGTAACTTATTGCTTTTTTCTTCTTTTTTTTGACTTCTTTACTGATCTATTACAATATTCCTGCACTTTTTCTTTACTCCTTGAGAAAGAATGCTTTGGATTCTTTATTTACGTTTTTACCTCTCTTGGTAAAAATAACTTTCTTCCGGAATTTTTTTTCTGGAAAAGAAGAATTTCGGTGGCCATTTGTCGGGCAACAACAGCTCAAAACTTTCAGGTAATACTTTAGGGAGTTTTTTCTATAATTCTAATGTGATTAGTTTTGGGATACATCTTTGTGCTTTTTGGTCATAAATGGGTGCTCTCACTGCGACTCGAAGTGGTTTTTTTCCCCCCAAGTTGTTTTTTTCATCTGTTTTTTATGGTTCATTTGTTCAAAGATTACATTTGTATTCTGTAGCCATATTATCTTTATTTTTTTACAACAGTATGGCACTATGGAGAGCTTGAAACCTGCAAGAGGTTGGAAACCCTTGTGCTTGTTCTGGAACCATAAAGGTTAGTGTTTTCTTTAAGTGTGTTTTCATCTTAAAACGTTTGTTCTGGTGTGAAGCCAATTATCTGGGTTGGGACTCAATGGAACAATGGGATACATGCTCAACAATTTCATGTCTTTGTAAACTCTGTAAGTGCTCCTTTATTTGATTAATTCCGATCTCGAAAACTATTAAATTGTTCTTTTAACTTTGAAATTGTTTTCTGTTGATGTGTCTTTTTGGGATTTGAGTGGCAATTGCATCCATGATTATGTTCCATACCAGTTACCTCCAAACCTTACAAGCCTGTAATTTTCTGCTATTATCCAAATTTTCTTTTGTGTTTTGGCTTATTTGATTCATCTATCCTAATGAAGAATTATTTCCTTACTCACTGGCATTCTTGCTCTTAATTATTTGTGAGTTTCATATGTTTAAGATTTTTGTTTCTTGACCATTCTAGACGTTTCTGGACTGCTTCATTATTTCTGATTTTGTTCTTTTTGAGATTAGGAATATCAGCCAGAATTCACTATCTCAATCTGTTGGAGACATCTTCAACAATCATTCTAATCTGGCAAGCATGTAAGGAATCTGATTTTAGACTCCTTCATTCTTTAGCTCTTTTCTCCATATCTTGTTCTCTATGGGCCTTATAAAATGTGCACATGAGAACATAAACTTCTTTTTTAGCTGCATTATCTAATCTAGCTAGGGCTACCACTACTAGAAAAAATACTTTCTAAGACACTTTTTTGAAGGCATTAAGCATTATTATAAGACACTGAAAGGTAAATGACTTAGAAAGTAATATTTTATGACACTAAACCACTAAATAGCTAATATGACACTCCCGTCAAGACTCTTATAAGACACTATTAGAATAAGTGTCTTCATATTATATATAATAAAACACTATGAAAATGAGTGTCTAATTAGTTATTAATAAACATAAATAATAATAAAACACAATTAAATAAGTGTCTTAACAGACTCTAAAATTAGACATTGCATCCGATTTATGTCTGTTAGACATGACCTTAAAAAAAAAAAGTAAAATTATATATTATTTATATAATTTATCGAATAATTTAATTATAATAAAGGTAGATACTAATGTTTTTTTGTAAGGAAGTTAAATAGACCGTATATATTAAAATAATTCCTAATAAAATTATTATTTACTGTATTTTTTATATTAAAGAAACTACAGTACCTATAAATCATGGATAAACTATTTAAAATTAAGGAAAAATAGTAATTTCCTATATATGTAAAAAAGAAAGGTAATTAAACTGAATGGGGGTAAAGAAAAGAAACAAATTAGGAAAGGATGAGTGTGGCTTTTCTTTGGGTGTAAAAAAGGAACGGTCTTCTTTACCTAACAGGGAAAAGAAAAAAAAAATTGCCTACCTCCATTAACGAGAAAAAGGAAGAAACAGGGGAGCTTACTCCTTGCAGCTGCACTCGAATGATTGTTTTCAGAAAAAAGGAAACAAATTTAGGAAAGGTCTTCTGCTTCTTTTTGTGTAGAAACGGAACAGTCATCTGTCTCCATTGACGGGAAAACAACAAAAGAGTTTTCTGCCTCCATTGACGGGAAAAGGGAAGAAGCGGAGGAGATTATTCTTGCAGCTGCACTCGAATCAATCACAATCTCTGCAGCAAGAAGAGGCTCCGGTGGGCTTGGAGAAGAGTTTCAGGTGACCAATTTGTTGCATTACTATGGTGTCTTGAATACCTTAATTTTTATTTTCAGTTTTTTAAGGGTTCCGAATGAGTGGTTCGAATTTCTTTCTGATTGTGATGTTTGAATTAGTTCTGTGAGAGTTCTGATTGATTCTCTTTTGTGAGACTCGTGTAAATTTATATTTGGTGTTGTGATGCTTTAACTGTATGCTGTTTTTTGGTGATTTTGTGGTGAAAATTGTTTGTGTCCATGTATATCTGCATAGAATGATTGGACTGCACTTTAAGTGTTTGATCTTTTGTCTGAATGGTAGTACTACTCCCCCTTCTCATGCTGCTTAGCAAATCCTAACTCTTCCATTGAACGAAGCTATAATATATTCATTTTTATTTTTGTAAGCATAACATTCAACTTTGTTTGACGCCTGAGATTAAATGCATGATATTAATCATCTTACACTCTTAATATATGAGTTCCACCCTAAGATGAGTAAATTAGAAATTGGGTTGATGTGCAGAATTAAAAAAAATTTGTGTGTGGGGCAGCTATATCCTTTTGTGTTTTATCTTTTCCAACTTTCTTTGTTCATGGATAGTATTAGTGATTGAGTATGTACTGTTTTTATGCACTGAGCCATCATTCACAACTAGCTTAGAGGAAAATTCATGTTACTTACTTAGAGCCACTTCTAAAATATTCCAAGGCAAATGATCATTTACTTTATTCATATCTAATTTAATTGTGGACATACCCTGTCTTCCATTTTTTCCTCCTTAGATGCTCTATGATCTCATGAGCCATAAGAACATTCTCTCCAATGAATCTACCATGTATGAAACTAGTTTGTTCCTCACCAATTAATGAAGTAACGATATCCAAACCTTTAATGTTGGAAATATAACCTTAAACTCGATTATGAAACAGAACTCAAAACTTAGAATCTTCCTCCACATAGCAAATGAGGTTATGAATCTGAATGGTACTAACTCGTGTAGAAAAACTTTAGCTATTGCTTGTTACCATTAAATAGTATAAAAAACAACGTTGAGTATAAGAAAAACATGTTTTATACCTTTCGCATTATCCTTTATACGTTCATGATTTTATGATGAAGTTTGTCAATATTTTAAGATATATAAAACTCCGTCTCCCATAGTATGTTTAGTTCACTTGTTTTGGCACTAATTTATTAGACTCCACTCGCTATCTCAATGCACACTAATTCACGTTTATTATCTTTTAGACCCATCAACTGGAAATACACTCTTAACAAAATGGATAGAAGTTGGATGACAAAGTCAAGAGTAAGCGAAGAGTACCTAAATGGTGTTAAATTTTTTGTGGAATATGCTTTTTCACGTGCTAGTATAAATGAAATGATATTATGTCCATGCAAGGATTGCAAGAATAGTGTGTTTGTGGGTAGAGAAGATGCCTATGAGCACTTGATAGTTAGGGGATTTATTTCGGGATATAGCGAATGGATAGCTCATGGAGAGCTTCATAGGAGCCGCTCACCTGGATATGAGCCTGAGCATCAGTTTTCTAAGGAATCAAGGCAGAATGATGACATGCAAGGATTAGTTCATGATGCTTTTGGGGTTCCAAGGAAGGATGTTAATATTCATGACACAACTAATTCTTCTGGGGATGTAGAAAGGGAAAACAGACATGTTGGAAAATTCTATAAATTGATTGATGCATCTACAAAGAAGTTACATGATGGGGAAACAACTTTAACTAAACTATCATTCATAATTCGCTTGTTGCACCTAAAGTGTGCAGGGAGAATGACTAATAAGACTTTTGACATGCTTATAGACTTATTACGAGAAGCATTTCCAGATGCTATGGGTGACTTGCCTAAATCGTACTATGAAGCTGAAAAATTGATGAAAGATTTGGGCCTTGGTTATGAAAAAATTGATGCTTGTCCAAATGATTGTACACTCTATTGGGGGGTGAATAAAGGAAGAATTTCATGCGAGACTTGTAATAAACTTCGGTGGAGTACCTCTGACAAGGATCCTACAGGAGAGATAAGAAAGATTGCACAAAAGTCACTGTGGTATTTTCCACTAAAACCAAGATTACAAAGATTGTTCATGTCTTCCAAAACTGCTTCCCATATGCGATGGCACTCTGAATGTCGTACTAAAGATGGCTATATGAGACATCCTGCTGATTCACCAGCATGGGAAACATTTGATAGTTTACACCCAGAATTTGCGAAAGATGCTCGCAATGTTAGGTTGGGATTAGCTTCGGATGGGTTTAATCCATTTGGTAACATGAATGTGTCACACAGCACATGGCCTGTGATATTAATGCCGTATAATCTTCCTCCGTGGATGTGCATGAAACAACCATACTTCATGTTGTCTCTGTTGATTCCTGGCCCATCTGCACCTGGAAACAATATGGATGTTTACTTGCAACCTCTCATTGTTGATTTGAAGGAGCTATGGGAAGTAGGGGTTGAAACATATGATGCATCAAGTAGTGAGAATTTTCAACTGCGTGCAGCATTGTTATGGACCATAAGTGATTTTCCAGGGTATGCAAGTTTGTCAGGATGGAGCACTAAAGGTGAACTTGCATGCCCTGTATGTCACAAAGGAACACATTCAGTTTGGTTAACAAACGGGACGAAGTATTGCTATATGGGTCATCGGAGATTTTTGGACAAGAAACATGTGTACCGAAAGAATTGTCGACAATTTGATGGTACTAGAGAACATAGACAGCCGCCGCCACGACTAACTGGTGATATGGTAATGGATGAACTAAAAGATGTTTTGTTTAAATTTGGGAAGAAGGTTGATAGTAATCCAGAGTTGCCTCTCAACTGGAAGAAAAAGAGTATCTTTTTTGAGTTACCATACTGGAAAGATAATGTTGTTCGTCACAATCTCGACTTTATGCATATCGAGAAAAATGTTTGTGAGAGTATTTGTGGAACATTGTTGGGTACAAATGGTAAATCAAAAGATAATTACAAATCACGGCTTGATTTGGAAAAGATGGGCATTAGACCAGAGTTGCATCCCATTCCTAAGGAATCTGGAAAGGTTTATTTGCCTCCGGCCTCTTTTACGATGAATAGAAAGGAGAAAAGAATGTTCTGTGATATCTTAAAAAGGATTAAGGTTCCTGATGGTTATGCAGGAAATATTTCAAGAGGTGTGCATATTAAACCACCTAAGCTTATTGGATTGAAAAGTCACGACTATCATATTTTAATGCAACAATTGCTTCCCATAGCACTGAGAAAAACACTCTCAAAGTCAGTACGCTCTCCTTTGCTTAGATTGAGTAGATACTTTAGAGAATTGTGTTGCAAAGTCATTTCTCCGGCAGATGTTATTCAATTGGAAAAGGATATTGCTATCATTCTTTGTCAGCTAGAGAGGATATTTCCACCATCATTTTTTGATGTTATGGTTCATCTAACTGTACATTTGGCTACGGAAGTAAAGCTAGCTGGGCCTGTTTATTATCGATGGATGTATCCAATCGAAAGGTAATTATAAATTTTTTAAATTTATTGTTGAATTAAAAATTTTATGTAGTTCTTTATCATGTTAGTCTCTTAACTTACTCATCAACTATGGAAAAAGATTCAGGATTGTAATATATGTGTTTTTTTTATTTGTTTAATATGAAGGTATTTAGGCACATTGAAGTCATATGTTCGTAATAAGAGGAGGCCTGAAGGATCCATTGCTAAGGGGTATTTAGCTGAAGAGTGCTTGTCCTTTTGCTCTTTATACTTGGCAGATTATATTGAATCAAAGTTTAACCAACCATCTAGAAATGAGGATCGAGTAAGTGATATATTCGGGGTAATAGATGTATTTACAACGGGAGGCAATCCTATTGGAAAAGGAACGGCTACCAGTTTTGATGCTGAAACTCTGAAGAAGGCACATCAGTACGTGCTTTTTAATTGTGAGGCTTCAAAACCATTTGTTGAGTAAGTGAGAATGTTTAATTATTATTTTTTAGTTGATTTACTTAATTGGCATGGTCTGAATTGGGAATTTTGATCATGTGAACCTTGCAGGCAACATCTTACTATTGTAAAACAAACGCATTCACGTGTTTCACCCCATCAAATTGAACGCATTCATAGTGAAACTTTTGCTGATTGGTTTGCCCAATGTGTAAGTTGCATGAAATTATTGTAAGAATACACATTTACTTCTTCTTAGTTTATATTAATTATTATTTATTTTATCTTTTGAAGGTTGAAGGAATGCAACTATGTCAAGAAGATTTAACGTCGAGGGATTTGAAATTACTTGCTAATCGCCCAAACTTCATAGGAAGAAGATATGAAAAATTTCTGGTGAATGGCTTTAGATTTCATACAAAATACGTGCAGAGTGAAAGGACAACACAAAATAGTGGGGTAATTGTGAAGGCTACAACATCAAGTTTCTCAAGTACAAGGGACCAAAATCCCATCTTGGGTGAATTAGATTACTTTGGAGTTTTAACGGATATCATTGAGTTAGATTATGGTATAGGGCGTAGGGTTGTGTTATTTGAATGTGATTGGGTGTCAAAGGGGAATAAGTTGAGACAAGATGCGGATGGGTTCACACTAGCCAACTTCACGAATGTGAAAAGGCACAATGAGCCATTTATTCTTGCATCCCAAGCCAACCAGGTGTTTTATGTGGAAGATCCAACAGAGCCAGGATGGCATGTAATAGTGGCTACTTCTGCTCGTGCACATTATGACATGGAGCCAATGGCTGATGTTGAGGCATTCTTGCAAAGCAACATCTGCAATCCTATCAACATTGAGAGTGAAGAATTCAATTTGGTCCGAGAAGATGCAGAAGGAACTGAAATTGATATTTCTTAGGCATTTTTCAGGTTGGGCATACTCCGTACTGTTGTTTCAAATTAGGTATGTGGTAGTTATTGGAAAATTACCTTCATTTGGTTTGTGTCTATGTTCGCGTGTTGCAAACAGTTGGTGAAACTGAAGGGTTCAACTGGCTAATTCTGTTTTCATAAAGCGTCAATCTGAAATATCTGGTTATTTGAAAAAGTACTCCAGTAATTTTCTTGCCCAGTTAACTTCCATTTTTTTTACATATAGATTAGAAAATCTTAAAATCTGAATGTTCTTTATTTTGTTATATCTAATGAACTAATGGGGTATCTCCAAGTATATTTCATTTTATATTGGGGTTCACTTTGTGTTAATAAGTTTCTGCCTAATTTGTATTCTTTTCAGGTGGCTGCCTTATAAGAAGGAGCTGGAGACAGTATTTCTATGGAACAGGTTATGAAGCTTTTATTGGAAATATGATATTTCTACTGCAAATTTTTAATAAGTTTTATAGATTACATGAAAAGAAGAGGTTAATGGTAAGTTTCTTTGGCTGCAGCTATCCTGATATAAAAAATCTGGTTACTGTTAAGAAGCAACTATAATTTTGTGGCCCACCTACCTCCTCTATTGGTTGATACTACCAAACTGAAATGCTAAATGCTCTTCCATATTGTTAACCTTTCTATCTTGACAGAAACCTGAAAGTTCTTTGCTTTTATTTTTCAAGCAGCCGAGTATATAAGGAGAATGATTAGCTACTTACCATGGATGATTTAATTGTACAGTACAATAGAATCGTCAAACATCTTTGATTATTAGAGGTTATTGTGATAATTATGATTGATTCTGTTGAAAAAAGCAAACCTGCAACTACAGTTTTCATGGTTTATCTTTTTGCATATATTTTGGGTTCTCTGCTGCCCGCAGCATATTTCAAGTACCATCGTGATGGCATTTTGCTGGTTCTTGTGCTTTTTTATGCTGTTGCTAAATGTGGGAGAAGAAACTCTATTGAGTTATCATCCCTGTTTTACAGACAAAAAGAAAATAAAAAATCTTATTCATCAAGTTTAGTTTAATTGTTGTATCATATAGATCAACGTCACATGAAAAACTATTTGGCTTTTCTTGTACAATATTGACATATTATATTAAGCAATGTTAACGGCTTCTGAGCCAATTCATATGACTCAAGTACCAAGCTCATAGGGACCTTCCCTATATTAATATGTATATATATATATATATATATTCACACACAAAGATAATATATATACATTTGATGACGTGTGGGGCTAGTAAATTCAGCATTTAATGTGTACTTTAACCCGAACCCAAAAGTTTCAAAGGGAGTAAAAAAAAAAAAAAAGAGAATGATGGACTCTCAAAATAAGGAAATATAACTGTGAAGGGGGAAAAAATTTATATATAATGGGGGTTTGAACCCAAGTATTCTAGTAAAGTGACATAATGCAATACCGCTAAGCTATTATTCTACTACATAATAAAGTTGGAACTTAATAAATTTATACATATAAGGACATTTCCTTCAATCTAGGATCGGTAGGATTGTGTGATCTAACTACCCCGACACGATTCTGTAGTTATTTCAAGGGTTGGAACGATCACAAGTGAATTGGACCGATTGCATGGATCTGGATTGTGGGATCAGACGATCCTATGATCTGAATCACAATTTTAACAACTATCATCTAGACTGAACTTTGAATTATGTACATAATTTGACTCAACCAATGTTAAATGCCTCGTAAAGGATAAATACCCTCCTTGTAAGATATTTGTCCTTAAAATTATACTTTTTAAATGCATATTTTATGTGCAAAGGTAACCTCAATACTTTTGAACCTAAAAATGATACTTGTGATAACTAAATTTGTACTTTTAAAGTGAATATTTTATTTTAGAAAGTATTGTTTATACTTTTGAACCTGTAAGTGTTACTTTCGAGAAGTAACTTATACCTTCGAAATTAACAGTTTTCGTTTTAGTGAGTAATACTAATACTTTTGAAGGTAAACATGCTCATTTTTAAATAAAGAAGTTGTACTTTTGAATATTAAACCCATATTTTTGAAACGAATACCTCAATTTAGAAAGTAATTACTTAGTCTTTTGAACAAAGAAGTTAAAACTTTTGAACCGAATAATTTATTTCGGAAGGTAATTAGTTCTTATACTTTGAATCGAATAGCTTAATTTAGAAGGTAGCACTTATATTTTGAATCGAATAACTTATTTCAGAAAACAGTACTAATACTTTTAAGGGTAGAGGTAATACTTATGAGCATTAAACTCACACTTATGAAACGAAGAGTTGTTTTAGAAAGTAGTGGTATTAATATTTTTTAATAGTAAGCTAATATTTTTGAGAATTAAAGTTATATATACCTCCATAATGAATAGTATATTCATCGAGGTGGGCACATAGCATGAAATAACTCCACCATAAGTAGTAGTCCAAGAAGTTTATTTCAATTTTCTTATAGCTATAAAATTACAATGAGTATGGTATAATATAATAAAACTAAGTAATACATGTTGACTTTCACAGTAATTATCATTGTAAATAATATTTTACCTTGGTGAAACTGATAAAAAAAAAGGCCGCCATTGATTGAAAAAATTCGGCCTAGCTAGTTTTAAAATTTGGGAGAAACGCGCTAGGAAAAAATGGCGGACAAAGAGAAAACTACTTCCTTTTTCAACTTCTCTCTTTCTAGCATCGTAAGGCACTTCTCCACAACCCCTTCAAATACTGGCAATCAACTTGAAGCCACTTTGTCACTATCTCTGCAATATTTCTCTACTAAGAAGTGTATACTGCTAGTCTACAATTGATTATTTGTTCGGTTATCCCCATTGTAATTCCTCATCTTCGGTGCATTCGGTTTAGTCAGCCATATCATCGAATCGACTCCCAGGTACAATCATGAGTTTTTGAATTAGTTTGGTGCAGGTTGTTCAATGAGCACACAAAGTGTTTGTTCAAATTACTTAGAGGATTCATCCTCCCTTATTTACTTATAGAATAGAAAGATAGAGGTTTCTGTATATTTGATGTAGTTTCTTCTACTAAATTACTAGTAATTCCATTGAGATTCCTAGACTGACATGTATATTTGGTAATTTTTTTTTAGCATCAACATGCTATCATGCCTTGTTTTGCTACAACCTGAAGTTTTGATTTAGTTTGTGCAGGTGTTCTATGAGCACACAGTGTTTGTTAAAATTACTTAAAGAACTTATCGTGTCTTATTTACTAGTGGAGAAGAAGGATATAAGTTTGTGCAGACTTGATTTAGTTTCTTCTGTTAATTTAAGAGCAATTTTATTGATATTCCTGGACTGATGTATATTTGTCAATTTTATTATAAGCCTCTTTTGGCATCAACACACTATCTCCTTTCTATAGGTCATTTAGACTACCAAATAAGACATTGATATCACATACTAGACCCCTATACATTTTCTCTAAGGATAACAGCATAGGTCCCCATGCATTGTCTTCCTCTGTTAATTTTAACATGTATATATATATATGCATACTCACTCTTTCTATGAATGCAAAATACATATAAAAGAATTTGATGATGTTTTAAAGGTGGTGGTCAAATTGATATTTCATTAATTATCGTGCTCTAATGTAACATAACATCCAAACTTTTGTTTTTAATTAGATCCATCTCACAGTGACAATCATGTGGAAAGCAAGCACTAAGGGTAGCAAAGAAATATGAATGAATATGAGAGAAGTAGAATGTTAAGGATTCAAGAGAACCAAACCAGATTGCGAGAATTTGGAGTTAAGAATATTGTCGAATCTATACTAACAAGCTTGGCTTCGAGTCAGAAGGGTAAGAAGAACAATGAGTTGTTGCTAGGTACCAATGAAAAAGTTCAAGAGTGTGCATCAGTTGGAAAATGGTGGCAAAAAGCAGGAGGATAAAGGTAGTGCTGTAAATAAACGTGTAACTGCAAAGGTAATACTTATATCAAAACTGGATAACAATTTTACTAATTTTTTCTTTCAATAATAAATTGATTAAGTGTTCCTATGGTGATGTCTAGGTGGAGAAGTGCCAGCAAAAATTTATTGCCCCCATGTCAATGAGCAAATATGTTGCTTTAACTAAGAAAAACCAAGTACCTTCTCCAAGAGGCAACTATGAGTCACAACCTATTATGCAGGTGAATAGCATTGATGCTAATACTCTTCAAGTTGTGAATGAGAATGGTGCAAAACAGATTATAAGTAGGAATGTTCCAATTGCTAGCGACATGCATTCTCCTAAGGAACAATTACAGCCAAAAAAACCCATGTTTGAAGAGAATTCACAGCAAGGTGAGTTCTTTTGTTGAGTTTTAGCGATGCTTTTAGTTTATTGTTTCTGTATATGTAAAAATTAACAAATAATGGAGTTCATGTTTGCACGAGCAAGAAATTGATAAGTGTTTCATTTCTGATTTATTTTCCTTCACTAACAAAATTTATTGTTTTCGAACATGTAGACGGTGATGGTAAAGATACATCCCAAATTCTTAATGGCGGCTCCATAGCGAAAACAAGTGAGAATGTCAGCAGACATAAAAATACGGTGTTGGATGGTACTAGTTCATGTAGGCAAGACAAAGATGTTGAACTTCCGGATAAATTGATAAACCTCCAGCGAGCAACACAAGGTATATTTATACGTGTTGAATGCAAACAAAATTCACTGTGATTTTCCTTATTATTTTTGACATTTAATTGTTCATATTTTGCACAGCTACCAAAGGCCGAAAGCGAAAGAAAAGTAATATAAATCTTCGTGATGAGCCAATTGTGTATCCACCGAGGGTGTTAACAACAGAGGACCATTATAATCAGGCTGATGTGAACATTGAAATGGCCTATGATGGGGAAACATGTACGAATAGAATGTGCCCTCATAGATATTTTGCGAGTAACCAAATTCAATAGCTATGGTTTTCACGTGTGTATGTTTACTCTAAAATTTACAGCGATGGCAGCTAGAACCCCAATGGGCCGAAGAATTTATGGTGAACGTGTAGATAAACATCAACATTCCTATGAGGAAACATTCAACCATTATACCCACGGGTTAGCAAATGAAACACTCGCCAAGCCACCAGGTACGATTAAATGTATAATTTTAAACATAATTACATAATGTCATTCTCTTACTATATATACTTAAAATTATAAAATCTTCTTCACAATTTTCATGCGCTGAATCCTATAATTTGTATTCACAGGGTACACACACAAAAAAATAGTGGATACGCAACCAAACACAAGGCTCAGGCAAGAACCTACCATTGAGCCTGAGCAACAACACCCCGAAGGTAATGTCGAATTTAATTGTAGGATAGTTGAGAAACATTGTTCAAGTAACCCATATATCTCTTTGTTGGTATAGGAAGAGAAGATAATTCCACCTACAGATTTGGAAAAAAGACACGAGGTCCTACCAACATGGAAAAAATTTGGGGCCGACCTGCTCACCTACCCCCATTCCATGTTGAATATAATGATAATGCTGAACCTATAGGTGGTGAATGCGATAAGCTTTCATCATTCTTAGGTACTTTGGGAAGAAATGGAAAATATTGTCCGCTAGATGTCCAAACTTGGCGGCAGATTCCTAGAGAAAAGAAAGATGAGATGCTGAATATTGTAAAGGTAACCCTGTTATGTTCAAACATATCCATAGCATGAGAAGAATATTTTTTGTTTAACTACTGTAAACATGATGTAAAATTAACATAATTGGAGGTCTTACAGTTTGTTACTTTTACTTGATAATTTCTTTTTAATTTTCTATTTTAGTGGAATTCTCCAAGAGCAAGTTTGAAACAATTCATTTTGCCTGTTACAGTTACGATTTGTTGTACCTCCTATGGCTGAGAAATGGGTTTTAACCTCTATTAATAAAGCATGGAGGAATTGGAAGCATTGTTTAAAAGAAGCATATTGGGAGTCGTTGCCGATAGAAAAGTTAATTGAGAAGAAAAATAGTAGGGTTTTGATTGCTCAATGGGTCAAGCTTCTTGCTTACTGGAACACAGAGGAAGCAAAGGTTTGTACGCATTCTTTTGGTTAAGCTTCATTTATTTCATTGTGTATTCTAATTTATTGTGTTTATTAACGTAAATTTTAGATTGTAAGTGAGCGAAATAAAGAAGCAAGAGCGCGAAAGACCACAAATCCAAAAACAGGGAAAACTTCAGTTGCCAAAATCAACGCTCAACTGGTGACATCTTCGTCCTCTTGTTTTTAGTTACACTTGCATGATGTTCAACAATATACTATACTGAAGTCATGAATAATATAAGTATTCTCAGGAGAAGGAAAAAGGACGTTCCCCTACTCGAGGTGAAGTATTCAGGGCGGTCTTTATTGATCCAAATGAGACCTCAAGTGATGATTATTCATATGAACGTGTATGTATCAATTAATGTAATTAATTTTTTATGCCTATAATGTGAATATTTTCACATTTTAAGTCATAATGTTTATTCAATTGTCCTGATTTTCATGCATAGGCCTCAATGGAAGAAATTAGCAATCAACACATAGATGACTCTGAGTATGTAGTCGGTCAAAATGTCATAGATATTGAACAAATGCAGTCAACAGGTCAAGCACATGGTGGTTCACAAGGTGGCCCTAACTCACGTTCATTGGTGCTTCCAAGTCGCTCAAAAAATGTATCCAGAAGTTTGCCTATTAAGGTAGAAGTACTTCTTCATTTTCTATCTGTTATCAACTTTGACATTACTTTATGGTACTTTTAACGTACTTGGGATCATAGATTTTTTTCCTTTTTTTTTATTGTACTCTATAATATTTTTTTTTTCATAATTAAGGAAAGAGCATATGTTTTGGTAAAAAGCCTACTTCATCCCAAAATGATAGTGGCTAAAGGACAAGTTCATAGCACCAACCCAAGTACAGAAGTGGGGGGGCAAGAACTGGGACCTGACTGGTGTGAAATTAATGTCAAAGCCATCATTCAACCTGAAGAGCGATTGATTAGGCCTTATGATGATCTGCGAAAGATAGCTAATACACTCGGTGAAATGATTGCCTGGCCTTGTCATTTGGTATATTTTATTTTAAATTTTTGTCAAAAGAAATTGTATCACTCAATGAAATTAGCAACATGAGGCATTATTTTCCTTATTAGACATATACATGATATGTGCAGGTAGAAGCAATTGAAAACTGATATTGCATGTGGTGGTGTTTGGGATGCTCAGCTAGCTATTGGATTCAGAGTCTGCTAGTTCAAATTCTAATATAATTATAAATCTTAGTATTTGGATTTTTTTAATTTGTAGCTTATTAAAGAGGCTTAATATGGTATCTTGTGAATTTCTTGAATGCTTAGCAGGCAGTGATTTTAGTGCAATCGTTTTTCTATTTTTTCGTTCTAACTCTAATATGGCTTTTTGTGGTTCCTGGAGTATCCCTGATCAACGTTAATGCTTAAAGATAGTTCACTGTGGACTTTCATTATCTTACTTTTTTTTTTTTCGTATCTTGTCCAATTTTCATTTTCTCTGCACTTTTTTCCCCTCTATTAGCAAGGTGTAGAATTAGCTCAAATTTGTGGTCATGGTTGTTGGAGTTTATTTGTTTTGGTCTTCATTTATTTTATAACTGTCTCTCCTTCGTAAAGTAGCATTGCTTCTATTCTCTTTGGGGCTGTTGCAGTGTTCCCAGTCTCGTGGCTTCAAAATGAAGACTGCACAACATCTTTTCATTTGTGCAAACTTTCTTGACATTTATGCCCTGTTGGATTTACCAATTGTTCGCTCTTGTCTACAAAGGCAACTATGAATTGGAGGTGGATTTTAAGAGATATTGGGAATATTTCTGATCACAAATTTTGAAAAGGTTTCTGTATTTTTTTGATAAACTTCTTCTGTTTTAGTTAGCACGCTTAGAAGCATTACTTTATTTCTGATTGTTGGTTCCTTTTCCATGCAGGAGAAGGAAAAAGCCTTGAATTGGACAATTGATGTATTATGTAGATTAGTGAAGCAGCACGCAACTGTAGCTCACTTCTTACAATGTATGATGCTACTTGTCCTTCTACTCTTCTACTCTTTTTTTTCCTATGTTGGATTGTATTTTAATTTTCTAATATGTCTTATTATGGATATTAGTGGGTGTTAGAGTGAAACATTGCAACATGGAGAATGTTAGTGTACATTTTCTTCTAGCATTTATACTATTGTTTCAGCTGAAACCACAGTCATTCGAAATTTCACATCCTGCTAGTTCTTTAACATAGTTTGTTAAATTGCATTTCCTGCTGGCTGGACTATGCATTGATGATGCATTGGTGTGTATCCAAGTCTTTTAGTAGTTGTCTGCTATGTCTTATTATAGATATTAGTAGGTGTTGGAGTACATTGCAACATGGAAAAGGTCAGTACAAATTTCCTTCTAGCATTCATACCATTATTTCACTTGAAACTACAATCATTCAAAATTTTGAATCTGCCTAGTTCTTTTCCTCTTATCATAGCTGGTTGAATTTCATTTCTTACTGGCTTAGACTTTGAATTGATGGTGCATTGGTGTGTATCCAAGTCTTTTATTATAACATGTTCATCTATGGCCCATGGATTTTGTAGACTAAGACTGAACATACTGCTTTTCCCACATAGGATAATAAATTTTCAAAGAAATATAAAATTTAGTTGCTTATATGGTGATAACATACTGGACCGGTGGGTTATGTATACTGGTATAGTAAGTTTTGTGGAAAATATTTTGATGACCTAATACTGATTACGTTAGAAGCAGGAGTGTGTGAGGGAGACGTATTGAACCGTGTGGCTTTTATTAGTAATGAGGCCCTGAATCCTGATGGTATGATTTTGACATTAACTAGAATGATTGTCATTTGTTATGCTGGATGAAGTAGTAGAAGTCAACAATTGCACTTGCATTACTCTTCTTAATTTTGCTGACGTGATTGATTAAGCCCAAAATATCTGGTTCAAAGTTAACTTTCACTAATTTGGGCCGCACTTAATACTTCCAATCTTCATTTTCTTCTAATATGTAGAGTGCAAAGGAAAAGCAATTGTTGTATGACATTAATTGTGGCAAATTGTCGAACTTCCATTGACGTTGACAAGTTATTATATTTAAGAAACGCAGCCTGCATTCATGGATGTCATCTCGAAAAGATTCTTGATGCCATTAGTTAAACTAAGAAATTGCTCTTTCTTGATACCTTAAGGTCATCGGTTGTAGGGACATGGGGAATCAATCCTACGGACTTAAGGAGTAGGTAATTTTGAAGTGGTGACAATCGGAAACGACCTTGAAAGTGCAATAGAATTCCTCACCCTTTCCTCCAATGAGGACAAAATCATATCATTGGGTCCTCGTCCAAATGTCACCATGCTAGTGACTTCTGCCGTAATTTTCAGCTCTTCCTGTTGTTTATAAGTTCTTGGGAAGAAAAGTCACCATAAAGTACAAAATAGGATTTTTTATTTTTTTTAATTTTCTGCACACATTCTTTGCCTTCATCTCTCGCCAGTTGACCACCTTTCTTGTTTTCTGCAAAGTATTATCACCCCTCCACTGATGGAAGTAGCTGTGTGAGGGAAACCAGTTGTTTTGGAGGCAAAGCAGTGCTGAATATAGGGGTTGGCTATTATATGATTCTTTGGTTTGGAGCAATTTTTGCAGTCCTTACCTCTTTCTTGGTAGTACTTCATTTTCCCTTTTTTTGGTTTATGCTAATGATGTTTTTATACTTTAATGAAGTTCCACTCTTGATATGTTTGATTTTTCTTGTAAGATTATAAGATTTTCTGCTTTAATTTCAATTTGATACTTTAGAACCTGATGACATTGCTCACTCAATATGTTTGATTTCTCTTATTATTGGCTCTATTTTTTTACATGTTCTGATTTTGTTTGAATAAGGGCAACTTATACAAATGGCCACTAAACTATTGCCCGTGCCCTGTTTTAGCCACTAAACTATTTTTGGCCCACTTTTGACCACTAAACTATTAGAAGTGGCCAGTAATGACCATTCTGTTAGTAAACTTGGTTATCTTTAACGGAAGCCTCAAGTTCAGTTTAGGACCTGTGTTCATTAGCATCCAAGTTGCTTTCTTCATCAAGTTCAGTTCTGGACCTGGTGGTGAAGAAGAATATTGCAGAGCAGCAGAGATTATGAGATGTTAGGTAGTGAGTAAGAAGAAAATGAGATGCAGAGATGAAGATGATGAGATTCACAAATATTCAAAAATTAATTGCAACAACTAATTTCCAGCAGGCTGTCCAGAAAGTAGACACAAGAAAGCAGGAAATTCAGTAACCCAGATGCAAGAATACCGTGAAAACTGTTCCAGTATTTAAGCAGAAACAGAGCAATCAGCACCGGAAGGCATCAGACCAATTGTGGCAAATTTCCAAGCCAAAGCCGAGACCCTCCCCTTCACAATAACTGGGCCTCACAAATTTGAAGCACCAACGAAAGCCGCCAGAAATATGAAGTCCCAGATGCGAAATGGTGGCTGCCCTCGAGCTTAAACCTTCTCCAAAGATTAGGAGGTAGCCAATACTTCAGTTCAGTTCTGGACCTAGTGGTGAAGAAGAATATTGCAGAGCAGCAGAGATTATGAGATGTTAGGTAGTGAGTAAGAAGAAAATGAGATGCAGAGATGAAGATGATGAGATTCACAAATATTCAAAAATTAATTGCAGCAACTAATTTCCAGCAAGCTGTCCAGAAAGTAGACACAAGAAAGCAGGAAATTCAGTAACCCAGATGCAAGAATACCGTGAAAACTGGAACATTATTTAAACAGAAACAGAGCAATCAGCACCGGAAGGCATCAGACCAATTGTGGCAAATTTCCAAGCCAAAGCCGAGACCCTCCCCTTCACAATAACTGGGCCTCACAAATTTGAAGCACCAACGAAAGCCGCCAGAAATATGAAGTCCCAGATGCGAAATGGTGGCTGCCCTCGAGCTTAAACCTTCTCCAAAGATTAGGAGTTAGCCAATACTTCAGAAAACTTGATGAAGAAAGCAACTTGGATGCTAATGAACACAGGTCCTGAACTGAACTTGAGACTTCCGTTAAAGATAACCAAGTTTACTAACAGAATGGTCATTACTGGCCACTTCTAATAGTTTAGTGGTCAAAAGTGGGCCAAAAATAGTTTAGTGGCTAAAACAGGGCACGGGCAATAGTTTAGTGGCCATTTGTATAATTTGCCCTTTGAATAATAAGAGACTTTGTTTTCACAAGCAATTTTCTTGCTTTCCTTCATTTGTTCCAAAATCCCAAGATAAAAAAGGGAACACACTTCACAATATTAGTAGCTCTTTCAATTATCAGGCTCAAGGAAGTTACTCCAAACAACTTGGGAATTTTGAATTTCATTGATTACAAAAGGATAAAAGAACAGACTTTGACCAAAATTCTATATAGGTTTTCTCAATTACTGAAATAGTTCCTTGGCATTTCAATTTGTTTGTTCAGGCTACGAATACTATCTGAAATAGAATTGCCTGATATAATCAGGAAAAACAGTAAGCATAGGGATTGGGCATCTGAGTATCATGTTGTAACCCTGTCTGCACTAGGAGTAAACTCATCTGCAGACTCCAGATTTATCCGAATGCTGCTTGGTCTTCAATTTTTGGGGAGTCCATTATTTCTAAAGTTGTAATCCTGTTTGAACTAGGAGTAAACTCATCTGCAATAGGGAAACTATTAGCTTCAAATTGTTTTCTCCAGTCTGCCCAGCTATATTTTCTACAACAGCCGTAATAGATTTCTCTACTAGAGTTTTGATTGGTTTTAAACAACTCTCAGGTTCTCCATTTACCTGAAGTAAATTCTTAGTTTCTATCAGCCCTTGTAAATGTTCTATAGATTCTGAAAGCTGATCGGTAACAGGGTCCTCCTCCAAATTAGTTTGAAGTCCTGCATTGTGCCAATCTTCACAATTTGTTGTGATTTTCTTGGTCTTCTGTGTGTGAAGAATCTGATCAGGACCTGGCTTCCACAAGATATAACCACTGCCATCTTAGGATGAACTTGTACTTGAGCACTTTGTGACAAGGTACATCTATTTCAATAGTCCATACATGATCCTTTGACCAATTCAATGAAACTGCATTTAGTGCATTCTATAATCCATATTAATGACATTGTATTTGTTCTAGAAAGTTTTATTCTTATCGTGTATATTTGCTGAATTGATTTGAGCTTCTGGTTCAATAAATAGGTAGAGTTCCATTCTTGATCCTCTTATTTGTAGCCTTCCCTATGACGATCCACCCCAAAGGTGTGGGATACATAATTAGAGAAGTTGTTGGAAAAAAAAAATCCGGTTTAGTGGAACTGAAATTACTTTTTGGAGATTGGCATGCTACCAAACGTTTCATTAACCATATAAGGGAAATGAGTAGAACTACAACTCTAGCAACCTATCAGAAAAAACTATGGCAACTCCATTGACTTCTTTGGTGAATAAGACTCTGAAAATGACTAATATGCTTATGATAGAAAACATTTTCACAACACACAAACTTTTATGATTAGCTTAACAATATGCAAAAACATCTGATCTCTTTCATGTTATTTTCAGCACTAACCTATGAAAGATATTAAAGCTTCTCTTTTCTGACATTGATTGTGAAGTGTTCACTGAATTGAACTAATGAACTTTCATGCATGGACATATTGTAGCAGAGGAAAAATTTAAGCTTTGCAGAGCAGCATATCCATCCCTATTTGATAAGTTTGCTCAAGTCTGATTCTGGTGTAAGTTGATAAGTCTCGTAAAATTTACTACATCATGTCATTCTGATTGCAGGATAACTATTCTATTAGCTTGTCGTTATTTTCACATTTAATTGAAATAGTGAGGTCAGTTTTGGTTGGGTAAAATACAATGATCTTTTGCCATTCTTCAAGCAAAGACAAAAGTTTCTCATTTGAAACATGCACCTAGACTTGAGTGTATTTGTTTTCTCACACAAATTACCTCCACTCACATTTTGTGTTGCTTGTGCATCTTTTGGCATGATATTCCTTATTGGTAATGATCTCCCTCATTTTTCTTGAACTTTTGATCATTAGCTTCACAATAGAAAAAGGTTGAAAATTGTTCGTCTTATAGAAAAAGGGTCATTAGCTTCACAATGTTCAACTTCTCACTTGTTAGAGAAATCATATTTTTTTACTTTTATGTCGATATATTAATGTATTGTAGAATGTACATGTTGTTTTGTGAAAGCTACAATAATTATTTTCTTATTGATATCAGTTTGACTGAAAATGCTAGTTTCACAAATGTTTTTCCAATGCTGTCATAAAAATTAAACCTCACTCTTATTGGGATCCGCAATTGAGGTATGCCCTAAATTGGAAACTGAACCCCGATAATGATATGATCCTAACTGCGAGTTTTCATTTTCTATAATCTTTGGACGTAGTATGTTGCTTTCTCATACTAACTTTTAGTAATTTTCAAAGGGAGACAACATGGATCAATTTTATGGAATACTTTTTTACCTTCTGCATGCTAATACTGTAAATTGTGACTATGCAACATTGAAGATCTTCTCTGTTCTTCATTTGCCGTTGCTTGTTCATTTTGTAAGTTTTTTTAATGCAATTTAACCTTTGTTTCCCTATAGCGTCATAGGGATTATTGCCCGAAGGCATTTCTTGGCCTAAATATCCATGATGCATATTCTCCATCTTTTTATGATTCTTATTCTATTCTTTTATTGCTGTAAAACTGCTAGGCAAAGAGAACTGGGTTTTCAAGCTTAACCAGGAAATGAAAGATCTTGCAGAACTGTTAATTATTGAGCAATTACTTCTAGTTTTTTGGAAGAGGATATAATTATGCAATAGCCTTAGAAGGTGCATTGAGGGTAAAACATGCATACTGAAAGAATAGTTGCTAGTGAAATTAAACATGGTCCCTTGGCTTTAGTTGATCATAACCTCCCAATTGTTATAATTGCTATTTGGGTTGTTTGCTCTAGGTTAACTCTTGGTATTCGTAACTATTTTTTTGCTAATTTTATTTTTATCTATGCCTTTCTAACATTTCTTTTGCTTGTAGCAAACAACAATCAGTGATTCAACAACTTCATACTCAGAAAGGCCGAATCATAGTGGTATGCAGAGAGAGGGATGCATCATGTGTATCAGTTGGTTAATCTTGTCGAGTAATTGAAGTCCTTCATGTTCTGGACTATTTGCAGCCTGTAATTAACATATTTCCATTGCAGATTGCTTCTTGTTTGATCAAATTCCATGACTAATGATCTTGATGTTGGCTACATCTGTTCTCCCCCACCCCTTCAGTATACTTGGATCAGCAAGCCTATAATTAACATAACAACTGCTCTTGCAACCTATAAGGTTGGCTAGTCTTTCTGACCATGTTGCTTATTTGTTCTTGGACGTTGTGTCATTTGATCTTGGACGTTGTGTCTTTCTGATGATTTTACTTTCTCACGCACTGGTTGAATCACTTTCTCGATGAAAGGACACTGAAGACATGCACTTCTTCAATGGCTAAGGGTCGACAAAAGAATAGTAGGATGAAGATATCACCTCACAACTTGTTCTTTTGTCATGATTATATTGGTAGAATGGTTTTAGAAGATATTGGTACATCTTATTCTCTGTTAGTATGCTTGTAATATATTATTATGTATAAAATTCAAAATAGAGATCAAGTTCTATTGACCCTTGCAATCAAAATGTGAATTTGGATGGACAAATCTATTATGTATTAATTATTCTTCTGTATTTTTGTGTTTATAACGTTATGTTTGTCTGTAATATTTACTTATTATTTGTTTGAATAAATACTTAGTTTATTTCTTTTTATTTTTACGATTACTTTGATTTGCAATTTTATGTAAGATTATCTATAATAATTATAATACAAAAACAATATTAAATTTGATAATATTAATAAATATTCAAGAAATAAATAATTAAAATGTCTCCAAACATGATTTAAGTTGACATTTACATTTGTCCAAAAAGATCTTTTACTGACATTCAAAAAATGTCAACGTAGGTTATCTATTAATACATTTTAAAATGTCATTATATATAACATATTAAGACATTACAGAATTTTGGAAAATGTCAAGAAATGTATAATACTAAGACATGCAAGTGACATGATATATAATTTATCAAGACATTTTAAGTGTCTTGATAAGTTACTTTTCTTGACAATCCACCTATCACTACACTGGCATAGACCACACTTCCCGAAAGTGTCTTATTAGAATAAATGTGTTATAAAGTAATATATTGAGACACTTTTCAATGTCCTATAAAGCACTTTTTCTAGTAGTGTACTGAGACATCTTTAAATGTTTTAAATTTTGCATACGAAGCCATTCAAGTGCTGAAATCTGTATCTAATGTTGTTTGTTAATGTTGATATATAAAGTAACAAACCATGCATTAGTTGATTGTATAAATGCATTTGGTGTTGGAAAAATTAGTGAACATGAAAATCTTTTAACAGCTGTTTCTTTTAGTTGCGCGTGCTTAGCGAACAGTTCATAAGCATCTGATCATTCTTGATAACAACATAATGGAACTGAGTTTCGTTAGATTTAAATGCGCAACTGTTTCTCATGCTACTTTTTTCATTTCTGTATCAGACTGTTTAGACTTCAATGCTTTCTGTGGTGCGGCAAAAGCTAACTCAAATATTTTGTAAGATTATTAAGATAGTCGAGGAATTGAATGTTGTTGTGTACATGACCAACCAAGATATTAAATAACATTTTCTCTAGAATACATATTAACTTTTTTTTTCCGAAAACGAATACATATTAACTATATATGATTCTTTTGCTGTTTAATTCTATTCATTTCATTTCCATTTGTGTATCACATTGTTTAGTTATTGAGAGATTTTGGAGGTGATGAAATGAAATGGTCATTTCAGTTATAGCAGATCCAGGATGTGCCGTTTTCATATCTGACCCCAAGGAAAGAGGACATGTTCTTGCTCATGCTCCCACTGATTTGAGCCCGAGGAAGCACAAATGTGTAATTAAGTGGATGTTTTTCTTGTATTCTGTTTGGAGCATTTTTGTATGTAAGGATTTGATTATTGTTTTGGATTGAATTTTTTCTTTGATTAGTGACGGGCAAATAATGGATATGATAAAACCATACGTTGCTTTACCCACTTGGTTTACTGTGCCTCTATTTAATTTCTTTGTAAATTCATCAGACAAATTTTCATAGCTTTGCATTTGGACTGAAGATTTCATTCCTCCCTCTTTTTGGCTTACCCGGTATTTATTTAAGAACACAACATGTAATTCTTAACATCTCTTTTGCAATTTTAAGGAAATTTTCTTGAAATATATACAACAAATGAAAAAATAAACAACGATAACAAATAAGATAATAAACAAAAGTTTTAAAACAATGTCGAACCAGGTGCACGGCGCTACATCTAGTCTCCTTTTATTTGATTTACCCTTTTAATATTTCTTCTTTTTTCTTTCACTACACAGCTGTAATTTTTTTAAAAATTACAGCTGTGTAGTGAAAGAAAAAAGAAGAAATATTAAAAGGGTAAATCAAATAAAAGGAGACTAGATGTAGCGCCGTGCACCTGGTTCGACATTGTTTTAAAACTAAAAAATTTACGTATCAAATTATACCCAATTATAGGTTATTCATTTTTGTAATGGTTGATTTTCTTTTACCATCCCAAAAAATACAAATGCCATCCTGTTCATGAACCCAAAAAATATAAAATTAGAAAAGAAAAGAGATTAAGAAATTGTAATGGAAGGTTTGTTCGGCCAAAAAATAAGAAATTTGAAATCACGTGGAAAAGAAAAGTAAAGGAAGCTGTTTGCTGCCGCGTTCCTATTGCCAACTTCCAATTCTTGGTCCTCGTGTTATGTGCTAAAACATGGGCTCAGATCCCTTGTCGCGCCTTGCACGCGACAAGGGATGTCCCCCCTCACAGTGATGGGGAACCACATGTGTACTGCGTGTGGTCCCCCCATCACTGTGAGGGGGGACACCGTGTGTCGCGCCTTGATCTGAATCCCTAAAACAGACTAATTTGGATCATTTGATCCGGATCTAAACTGCCCGCTTCACCCCAAAATTCCAAAGTGATCCATCTAACTTTTCTCGGGAAGGATTCATGGTCGTAAAGGTACACGAATCCCTCTTCACAATTCTGTGGGTCTACTTTTTGGATTCCATTGCGTTGCCCAGCTCTGCCCCGAAAGTACCGTCTTTTTTTTTTTTCTTTTTGGAAATAAAATTTCATTCAATGACTAAATTTGGAAAGAGGTGGTGTTACACGTAGAGCAAGCATGAGCCTTTGCCATGTTGTGTGCTGCATTTACATCATTCGTAACTACTTTAGTCACGTAGCAGTGGGACATATGCTGTGCATAGGCTTGGATATCTTCTGCAATTGCTCTTGTATATGCCATCGCGTGTTGTGCATCTGAGATGGACACTGCCAAGAGTCTCTCCGGTTCTATATCCGGGTTTGTTGGGCTAGCTACCGATTTCCACTTATCCTGCTGGGTAGATAATTCTTGTGCAATGTGTAGAGCTTCATGCTTAGGGATGCCCTGGTCTTCCCACCATTTCCGATTTCTTTCGATCCAGATCCGCCAAATAATGTAGCCCGACTGTTGGATTACCTAGTTATCTTCATTTGGTGCATTTTCCATCCATGATTTGAAGCACCTTTCAAAGGTTGTGCTCTGTCCCAACTCGAAATTGAAACCCAGTGGTGAGGCTCTCACTACTACAGAATGGACTTTCTACGGCGGTTCTTTAATGGCGGAAAGACCAAAACCGCCATTAAAAAGAAAGTACGGACTTTCTACGGCGGTTCTATATAGAACCGCCATAGAAAGACATTATCTATGGCCGTTTTTTTAAAACCGCTGTAGAAAAGGACTTTCTACGGTGGTTATTCGAAAACCGGGATTTTCTACAGCGGTTGTAAGAAAACCGCCGTAGAAAGGGACTTTCTACGGCGGTTTTATTTCTAACCGCCGTAGAAAGTATGTTTCTATGGCAGTTTTATTTCTAACCGCCGTATAATTAATAAATATGATAAATTTTACTATAAAAATTGATAAATAGTAAATTACATATTTATTATTAAATTTTAAAAAATTTGGGAGTTAATTTACAAAAAAAGAAAAACTAGAAATTAATAGGAATAGAGGAATGGGCGAGAATTCACAATACGGTCTTTCTACGACGGGTGTAATTAAAACCGCCGTAGAAAGTTACTTTCTATGGCGGTTTCTTAATAACAGCCATAGAAAGTTACTTTCTATGGCGGTTTCTTCATAACCGCCATAGAAATCAAGTTTCTATGGCGGTTTTAATTACAACCGCCGTAGAAAGTCCATTTCTATGGCGGTTTTAATAGAAACTTGATTTTGTTTGAATTTTAAGGGTTTCCCTTTGTTTCCATCTCCAGCCAACCGCGGCTTCCCCCTATTTCCATCCCCAGCAAACCGAAGCCATTCTCTCATTGCCGGCGGTTTTTTCTCTTGTCTTCCCCCGAAGCCGTTCTTCCGGCGTAGCAAGATCCGCCGTCGCCCAACTCCGGAGATGGTTTCTTAATCGGCCATCACCCACCACTTGGAGTTAATCCCCCATCATAATTTCACCACAATCGGTCCTTGTTATGGGTTTCAAATCATAAAAAAGGTTATATCGAATAGTTTCAACTTTATTTAAGTTTTACAAATTTAATTGTTACTTGATTATTGCGATTGGCCTAGGGTTTATTATTAGTGTTAAATTTAGGTTTAGTGAGATGATGAATGATTAAATTCGGGTTTGATTAGTGTTAAATAGGTGGTTTATTGTATGTTCCATTTTATAATTTTCCTACTGATTTTGGTTTGATTTATTCTCAAGATTGATTAGGTTGAGATTGGATTTTTGTAGACATATATTGGCTGTTTACTTCAGGATTATGTTGTTATTGTATTATTCTTGCTGTTAATGATTAAATTAATTAGAATTTGATGGATGCACGCAAAAATTTTATGAAGTTTGGTGGTTGTTCGGTTTATTAGCATGGAAGTTTTTGATATATATATATTTTGAATAAAGTTGAAATATATATATATATATATCAAAAACTTTCTACGGCTGTTCTTGTGATTTTTGATATATATATTTTGAATGCAGAGTTAAAAAATGAAATATTAAATTTTTTTTTTTTTACAAATTTGGTACTTTCTACGGCGGTTTTTTTCAAAACCGCCCTAGAAAGCCTAACTTTCTACGGTGGTTCGCTTAGGAACCGCCGTAGAAAGTCCTTTCTACAGCGTTTTTGAAAAAAAGCGCCATAGAAAGTCGGACTTTCTACGGCGGTTCCTAATCGAACCGCCGTAGAAAGTCCGTAAACTTTCTACGGCTGCCGGATAGATGGCGGTTCAAAAATGTCAAAAACCGCCGTTAAAAGCCCTTAAAAACCGCAATTAAAAGTCATTTTTCTAGTAGTGTCTCCATATTCTTTGTGAATTAGAACACTTAAAAATCAATTGTTCGACTGTTTCGGTCTCCCTGTTGCATTGTCTACATGTCGGCGAGATTTGTACCCCTCTTCTGTAACGCCACTGCCGTTGGGCACGCGTTCTGTATTAGCCTCCAAATTAGGAACTTCACCTTCTCTGGGAGATTAAGATTCTAGAGGGACATCTAATATCCTCAAGTCATCTGAACATGATTATGGGGCAAATCCGTTGATGTTGATGCTCTCTGTGCAGCTGTCCTCTGAGTCACTGCCCAATATCCTGATTTAACCGTGTATCTCCCATCTTCGTTATGCATCCAAATCAAGTAATCTTCTTTCTGTTCCTGTGTACGGAGAGATATGGATGGATTGTATGGCTATTACCACCTCCGCTGGGTAGAAGACTCGCAGGAGAGGCATGCGCCACTGTCTTCGGGAGTCGATGAGATTCGATACATGTAGGTTTAATTGGGATGATGCGCCAGGCATTCTTCCCAAGGGGTTTACTCTGCCAGGGATCCATTTGTCCCTAATCCCTATAATCCTCCCATTCCTTGGCATCCATTTGATATTTCCCTTGGGTACATTCCTCCATAAGAGAAAGCCTCTTTACCCCCAAGACGCCATAGGCGTCGGTTCCACCGTCATGAAGTCCTTCCTAAAACAATATTTTGAAAGGAAGAACTGTGAGAACAGGGAATTTCGATCACTTACTAGCTTCCATTCAAGTTTTGCTCGCATAGCTTGGTTGAAGTGTCTTGTAGACTTCATTCCCAGGCCACCAATTGCTTTTGGTGTTGCTATCTTATCCCATGCTTTCCTATGAATCTCTCTCCCTTCTTCATCCCCTAGCCAAATGAAATGGGCCAATTTCTTATCGATCTGTTTGCACACCGTTTCGGGGAGTTTGAAAGTTCCCAAAGTGTACTGTGCCATCGCCGCCATTGCATGTTTAGGTAGTGTGATTCTTCCAGCTATTGAGGTATCCTTTACCTTCCATTCTGCAATCTTTGAGTCGATCTTTCTTCTAATTGCCGTAAAGATTTTGTTTTGGGGAGAAGTTCAGGTCACGACCTAGATACTTCCCTTTGAGGCTAGGAAATCGTTGGTTGTATTGAACATCACTTCCATGTACTGCTTCATGTGTGGGGGAGTATTCTTACTGAAAAGGATTGCTGATTTCTTGAAGTTAATCCTCTATCCAGCATGCTTTGCGAAGGTGTTTAGTGTCTCCCCTAATTTCCGCAAACCTTCGTACTTGAGTACCATAAAAATAATGGAATCGTCCACGAACATCAAGTGAGACACCTTGGGTGTTTTCCTTCCAATGGATATTCCAGAGCAAGCTTTTGGGAAATCCTGGCTCTCGATTGTTGCTGACAATGCGTGTTGGCAAAGGGGACAGCCTTGTCGTAGGCCTCTCAACGGAGTGAAGGCCTCCGTTACCTCTCAATTTATTTTAATCCTAAAGGACACCGTTGTCACTCATTGCATCAAACTACCTAAAACTAAAATTCAATTTGGTTCGATTCAGAGCAATTCGAACATCGTACTATCGACGCCAACTTTGACGTTAGAAATCTTAATCGGTTGCACTAGCTACTTTAATGATTGTGTGGGGTGTAAAATGCCTGGTAGAAAAGTATGTACTATAGCATTGAGACATCATATATTTAATGTATGAACCGGAGTTGGGACTTTGGAAAGGTTAGTGAGGGTGGTGGAAGTGATAAACCCAGAAAAGCAGGTTTATCACGCCACATCAGCGCCACATCAAAAGCAAAAACCCACCCACTTTTATAAACCTACCCCCACCAACAATAAACCCAGAAAAGCAACTTCATCACGGGTCCCACTAATAAATAACTCTATACACATTCATTTATACATTTTTAATTATAATTTATCAACTATATTTAATTATAAATTTATTTTAATTTATTAAAATATTTAATTTCGTAAATTACATAATTCAATAAACCACAAGAAAAAAATTATATAATTAGTAAAATATTATATAAAGGGCGTTACATTAAATAAATAAAAAGTTATGGAAGAAATACACTATTGCCGAAATAAAAAAAGCACATCAAACAAACACAATATTACATTAATAAAAAGGGTTATCTTGTACTAATTGCTTTCATAATGTGTCCAGATATGCTCAACCAAATCAGCCTTAAGTTGATGATGCGTATCCCTATTACGAAGCTCTTGAATACCTTGAAGATAGGTTTGAAACTCTTGAGTAGTACCCAAATGAATTGTTGTCGACGGAGACCCGTCTCCATCGGACCAATTGACAGCTTCATCTCCCTCGTGCTCAATAATCATGTTGTGCAAAATAATACATGTATACATGATATTTGTTAATTTTTCCTTGTGATAAGGTCGGGCAGGACCTCTAACTATCCCCCAACGAGCTTGTAGGGCTCCAAATGCTCGTTCCACATCTTTTCTTGCTGCCTTTTGTCTCTCCTTGAATTTCTTCCGCTTCTCATCCATAAGACATGGAAAACTCTTGAGGAATGCAGCCCATTCCGGATAGATTCCATCGGTCAAATAGTATCCGTTGCAGTAGGTTGTGCCGTTCACCGTGAAATTTACGTTTGGGGAATTACCTTGCAAGAAAGCGTTGAACAATGGTGATCCATGTAGAATGTTTATATCATTATTGGAGCCTGCGACACCAAAAAAAGCATGCCATATCCACAAGTCCGCAGATGCAACTGCTTCAAGAATTATCGTCGGGACGCCGTAATCACCTCGCGTATATTGGCCTTTCCAAGCGACAGGGCAATTCCTCCACTCCCAGTGCATGCAATCGAGGCTCCCCAGCATTCTAGGAAATCCATGTCTGTGCTCGTGCATTTGAATCAAGTGTTGAGTATCTGCAACATTTAGCTTTCTCAAGTACCGCTCTCCGAATACGTCGACGACGCATTGGCAAAAGTTGCGGAAACATTCCCTCGTAGTTCTCTCAGCCATCCGTAGGTACTCATAGAGTGAGTCAGCAATGGAAGAATAGGCCAATTGACGAATGGCTGCCGTGCACTTTTGAAGTGGTGATAACCCATTTCTTCCAGTTGCGTCGGGTTTCAATTTGAAATAATCGGAGTGATTTTCCAAGGCATTAACGATGCGAAGAAATAATTCCCTTTCCATTCGAAATCGACGGCGAAATATTTCACCATCATATGTGGGATTGTCGGAGAAGTAATCAGCGACAAGCTGCTCATGGCCGTTCTCACGTCTACGATTCACATATTTTCTCCGATTGCTCCTTGTTGAAGAACTTTCGGCTGCTCGACGCTCTTTCTTATCGAGTAGAGCAACCATCTCCCGCTCGATTTCATCGTCTTGTGCTGCTTCCCGTATGAAATTCTTCCACGCTTCCTTTAGTAACTTGCCTTTCGGACGACCAAACATTTTTTTTGGAGATTTCAGAATTGGGAACTGAGACAATTGGATTTTCAGAATTAAGAGCTGTGCAATGTTTCACAAAAATGGAGTACTATATATAGCCAAAGTTGAAATGGCTAATCGTGTAACGGCTAGTTTCCAACGGCTACTTCTGTAACGGCTATTTTCCAACGGCTATTTTACAACGGCTATTTTCCGACGGCTAGTTCTTAATGTCTAGTTTACAACAGCTAAAATTACATAAGTCAAACTAAAATCAATAGTTGTAAAACATTTTAAATTTTAATTAAAACAGATTTTACATAATCACTAAAAAACTAAAAAATAAAATTACATAATTAAAAAATTGAATTTTTCTATTGTAAAAATTCATTTCCAAAAATTGATTGAAAAATTGTATGATTTGGATGAGGTGTAGAGAAATATTAGAATTGATAGGTATTTATAGAAAACAAATATTAAAAAAAATAATTTAAAACAAATAAATTAAAAAGATCCAATGGAAGGCAAAAAAAAAAATGAAGGAAAAAAATGAATTAAAAAAAGTGAAGGAAAAATACTAACGGCTATAAGTTGAATTAAAAAAAAAAAAACAAATAAATATTAAAGTCGTTCAACGGCTAGCGAGAAGGAAAAAAAAAAAAAAAGGCTGGTGGCAGACAATTGTCTGCCACCAGCAATCGCTAGGGGAGTGCACCGTGAGCTGCACTCCCCTGGCGGGTGGGGCCCACTAAAATCCACAAACCCAGCTTCTGTTTTCAGAAGCTGGGTTTGTGAGGTGGCAACATGGAGTGGTGGGTTGTGGGTTTTTGTGGGTTTAAACCCAGCAAAAACCCACCACTCCCACCACCCTGAGGACCTATCCATTTAAGAGAAGAGGGATGCATATGCAACCCAATAAATACTTTTAACTTTTTTATACATACTAATTATTGACTTTATTTTTGTTTTTTCTTAAATTTTATTTAGTTTTGAATTTTAGCCTCTTTTAGTAATTCCAATAATTATTTTCCTATCTAGGTAATTTTTTCACCTTCTTTAGTGATTTTATGTCTAGTTATGGTGTTTTGTCCCTAGTTAGGATGATTCAATTCCCGACTATTGTATATGAGGACTCGATTTCAAATTTAGTCTTGGCGCTATCATCCGCAATCAATGGTAGATCCGTGACCATTGGTACGAGATTTGTTTAGCACAAGGGCGATGTTTATATTTCTACAATGTTTAAATCCATATCTTGTATAGCCTTACAATTTGGTATATTAATTACACTTTTGTGGTCTAGATCTGATAATTATCGGAACAAATCTTTTGTAATTTGTTATTGGCCGTTTCTTGGTCTTCTTGTATCAATCATTGTTGGAAAATTCTCAACATTTTTAATTGGTAACTTTTTTTAGTGGAAAAATGTAATATATTTGTGTTACGATTCATGGATTACTTTTCTGTTCTTTGTAAAAAGATAATTTAAAAAATTATACAAAAACAATTACGCTATTATCCCACACAATGTGTGGCTTGCTATATGGATTATACATCACTATCAAGTGTTGAACCATATTGTTTCATTTATATTTAAAAGAAAATTTGACACTTTTTGTCAATTTTTTCTAGTAGCATTTTTAGTCATTTTATTTTATGATCAGTGGCACATTTAGTCCTGTATATTCTTACGGGATCAAGTCTTATGTATAGGGGTGGCAATTCGTGTAGTGTCCGGGTTATCGGGTTTGGGTTGGCGGGTTCCCGTGTTGACACCCCTCAACCCTAACCTTACCCGTTTAATTATTCGTGTTATTCGTGTCGACCCATTTAACCCACGAACATTTCGTGTCGTGTCGGGTTCGTGTCATGTTTTCGTGTTGTAGTATAAATTTCTCGTATCAGATTCGGGTTGGTGGGTTAACGTGTCGACTTTCTCAACCCTAACCTTACCCGTTTATTTATTCGTGTTATTTGGGTCGACCCATATAACCCACGAACCTGCTAAGGCTCAACCCTAACCCGCTTATATCGTGTCGGTTTCGTGTCGTGTTTTCGTGTCGTGTCAGAGATTGCCAGCCCTACTTATGTACTCATGTACCTTATGTATCATTTTACATGGGATAAAAATGTTGGTTCAGATTTTTTACTTCAAGTAAAGGATACATAAAATATATGGATATAAAATATCTAATGTGATGTTTTTACATGTGGTATATTTGGTCCTTTTACCTTTAATTTCGAGTTTTTGTGTTAGGCAAATGTTTCTTTTATTTTCCTTTCTCTTTTAACACTTCTTTCATTTAAAAAAAAAAAACATTAACTCTATATATCTCTCACAATATAGGCAGAAAAATAAAACAAAATCACTTCTATCTTCAATATCTACTTTATGTAGTATCCATTTGGCCATAACTGCAAAATACTAAAGTATTCGTTTTCATCAGCTGGAACGCAAATTTAACACCGTATTGAATTAATAAACAATTCAATCAAGCATTTAAATGTGATGTCATTACGATGCCATACTCCTAATTCCTTAATATGATATACATTCTTGAACAATTTTAGAAGAACAAATTCAAGTACATAAACAACAAATGGCCGTTGTGGAGTCTGAATGTAAAAATAGCTAGGCTTGGTTTTTGAACATGTTAACACAACAAATTGGCTCACCAATAGATAAGGGTATTATTTTCATATCAGATCAAGAAAAGGTAGTATACTGTTTTCAATTTGAATTATATTTTCAGTTAAAAAAGTATGATTCTTATTAATTCTTATATTATTTGCAAGATTTAGTGGAGATTTTTGAACACATGTTTCCTGGGGTTATAGATTTTGTGTGAGACACTTATACGCAAACTCTAAACTCATATTTAAAGACAAGGCTACGGCCTGGTGCTAGGTCATACACAAAAGACAAATATGTGCAGAAAATGGAAGAGATGAAAGTTGCTAATCTTAAGGCTCATGACAGGTTATCTGAGATTCCTGCAAACTTATGAGTAAGGTGTTTTTTTGGGACACATAGTAAATGAGATCTACTTAGCAATAATATTTGAGATCGCTTCGATAAATATTTTTCAGCGGTTAGACATAAACCTATTTTAACTATGATGGAGACACCGAGGAGGATGCTAATGTATAGATACAAAGAGAGAAGAGAGTTGGTTAACAAGGTTAGGGGGATGATTTGTCCTCATATAGCTGATAGGATAGAGGATAATTGCAAAAGGTCCATCGAATATGATGCTCATTATGCTGGACAAGGGGTATGAGATGTCTCGACCTTTAGTAGAAGCTACATGGTGCATTTAAATGTGTCCACATGTACTTATAGGGAGTGGGATATTAAAGGGATACCTGGTGCACATGCATGTGCATCAGACCTCTACTCACAGAATTTGCAGTTGGAAAATTATGTGAATTCATACACACAGTTGAATGTTACAAAAAATACTACCAGATGTATATAATGTCAATTCCAGACCAAGACTTGTGGGTGAAAACCAATTCTGAACTTATAAGCTTTGTCTTCACTTTAGAATTTTGACAATTCACTACAAAGTGTTGTAACAAGTGGCCTTAGTTCGCAGCCCTCAACAAATGCTAAAACTCCTAGAGTATTTTTCACACTTACCACTATACTTCATTTTCATGTGCCATTAGCATATAACCCCTTTTATTTAACACTTAATTATCTAAACATTATTGACGCACAACAACAGTCCGCGTGTGGTGAATTCTTATTGTCCAGTCAAACCTCCTCAGCTGCGGTGCTTTTCGTAAGAGATTATGGGCTTGGAAACTCGGATATCTATTGATTTCATATATCTATATTTTTTGTTAGTAACTTAGATAACTTATTTGTGTCTGCCAAGCACATTAAGACGAATATTAGAGAATGCTGGTGGATTTCTGAATTCTGTGAGACCTCGTAAATTTTTAACATTTAAATCCACCTCTAGAATAGTTAGAGATATTTATAAAATATTTTCTTACAAGTATTTACTAAGTTATCGAATTTCTTTAAAAAATTGTAATCTAAACTATTTTCTTAGAAAATTTTACATAAAGTTATGAAATATTTTCTTTAAAAGAATTTTCTTACTATGATTTCAATGTTATTTTATGTGTTTAGATTTGATTAATTTTGATTCTTGATTTCATGATATATTGTGAGTTTATGGATGTTATTATTTAAGAATCTATGGAAAATTTGAAAATAGGAAATAAAAAATAAAAAAATTAGAAAATAAATGAAAATTAGTAAATTAAGGGGTCAATCGATTAAACCTAGTCCAGGATCGGGTAAAACATCGGTATGAACAGTAAAAACAGAAAATTGTAACCGCCTATGGAGCAGTTTTACCCAGTCTCGGAATGGGTAAAACTGACTAGAAGATAAAGACAAAAAGCTTCAATCGGTTTTACCCAGTCTTCAATTGGGTAAAACCGATTGAATCCGTTTTTGCCGATCGCCGGATCGGGTAAAATCGATCGGGAGCTAGAAAGGAAAAAATATATCTTCTCCAAGTTCCAAAGGCGAGCTATGAACCTAGGGGGTCTAGGTACCCCTAGGCTTTGTCTTATACGACTCCAGGGGTCTATAAATACCCCTGGATCGATCACAAAGCGAGCTATGAACCTAGGGGTTCTAGGTACCCCTAGGCTTTATCTTATATGACTCCAGGGGTCTATAAATACCCCCTGGATCGATCACAAACCTTATAATTTGGACATCAAAGCCAAAGTTTAAGGAAACTCAAAGTTAGGGAAAAACAAAAGTTAGAAAAGTTAGGAAAAAGGGAGAAAGGAAGGAATTGATGATTGAAGTTGGATTGCCCACTCGAGGATTGTGATCTAGGAGGCCTCAGGAATCAACAGGGAAGTGATTATGAGTTACTATAACGTTAAATGTTAGAATTATAATGCAAAATGTATGAGTTAGTTAAGTTTTGTATTTTCTTAATAGTTAGATTAAATCTTGGATTTTTAAATGTTAAAAATATGTTATGAAATGTTAGAAGTGTTGTAGGAGTATTGTAGAAATGCTTTTTAGCAAAAGAATCCGAAGTAAAACAAGTTTGTGCACAATTTTAGCCAAAACCAGAAGCAAAAGGTTGAAGGAAGTTTTTTGGGCATGGATCAGTTTTAACCGATTGGGAAACGGGTAAAATTGATTGGCCATGCTCAAGAAAACCCGTTAAAACTGATTGCCAATCGGGTAAAACCGTTTCGATTGATTTTTACCGATTCCAGGGCGGGAAAACCGATTGCTCCTTTTCTGAAATTAGCCGGAGCGGTTTTAATCGATCTCCAATCGGTTAAAACCGGTACGAAGAAATTTATGAATATTTCGAAGCGATTTTAACCAATCTCCAATTGGGTAAAACCGATCCGACCCTTTAAAATGGATTTTTGAATAATTTTAATTCTTTTGTTTATTTCTTTATAAATCCTTTTGTAAATATTTGCTAAAAATATTTTAACAATCATTTAAAGGGTTTTAAATTCATATTTTTTTAAAATTAGTAATTAATATAAGTTTTGTTCATTTATTTGTTATTTCCGAATTAAATTTGAAATAAAGTTTAAATGCTATAAACTCTTTTAAAAATGAATAAGTAAATTAATTTTACTGCATGAAACTTATAATCCCTCCGATCCAAAATAAGTGTCATTTTAGAGGTTTTCAAACAAATTGAGAATCCATTAAAAAATTATTTAAATGACAAATAAACCCCTAGTTGTTGTATTATGATACTACAAGGAGTCTAGAAGTTGTAATTCAATTGTACTAATATTTACTATTTAAGATGATTACAAACTCTAGTTAAGATGATTACAAACTCTAGAAAGATAAGTTAAGACAAGGGCAAATTAGGAAATATTTTATGTTTGTTCTAAAACGTCACTGATTTTGAATATTTTCACTCCCTCTAAAATGACACTTATTTTGGATTGGAGGGAGTATTTTCTTTAAGATTATAATTAATATATTTTCTTATTGATTTACTTATTTTCAAAATAAAATGGGAAATAACTTTTATATCGATTGTTACGCCAATTAGATAAATTAATTTCACGCCCTTACTTATTTAATTCCTGAAATACGTAAGAAGTTTAAGAATCTTAGAATTCCATTAATTAGAAGTAAATACTGAAATTTTGAAACATGAAATATATGCAGATTTTATAGATAGAGCGTGAGCTTGTATCTTCGGACTGAGGTGAGTTTCTCACTGAAAATGGATGCCCTTTTAATGAAATTAATAATTGAAATTATTGAATTATGTTCTGTGACAAGTTTTAAAGGCTTTCGAAAAATGCTTGAAATGCTTTTTGCTTTTGAACTGCCAGTTTTGTTTACTTACCGACTGGAATACATATGTACCTGCTATACTTCAATTGTACTTTCTTTGAGCACTGGAACTGTTATATGTTCATGAGTTGAGTCGGATCCATTATATGATATTCGGTTTGATTCCACGAGCCGGTATTGGGCCTGGTTGTTTGAATCATTCGCTTTTATAATCTCGAGATTATTTCTACTTCAAGAATGGCAGTATAGAGAGTATGGTACCTATATGAATGATTATGCTTATGATTATGAATATGATTAGGTCGAGGTGAGCTGGCCTTCGTTCATCATTTATGTAGACGTTGGTGAACGCCTCTCATCCTTGTTATTTATGATTATGCTGAAATGAGTTGGCACGTCGTTCAGTGTACACGCTGGCGAACGCCCCTCATTCTCGAGATGAACTGGCTAGTTTGTTCACCGTTCATATAGAACTTTAACAACTGCCCTTCATTCTCATTATAGGTTCTATGAATCCTGCATGAGTTATGACTGCTATATGATACGATTTACGTGAAATATTTGCCTGGGTAATTTTTATAACTCGGTAAATGTTGCGAAAACGGTGAGCTCTCACTGGGCAAGGGCTTATTCCATTTTCCTTTTTTTTTTTTTCAAAATAATTGTTACAGATCTTTGGTACAAAGATGAATATGCTCCCTAGGACAACCTAAAGTACTGAAATAAAGGGAGGTAGCTAGAAGGCGGGATTGATAGAGATGGGCTCATACTCTGATAATCATGTACTTTAGGGCTGTGTAAGTTTTATTGTATTATAATAAAGAATAAAATTATTATGTTCTGCATGTTTTGAGTCCTGGTACGAACCAAGCAAGCATTGGGTGAAGCCAACCCCTTGTATGTGGGGTGGTGAATTTGAGGTGTCATAGTTTCACTGCTGGTAAATTGATAAAAGCCACAAGGTCATTTAGTACAAAGTTACCGTATTTTAGAAATTCGCTACCGGTAGGGATAGAAGGGGTAGCTTTTCTAAGTCATTGTGTGACACCCCCAGCCCCGACCTCCCTGTTTTGCATGGGAAACGAGGCTGAGATGCCTGCCAGCTGGTTCGCACCAGGACTCATTCACGATATATAGAGCAATCGCTAAGTAGATAATACATTCATTTATTAAAGTAAGTTATAAAACTTCAGGCTACATTAGATTTCTAAAGATACAAACACTAAGTCAAAATATTACAATAGAACTTCAAAATTAGGTTCTTAAATAATAGTACAATTAATACTAGTGTTCCAAAAACCTAAGCAATTAAAAGTCCCTTCATCAGCATAACACTAGTAGCGATTGCTCTCGAGACCTCATTACTACAAAAAGAGGCTTTAATGGCAGTTATTTAGCACATTTGGAACCGACATCTATCTGGCAGCCGTAGAAAGGTTATGGACTTTCTACGGCGGTTGGGAACTGCCATAGAAAGTTTGGACTTTCTACTGCGGTTCGCTTAGGAACCGCTGTAGAAAGTCCGACTTTCTACAGTGGTTCCTAAGCGAACCGCCGTAGAAAATTAGGCTTTCTCTGGCTTTTTTTTTCAAAACCACCGTAGATAGTCCTTTCTACGGCGGTTCCTAAGCGAACCACCGTAGAAAGTTAGGCTTTCTACGGCAGTTTTGAAAAAAACCGCCGTAGAAAGTACCAAATTTGTAAAAAAAAAAATTTAATATTTCATTTTTTTATCTCTGCATTCAAAATATATATATCAAAAATAGCAAGAACAGCCTTAGAAAGTTTTTGATATATATATATATTTCAACTTTATTCAAAAAATATATATATCAAAAACTTTCATGCTAATAAACCGAACAACCACCAAACTTCACAAAATTTTTGCGTGCATCCATCAAATTCTAGTTAATTTAATCATTAACATCAGGAACAATACAATAACAACATAATCCTGAAGTAAACAGCCAATATATATATATACAAAAATCCAATCTCAACCTAATCAATTTTGCGAATAAATCAAACCACCGATTTAACACAATCAAACCCGAATTTAATCATTCATCATCTCACCAAACCCGAATTTAACACTAATAATAAACCCTAGGCCAATCGCAATAATCAAGTAACAATAAAATTTGTAAAGCTTAAATAAAGTTGAAACTATTCGATATAACCTTTTTTATGATTTGAAGCCCACAACAAGGACCGATTGTGGTGAAATTATGATGGGGGATTAACTCCGAGTGGTGGGTGATGGCCGATTAAGAAACCATCTCCGGAGTTGGGTGACAGCGGATCTTGTTATCAACGCCGCTGGAAGAACGGCTTCGGGGAAAGACAAGAGAAAAAACCACGGCGAAAGGATGGGCGCCGACAACAAGAGAACGGCTTCGGTTTGCTGGAGATGAAATCAGGGGGAAGCCGCAGTTGGCTGGACATGGAAACAAAGGGAAACCCTTAAAATTCAAACAAAATCAAGTTTCTATGACGGTTTTAATAAAAACCTATTAAAACCGCCGTAGAAATGGACTTTCTACGGCGGTTGTAATTAAAACTGCCATAGAAACTTGATTTCTATGGCGGTTATGAAGAAACCGCCCTAGAAAGTAACTTTCTACGGCGGTTTTAATTACAACCTCCGTAGAAAGCCCGTAATTGTGATTTCCCGCCCGTTCCTCTATTCCTATTAATTTCTAGTTTTTCTTTTTTTGTAAATTAACCCCCAAATTTTTTTAAATTTAATAATAAATATGTAATTTACTATTTATCAATTTTTATAGAAAAATTCATCATATTTATTAATTATATACAAACTCCTGCCTTTATGTTATGATAAACAATAAATAAATTTCAAATTTTTCGTTGACCAATTGATAGGACTTGTCGTGGGTCTACCAAATACAGTAAAAGTACTGCTTAAAACCTGCAATTAAGATGCTAATAAAATATAGCACAGTAGTAGACATGGTCGATCCACAGAGACGGCAATTTAATTCTAATTTCCAATTTAACATGCAAATAAAACCAAACTATGACTAGTAGTCACCTTTGTGTCTCTTAAGAGACCTTAGAGTTGTCACTTAAATTTAGCAAAATAATACTTAAACTAATAATTAAATAAAAGACTTAAACAGAAATCAATTAATGAGAGAAAACTTACGTATTATGTAAATCCACCTTAATCTCATGCATGCAATCATAAACCTCTTAACTTGTCTAATTACTTATGCCGTTTCAGTTATAGTATTACCGCGAATCCCCGCAAATAATCTCAATTCTCCCATAGATTCTTGATAATCCCCCGCGAGTCCCTGCAAAGGAATTATTCTCTAACTACGTTAACTAACAGACCGCGAGTCCCCGCAAACCTTATTAATTAACAAATAGAAGCATTAAGAACTAGAAGAACCCGAAACTAATAATTCCTACTGACGATGCATTAGAAATTATTACCCAATTGATCCGGTACTACTCGGTCGGTAGTTGTGCCACTCACTGACTCTACCAGATTAAACTAAGTGGATCAGGCTTAATAGAATCTTAGTAATTAGACATATAAACACAGGCAATTTAGAAACATAATTCATTAGACCTTAGATTAATTCCTGGGTTTCATACATGCATGGATTATGGCTTCTTACATAATACCAGAACTAATAAATTAGCTACTCATGATAAAACACGAAAAACACATAAATATAAAAGAAGACATTAAAAGAGAAAAGAGAATACTGTACTGGAATTTAAGAATTCAGGATCTGACAACCGCCGGTTTGGCCAAACGGTAGACTGCCCATCGGAAAAATCCAAAGTTGCGATCGAAACAGAGAAAAACAGAACAGAACAGAGAAAAATAGAGGAAACCTATACTAACGCGAAACTGTATCTTGCGCAAGAATTATTTCTAAACTAAGAAACAATTCTCTATAAAACTTATCTAGAAAACTTCTATCTAAAAACTATCTCTAAAAGCTTGTCTCTAAAAGTGCAGGAATAATCCCATATATATAGGGATACAAATCAGCAATTAACCAATCTCCTAATGGAATAAGGAAACCTTCTTCTACTTGGAAAGAGAATTAATTAAGCACATGGAGTCTCTTCAAATTTGGTAACTCTCAACTTCTCTCTTTAATTCCTTCTTGGATTGGTAATTGCCCAAAACTTCATTGCTTCCCTTTTAAGCTTCGCAGCATCTTCCATACGCATGGCTGCCTACTTAATCCATTTAATTCCAATCCAATTGGATAATTGGAATCCGATTTCCATCCAGTTCAAACCAATTCAAACCAATTGGATAATTGGACTCCAATTGGTTTCGGCCCATTCACAATTAATTGGAATCCAATTGCAATCCAATTAATAATTGGATTGGAATTAAATTCTGCCCACTCGGATTTATTTGGAAGCCAATTATCAATTGGATTCAACTTCATGCGCCCGACTTCCTCTTGCGATTTGTCTGGAAATTGGCTCCGGCCTCATGGGCTTTTCTTCCTTCTTGGCCCACAAGTTGTGTGGGCTTCTTTATGCTTCAAAATTCCTCTTTTTTTACTTCTCTACTGCAATTGGGCTCGATCTTTAAAACTGCAAATAAACATTAAAACCTTGGGCAAAATCCCGTGAGAACTGCCATAACAAGTGCTAAAATAATACACCTAAAAGGTGCAGATCAAATATCCCCACACTTGAATGACGCTTGCCCTCAAGCGTGAAGTGAAGAACTAGAGCATACCTATCAATTCAGAAATTTACTCATACCTCCTTTCGCAACTGATCCAGACAAGACAAAACACAAACAAAACATGACACACAAGACTCCTTGGACTGACTCAAAAATAAGACTCACAAATATGCCTTTTCTCTTTTCTGGAACTTACTCACACCACAAAATCAGCAGTTCAATTCATATGCATGTGTTCTATTTACTTCACAAAAACAGTCCTTCCATTAACTAAATCCAAAAACATGCAATAATTCCCAAAACAGCACTCTATGGTCAGTAATGCACACAATCTCACATTTTTCAGAAAAAAAATTAGGATAAAAGTAAATCCTAATCTAGCCAGAATCATACATGCTTGATAGTCGACCATCGCCACAGTATAGAAGGAATAGATACACAGCAGTTAAGAAACAACCTTCTAATCAAGGGACGCAACGTAAGGCTTGGGTTCGAACCTTTGGATAGATCCTAAGGGTTCTAGGCCACCTGCAAAAAATTCAAACCTAGTGCGTTCTCAAAAATTAAACTTCAGTTGCTGTACCTTTCTTCAGAATTCTTCACAGCCCCCTTTTGTTTGGGCAAACTGGCGCATGTTTTATTCAGCTTTCTTGCGCTTTGCGTGGATTATGGCTCACAAATTCAGCACATTAAATTTCTACCCAACTCATCATATATCACAATTTCAGCATATTGCAGAATTCAAAACATCAACATTTTTTTTTTCTTTATCACTTTTCTCTGCTTTATTTTCATTCATTCTTTCTTTGTCTCTGCTTTCCATGAGCTTTTTAACATTGGGCACACATATACATTGCCAAATAATCCACACATATTGTTTAAACATTGCATCACTTGACTTCATTCATACTTCAGCAACTCAACACACTGGGGGGTAGAAAGGATTTATCACAAAAAAATTGGCCTTAGCATATTTACTGACTAGAAAAAAATGTTGTATACAAGGCTTCAACTTGGCTTCTAGGATATAACAAGGTAGGTTTAGAAAGCAAGCCAAAAGTGGTTAATCCTAAGAAGGTTCCCCATCATCCCGCCATATACTATTCATACCATATTGACAGTCTGACAGGCAAGCAAATGATTCTCCTCGAAAAATTCAGCATTTAGGCTCAATACAATGGCTTAAGAAAAGGGAAAACATGCATATTTCCAAATTTAACTAATTCAGGACTTCTCAGATTAATTTTTCAAAACTACAGCATGCATACTTCATGTCACACTTCATCTATGATGCATATTTCAGATCCAAATCAGATTAAAGGTAGCGACAACTTGATTCATAAACAGGACAAAAACAAAAATTTTAGGATAAATGTCCTTACATCGCCACACTTAGACAATTGCTTGTCCCCAAGCAAACACAATAAAACACAGGGGATACATATTGACACAAAAATTATATAAAACAAATGAAACAGCCCTGCAAACATCCCCACAGTTAAAGAAAGCTTGTTCTCAAGCACGAAAAAAAAAAGAACAAAATGCAGGGCTAAACACAGACAAAGGAAAGCAAACATAACACAAAACAAGAACTCAAAACAGCAAACAAGACAAACAAAAAATGAGAAAACAGAAAAACTTACCTGCGAGGTTAATGCGAATGAAGGGGAAGGTGTTAAGTTCTTTGGGCGATGGCTAGGGAAAAGTAAAAGGAAGAAGATGAATGTCGTGGGTGAGGTTTTGGGTGATTTAGGGTAATTGGGGAATTGGGGCGGGTAAATGGGTAGGTGGGTCGGGTAATTGGGTAGTGGGTCGGGTAATTAGGTAGTGGGTCGGGTAATTGGTTAATTGAAATCGGTGAATGGGTACTGAAAATTGGTGAATTGGTGAAGTGGCCACCATCTTGTAATTAGGTCCCTGCAATTTCATGACTTCGCAATTGGGCCCCTTAATTTGTCACTTGTGGCCCTTGCTCCTAAGAATTACAACTCCAGTTCCTGAACTTTCTGAAGCTTTAGATTTGGTCCCCCAAATTTCTGAATCATTGTTGTAGGTGCGAGAAATTGCACCATTGGCCCTTGGACTTCCTAAATGTGGGATTTTGGCCCCCAAAATTTGTACTGAGCCTCCTGGCCTCAAAATTGCTCCTCCATTCCCTGTAAAAAAAAAAAATTAATTAAATTGTGAAAAGACGAAAAGAAATAAATAATAAAAAAAACAAACAAATAACGTTTTTTTTTAATTTTTATTTTTTAAACTAATCTATTACAATAGACTAGGTTGCCTCCTAGTAGCGCTTTTCTTTAACGTCTTGGCCAGACGGGGTGCGAACTGATTAATCTATGTGATGTGGGCACTTAGTCAACCAGAGGCAGTCGACTTGCTGGATTTGACTTGAGGTATAAAATTGTTTGAGTTGATGCCCATTGACTTTATACTGCTATCCCGACTGAGGGTCTCAAACCTCCACTGCACCACTGGGTCAAACGGATACTACCTCCAAAGGCCCATGCCACTTGCTAGATAATTTTTCGGTGCCAAATAAACGAACCCTGGACTTAAATAATAACACCTACTGGCCAACTCGGAATTCCTTCTGTCGGATGAGTCGATCATGCCTGGCCTTTATTCAATCCTTGTACCAGTTGGCCAAATCATAGGCTTCCAGCCTAATTTCTTCAAGTTCCTGGAGTTGGTACTGCCTTTCCTCACCTACTGCTGTTGAATCCAGGTTCATCTTTTGGACTGCCCAGTATGCTTTATGCTCTAATTCCACAGGAAGATGACACATCTTGCCGAAAACAAGTCGATACAGAGACATCCCAATAGGAGTTTTAAATGCAGTCCGATGTGCCCATAAAGCATCAGGTAGCTTCTGACTCCAATCTTTTCTTGAGGTATTAACTGTCCTCTCAAGAATCCTTTTGATCTCTCTGTTCGACACTTCAGCTTGGCCGTTGGACTGTGGATGGTACGGTGTAGCAAGACGATGCTGAATTCCATGTGTTCGCAATACTCCGGCTATAGTCTGATTGCAAAAATGGGTCCCTTGATCACTGATAATTGCCTTGGGCACACCAAATCGAGGGAACAATTGACATTTTAAAATTTCCTTCACTTCTTTGGCTGTATTTGAGCATGTGGGCCTGGCTTCAACCCACTTGGATACATAATCTATGACGAGCAGAATGTAAACATACCCATTGGAAGGTGGGAAAGGGCCCATAAAATCCATGCCCCAAACATCAAATATTTCGTAGACCTTGATTGGGACTTGTGGCATTTCATCGCGGGTACCAATGTCTTCAAATTGCTGGCATCTTTCACAAGCTTGACAAAATTTGTAGCTATCTTTGTTCAGACTAGGCCAATAAAAACCACAGTCCATTATTTTTCTAGCTGTGCGTTTGTGCCCAAAATGCCCTCCTAAAGGCAAAGAGTGACAGTGCTGTAGAATGCTCTTTTGCTCCCATTCTGGTACACATTGTCGGATGACCTGATCAGGACCACACTTCCACATGATTGGATCGTCCCAGATATACTGCCTACTATCACTGATCAACTTCTCCTTCTTCCCTTGAGAAAATTCGAGTGGTAGTGCATTAGCAACTAAATAATTCACTATGGGTGCATACCATGGGTCAGGATGGGCTGCTGTTACTGCTGCAAGATAAGTTTGTTCTCCCTGAATTACAGCACTTAGAGCAAAAAGGTGTTCTCCCGGAAATTCTTCACCAATTTGTTCCTCCTGTTCAGGTAGAGTCAGTCGACTCAAATGATCAGCTACTGTGTTCTTAGCTACTTTTTTTATCTTTAAGCTCCCAATAGAACTCCTGGAGCAGCAAAATCCACCTAATCAACCTTGGCTTTGACTCCTTTTTGTGTAGCAGGTGTTTTAAAGCAGCATGATCAGTGTAAACTATAACCTTGGAGCCCAGGAGGTACTGTCTGAACTTATCAATTCCAAACACTACTGCCAATAACTCCTTCTCTATTGTGGTGTAATTACATTGGGCAGGATTAAGAGTCTTGGAGGCATAATACACAGCATGTGTATCCTTCCCAATTTTCTGACCAAGCACGGCACCAACATCATAATCACTAGCATCACACATCAACTCGAATGGTTTTGCCCAATCTGGAGGTTGAATGATTGGAGCTGATATCAACTTCTCTTTTAGAGTGTTAAATGTGTCACGGCAGTCGTCCGTTAGGGCAAATGGGACATCGTCTTTGAGCAAATTTGTGAGTGGCTGTGCAATTTTAGCAAAATCCTTGATGAAACGTCTGTAAAAACTGCATGGCCTAGAAAACCATGAATTTCCTTCACGTTAGTGGGATAGGGTAGCTTGGCAATCAATTCTACTTTGGCCTTGTTTACTTCGATCCCTTCTTCACTGACTTTGTGACCAAGAACAATTCTTTCTCGAACCATGAAGTGGCACTTCTCATAATTCAGCACAAGTTCTTTGCTACGCATCGTTCCAAAACCAAATCCAGGTGTTCTAAACATTGATCAAAAGAATCCCCATAGACTGTGAAATCATCCATAAAAATCTCAATGCACTGCTCGATCATGTCTGAAAATATGCTCATCATGCATCTCTGAAAAGTCCCAAGGGCATTGCATAGACCAAATGGCATTCTCCTGTAGGCATAAGTTCCAAAAGGGCATGTGAAAGTATTCTTCTCTTGACCTCCTTGTTCACCCATATTTGAAAATATCCACTGTACAGATCTAGAAAACAAAAGAACATCTTACCAGCCAGACGTTCTAGCATCTCATCAATAAAGGGAAGGGGAAAATGATCCTTCTTATTAGCTGCATTTAATTTGTGGAAGTCAATGCACATTCTCCATCCTGTGAGTAATCTCATCGGCACCAGCTCATTTTTCTCATTTGTAACCACTTCAAAACCTCCTTTTTTTGGTACCACATGGATTGGGCTAACCCACTTGCTGTCAGAAATAGGATAGATTATCCCCATTGCCAATAACTTCAGAATCTCCTTTAGAACTACTCCCTCATGTTCGGATTCAACTTTCTTTGAGGGTCCCTTGATGGCTTTGCGTTGGGCTCTAGGAAGATAAAATGTTGGCAAATATCTGGACTTATTCCAGGAACATCGGCTAAGGTCCACCCAATCGCCTTGATGTGCTTCCTTATGGTTCTCAGCAAACGATCTTCTTGAGCTGGGGTCAATCCCTTGGAAATAATCACTGGCAGTGTATCTCCTTCGCCTAAGAAGGCATATTTCAGATTATCTGGAAGAGGCTTCAGATCCAACTTCGGGGCTTTTACTAATGATGGAATGGGTCGTTCGGCACCCAGCGGTTTGGGGAAACCGTCACCTGATCCTGTATATTCTTCAGCTGCTGCAAGGTTCTGAATTGCTTCACAGACTCCCTCATCACTTAAATTCTGTATATCAGCTTCTGTGAGGCTCTGGACAAGTGTCCTTTCTAGTTTATCCTGCAAGAAATTCGTCTCAAGATATTCTTGGACAAGGGGGTCAATGACATCTATTCCATATATATTTTCAACATCATCAAGATGTTTCATAGCATTCTCAATGTTAAATTGCCACTTCTCCCCACAGTAATCCAAACAAATTGATCTATTATACACATCTATAACAGCTTTGGATGTCTTAAGAAAAGGTCTACCCAACAACACGTAGATTCTTTAGCAGGATCAGTATTTATTTTTATAACATAGAAATCAGCAGGATATACAAAAGAATTAACTTGCACAAGTACATTTTCCAATACCCCCTCAGGATGAACACATGATCTATCAGCTAATTGAATCACAACCTTTGTTTTAGCTAATTCTACCCCAGATACAGTCAAGTAAACAGATAAGAGCATGACATTAATAGATGCACCAAGATCACACATTGCATGCTCAATAACTTTTTCTCCAATCACACATGGTAGAGAAAACATACCTGGGTCCTTGCATTTAGGTGGCAGCTTCTTTTGAATAACGGCAGATACTGTCTCGCCTAGGACCACCTTACTAGCTCCTCTTGGTTTCCCAGCCATGAAGTCCTTCAGAAATTTCCCAATTGGGGGAATTTTTATCGCCTTTAGGAATGGAATGTTGACATCCATTTTTTCGAAAACTTCCAAGTACTCAATTGGGTCCTCTTTCATCTTTCTTGCCTTGGGGAGCCAACTACGCCTCATCGACCTCTCCGCCGTTCACTGCCGAGCCCTCGGCAGCCAACTACGCCTTCCTCCATCTCGCCATGACTTCCTGAAGTTAAGCTTTCAACAAAACCGCCCTTTCTTCCAAGAAAGCCACCTTCCGCTGCAACCCAAGGTTCTGACTCCGAAGCTCCAACTCTCTCTCCACCGTCTCTTGGTGCTTCAGCTTCAGTTCGTTCAGCCCTGAGGGCCCGCAACATACGCAACGGATCAGGGCCCAAAAAAATTTGGGCCCCCCATAATTTATTATAGTAATTATATATATATTTTAAAATTCATCTAATTATTTAAATACTATATAAAATAGGGAAAAATTATAGTTTTTTTAAAGGACCATTCAACCATTGGATTTGACCTATACAATTGATCATGCAATTGTATAGTTAATTTACACAAGACCAAATTCAAGGATTGAATGATTGTTTAGAACGAGACTAATATAATAATTTGTTTTAGGAGGCCAAATATTATAACACCAATTTTATATGTTTAATAAAATACTATACAAAATTTATTAATTCATTTTAGAGGTCAAATAATGTAATATTTACTAACTCTATATATTTATTAAAAGCCACATTTTTAACGAAACACTATAGAAATTTTATTAATTCATTTGATGGACTAAATATTATAGTACTACCTCTATATATTTATTAAAGCACACATATTTTATGATACCACACAAAAAGTTTATTGATTTATTAACTAACGTGATTACAATCATATTTTTTTTTAATTTATTGAATCATTACACATTCATCGTGTTTTTTTTTTCTTTCAATACATTGAAACTCCAAATAATTGCATTTTGATTTGCATGAAGGAGACTTTTGAAATGTGTATTGTGGGTCTACGACTTGCACGCACAAATAGTAAAAATCATTAAATTATTGTCATTTAATGGTTTATTTTGTAATGTTAATTCTAGTTAGAATGGTAATAAATAGTAGTTCATTTTCATCATCGTAGTTTATAATACATTATATTTGTTAAAAAAAAAGTACTTGAAATTATTTGTGTTGCAATAAATGTTGAAAATTTGACAATCATCTATTGAATAAGAAATTTTAAACAATTTTGAAACAAAACAATATTATATCATAAATAATTTTTAATCCAAAAGAAGTTTTAAATTGTCATTGTTTAAAAAAAAAATTTCAGAGCCCTTTTATTGTGTCGTTCCAAGCCCCAAAGTTTTAAGAACCTGCCCAACTCCTTGGCGTTCAGGATTGGCGCCACACTCCTCCTCCACCTCCGCCAACATACTCCCTCCGCAGAACCTCCTTCGTGGCTTGCCGCAACATTTCCCCCTGTACATAATTTTGTAACCATTTTAATTTTGATAAAATAAAAGTTTTTTTTTTTTGAAAAAAAGATAGGTTGATAAATTATATACCTGTTTTTCGAGGTTGTCGATTTGTTCCCTGACATGTGCCGGGTAATAGTCCTGGTCATGGCCGGAAGCCGGCGAGGAAGTATTGGAAGTCTCCGGCCTTTCCATGATGGACAGAAGGTCGGCGGATGGAAAGCGTAACCCGGTGGTGGTGGCAGGTCGTGCTACGGAGGAAAGACACGGTCAGGTTCCGGTAGGAGAAGTCCTTTCGGCACCCCCGCCGGCCTGGCATCACCGGCGCCTCTGAAGCTTCTGTCTTGTCCTCTTTCAGCTTCCGTTTCCGTGAACTCTCCTCTGGCAACAAAACGTCTTCTACATTAGGATAAGTAATACAAAATAGTTTTAAGCGCCGGAAGAAAAAATTTAAAAAAATTAAAACACCTTCGTTAGTCTGTGGCCAGTTTCATTTCAGATTGAACGGCCGGCTGATTCCCCGGCCGACGCTCTTCTTCTAGATGAGAGATAAACACAAAAAATTATTTTTGAAAACATCAGTAAACAACTTTCCGAATTGAAAGAGACGCAAATAATTACCACGGTGGCGGATGAGACGAAATTGTCATATTTTGGCCCTCATCTCCAGCCATTTTGCAGAATAAAATGATATTAAACACCAAAGAATGCAATGAATTTAAAAACTTAAACTGGAATGTAGCTCTTTGTTGTTTGTTGTGTGCAGAAATATGACTGTGACGATCCCTTTATATAGTTGTAAGAGAAGTGTTTTAGTTGAACTTGCTAACATGAAAACGCCCAACAAGATTATGATATTTTTAGATTAGTCGTATTATATTTAAGAATACATATTTTTGAATGGATATACAAATACATTGAATAAAAAAATTTGCTAGTGATCTGTATTTTTTTAATTTTTAAAGTGTGAATGTGTAATAACGTGTCAGAAGTAAAATCACAACGAAACTATTTTTCCCACCATTAATTTTAAAATGTATGGTAAAGAATGCATAAGAATGAATATTTTGTATTAATTACCATTGACCAAAAAAAAAGTATGCTAAAAAATGCACATACAGAAGATTTGGATATTTTTTAAAAGTTAATAATCGTCACCCAATATGCACATCTCACGATCATCCATATCGGCATCGAATAATATTTCATGTTTTATTTAGCACCTAATTACATTATAGTTAAGAGTATCGATATACAAATACATTGAATCAAAAAATTTGTCAATTCTCTGTATTTTTGTTAAGAAAAAAAAAAAAGTGTAAATGTGTAATGATGTGTAAGAAGTATACTTACAACGGAACTATTTTTTTCTATCGTTAGATATATTAGAACGTACGGTGAAAATTGCGTAAAAATGAATATTTGGTATTAATTACCATTGGTTAAAATGTACATTTACAAAATGTATGCAGAAAATTGTATATACAATTAATAGACACATATATTTTCACGCAATATGCACATTTCACAATTATCTATATTGGCATCCAATGATTATTTTAACACAGCTCTACCGTCCAAACTCTAATAATTTTTTTGTTAGTTTCTCAAAATTTTCCAAAATTTTTCATTGGATGTTCAAAATTCTATCATCTGCGAGTTGTTTCTGGTGTTCCGAAAACTAGATGCTCGATCTCTTGGTGATGCATAATTTCTCAACCAAGGCAGCAGTGTACTCGATCTTCTAGCAGCTTATAATTATTGACCACTAGGACTGACTGAGAAGAACCTCCAATTTCTGCTTCATCCATGACACTTAGGGTCTGTTTGGGTGAACGGAATTGGAATTGAATTGGAATTGAAATTCTATAGAATTGAAGTTTAGAATTAGAATTGCAAATCCACTTGAATTCTATTGTTTGGTAGAATGATAGAATTGTGTAGAAATTGAATTGTAATTCTAATTTTTTTGTTATTGATGCTTAAAACTTTATGTAAAATTAGAATTCATTTATAATTGTAAAAGAGTCATATTTGCTATTCTTTTTTGTGTTATGAATATAGAAGTGTTTAAATCGGTCGACCCGACACGTACCGAATGGTTCGGATTAGACTCGGTGCAAGCCCTGAAAATGACAATTCGAGTTCGGGGCGTGACCTGAAATGACCGGATTTTTTTTTTTTTTTTTTTTTGAGAAAATAAAAACTTGAAAATGGCCTACGCCAAAAAAAAAATCATCCAAGCACAATCAAAAACAATACACATACCCACATCAAAAACCCCACCCAACCTAGAGAAAGAAAAGAAAACCACCCCCAGCCCACCCCCACCCAAAACCCAAAAAAAAAACCCTGCTTCCCCTATCCCCTAGGCCCCTACTCCCCACCTGCACACCCCCCAAACCAAAAAAAACAAATAAAATAAATAGAATCTCTAACCTCGATATTTTTAAAATTTTAATTTTAATATTTTACTTTTAAAAATTATAAAGAAAATGTGTTTATTTATTTAATTTAAGAAAATATTAATCATCATTCACTACTACAAAAAGGGATTTTAATTGCGGTTTTTTAAGGGCTTTTAAAGGCGGTTATTGGCCTTTTTGAACCGCCATCTATCTGGCAGCCGTTGTAAGTTAGCGGACTTTGTACGGCGGTTTACGGCGGTTCGACCTTGAACCGCCGTAGAAAGGGTACTCTTTTTACACCCGAACCGCATTAAAAGCATTAAAAACCTACTGCTAAAACATGGTTTAAAGCAAAACCTACTGCTAAAACTTGAAATTTAATACAAATATCACCAATATACAAATTCAAATCGCTTTTATAATACAGCGTATCCAAAAAATATTTGTACAACTCTAATATGAATTAGTATCCTACAACTACGGAGGATGCTCCAAAATATAACAAGCGCATATTTTTCGCACTGCATCTATATCCACATTGCTTAATAGAGTGCGGTCGAGCTTGAAGTGCTGCAACAGAATTTTTGAAATTAAAAAGTAACCGAGTAGCAAAATGAAATACAGTCAATTAAGTAAGTTATGAGAAATATTTACCTTTTCAAGTGCCAATGTGGATGATTTCATTGCTATTTGGTACATGTAGTGCATTACATAGTACCTACACTCCCAATTGCTCGTTTGCTTTTTATGCTAATGAATTAATATGAAGATCATACAATTAATATATTGTATACAACACAACGGTAGGCATAAAAATTTAATATTCATAACTTCACTCATATTAATCTAATTAATTAAATAACTAGGACTCACTAATTTCTACAGATCGAAAAGGCAATTGCATGCATATATTAACTAACCTACAGTTTTGATCTCACGGATTGCATGCATAAATCAAATACCTCAATGAATAACTTGACTAACTAATAAATTAATTGACTAACACTACTAACTTAGGCTACTGGACTCACGGATTTAATCAAAAAACTAACACTACTAATTGCTTAGGCTACTAGACTAACGGATGTAATTAAAAATTTAAAAGAACCAATTTTACCTTAACTACTATCCACGAAGGTTGCATATGCACATTTCTGGGCAATCCTAAGAAAGCTTGATAGTTAAACATCACCCTATAAAAATGAAAGCAGAACGAAAATAATTAGCAATATATGGATATATAGGCATTCTAACCGTTGTTAATATATATAACTCACTCGTCTATAAGCTCCACCGCCTCCTCTTTCTGTGGATTTTGTAAAGAATCAAACCAGTAGACAACTTTTTCTACTGGTTTAATGGCTATTAGCATCCAATGTTCACTGCAAACAAAACATTTAAGGACGTACGTCAGATCTTTATATCAGTGTTTCTTAAATATTAGAGAATCGCTTACAGTGTCACTTACCCCTGAAGATAAGGCACCAGATACATTTGTTTATTCCTATCCTTCAAGATTCGCGCAATGTAGTTTACCCTAGCTTCAAGAGTATTTGTTACGGGTGTGACATGATCAGCCGAGAGGAAACCTATCCCCTTTCTCCCATTCCTTTCAACTAATTCATGTAAAGCTCTAAAGAATTTACAAAAAGGGCTTCATTGGTTAGCCTATTCACATGGAATGCATACTATATATAACAATAATCAGAAATAGGTTATAAAATTAAGTGGAAACTCACTGGGTGAACAACTGCATCAAACTGTTTGAGACCTGGCTTTCTCTGGTCAATAACTCTACGAGATCCCCTCGATCCATCAGATTAGGCAGGTCCAAACCTATGACTTTTCTTGTCATTTGAAAGAAGAAGCCATTGAAGTCCGAATCATTATCCATTCGGAGCTGTAACTCTTGCAATGGATCAGATGTCGATGAGGATGACATCTCAGTCGGAACCGTCGCCGAAGGAGATGTCTTGTCATCCATAGAATTCATCCGGCCTTTTTTCTTTTGGGCACTTTTATCCACCTAACATCATTTGAAATAACATTAAATATACAAAACGGTATGGAGTAATTCACAAATAAATGAAAGAATATACCTTTGTTACCGGAGTCGGCTGAATAATTTCAATCAACTCTATAGGCCATTCCATGAAAAAGGACTTGGCCATTCCCACTGTCTCAGCCTCTTCCTCGGGAAATGGTAGCGGGGCAAAGTCATCATAGCAAATTTTAATTGTGACCCTCGCGCAACCTTTCCTAACCTCCCGCCCGTGGTGCTTGCTTTGCTTATAAATATTTCCCTTTGCCACAAGCTTACGCCGCTTTTGCGAATCCTCAGATATGAACAGATGGCATTCACACCCGTCCTGAGATAATAGGCAAGAGAATGAAAATTAATCAACTATTAAGTCTAAATTAACAAAGCACTGTAATAAGGAAAAACAAATTGATGAAGAAAGTTGCCGTCTAAACAAGTATTCACGTGAAACCAATCCAAGGAATTATTCAAAGCCTGAAACATCTTCTATACATCAAGATATATCTTAGGGTTATGAGTTTCATGCCTCCTAAAATACCGTTTTAGAATTCTTAAAGATGAAGCTTCTAAAAATCGAAAATCTGCCACATTTTGATTTTTCAGCTATAATTTCCTACAGAAAAATCTAAAAATTATGAAACCAGTTGGAAATGAAACTAGACTCCTAGGGGAGTTCATATTGATCTTACTCATGCAAAGATATGGTCGGAGTTGGGATTTCTGAGCAAATATTTCGGACTGTCCTGTTTAACTAAGATGAAGGCTTAATGCTGTAGTTGCCTTCGGTTTTGGGAGGATAAATCCCTACAAAAAAATCTAAAAATTATGAAACCAGTTGGAAATGAAACTAGACTCCTAGGGGAGTTCATATTGATCTTACTCATGCAAAGATATGGTCGGAGTTGGGATTTATGAGCAAATATTTTGGACTGTCCTGTTTAACTAAGATGAAGGCTTAATGCTGTAGTTGCCTTCGGTTTTGGGAAGATAAATCCCTACAGAAAAATCTAAAAATTATGAAACCAGTTGGAAATGAAACTAGACTCCTAGGGGAGTTCATATTGATCTTACTCATCCAAAGATATGGTCGGAGATGGGATTTATGAGCAAATCTTTCGGACTGTTCTGTTTATGAGTGTGTCATATGCATGCACTGAATTTTAAAAATACCACGTGTATTCTATGAAAATATACATATTAATTTTATTTATCTTGTATTCGCCTAAAGCACCCCTGTCAGAGGCTTTGATCGGGTCCGTAGCTGCAACATGTAGCATCTTCAACTCGGGCAACCTTGTAGGTATCAGAGGAGAAACAGGGCTCACAGGGGAAACAGGGACCGCTCCGGAGGTCTCTGGGTGCGAGCTCTCATCTTTGGCACCATTGATGACGGTGGCTTTTAATGTATCATAGTCGGTTCCCATCTTACCACATAGCAACCCAACCATCATCTTCAGCTGTGTCTGAGATTCATCGAGTTGGGCAGTGGTTTTTTGAAGCTGTCGCTTAGTTAAATCAAGTTCATCTTTAAGCGACGTCCTTGTTTTCTGTGGGAAAACCTCTGTGATACGTGCCCGCGTAGAATGGCCGCGATAACGGCCAGGGTGATCGCGCTTTCCCGTTGCAATGACAAGAATGTCATTCCTTCCCTCTGCAACGGACTCTCCTTGGGACTCGCGGGAACATAGATTTTCCTACACATATTGCCAAATATAGTAAATGTAAATAGATCAATTAAATATAAATAAATACACATATACACAGATTAATCATTTATGTATATAAATTTTAAATATAACATTGATAACCATAATTATAAAATATAAATAAATACACATATATACAAATTAATCATTTATTTACTTTACAGTGATAACTAGATAATTATAATTAGGATATAAACATTTAATGACAACCAAATTATTAATTAGCATTTCATCATAGATATCTAGTAATAAATAATCAATTATAATAAACAATATATACACAGAGACTTTAAATATTAAAAGAACTGAAACATAAGAAAATGTATGGGGCAAAACTTACAATTTCCATCCCTACACGCCCAGCCTCTGGCGTGAAGTATTCCCCTTTTTTGTTTGTGTGGGCCTGTCTCCAAAGTAGATGACGGTCCGGCTGTGAATAAGAATCTTCGCCTTCTTCTTCGGACTGACCCTCCTCTGAAGGCTTCTTCCCGGATGCACTTACCCCTCGTCGTGCAACTGCTTCTTCAGCAGTCGGTAGCCACCGCGAGATAAATTATGGTAGAAAGCATTTAAATTGGCATTCTTTTGCACTTTTCCACGAATTCCTAGAGAGAAATATAATGAAAAGTATTATCCCTAAACTGAGCAATTTCAAATATCCAAAAAGAAGAAGGAAATCAATTTTAAAAAAATATACCTACCATTCTTCTGTCTCGCGGCTAGCCTTGAACTTAATCCATGTCTCCCTAGGGAGAAATTTATATTCCAAGCATGGGTCTGACCCTTTTTGTCACCATGTACATATTTCCCTAAATAGGATTTCCAATCTTTCCACCGTTTACCGGCATAAGAAATCCACTTTGTTTCGAGTTCTTCGGTTGACTCGAAAACAATAATGCCTACAGTGAAAATTAGGAGTAAAATTTAGTGAGGAATTTGAGTTCATTTGTATGGAAGAAGAAACAAACAATGCATTATAATTAAAGAAAATACCCGTATTTCCATCCACACTCTTTTCTTGATCTCCTCGGGAACTTTGGCCATGATTCATATTCCACTATGTCCACTTTGCTCCGGGCCGTATATGCCACAAAGGTAATCCACTTTGTATGATACTCTTTAGGCTCGAGCTCGGAATCAAAAGAAATGTCAAGATTTTTCCCATTCTTTCGCATTTCCAATAGATCATTGCAATTTGTGGGCCCTCTACCTCTACTACATGTAGTAGAAGAACCATTTCCATTGCCATTACCCTCATCACTATGCTCCGTAGTGCTTTTTCTTTTTCGGGCCATTGAAAGTACCTTAAACTTCATGTACATAGAAAGAGAATTCAATATAACATATATGCAATCAAAGAAAAGCTTTAATGTCAAATACAAGAATGCTTGTAATGTGATAAAAAAAGGCAATGTACATTCGCAAAATTCACTCCTAAAAATACACAATTACCATTATCCAAATTAAACCAAATGAGGGCCAAAAAAAAGTGGACTTAACCAACAACTAATGTGGAAAAAAAGGCAATGTACATTCGCAAAATTCACTACTCAAAATACACAATTAACATTATCCAAATTAAACCAAATGAGGGCCAAAAAAAAGTGGACTTATCAAGGGTACCATTGATAAAGTACTTCACATTTCACAACCAACAACTAATGAGAACAATCATTCATTTCTACTAAAGGAATAAAATTTCACAAAGTGGAATCAACAAAAAAGCATTTTCCTCATTATCACTAAAGGAGGAACACTAAATCGAATAAAAACCGAAATCAAACACCAATGCTCTAAAATTAATCAAGCAAAACCGAAATAATCATTTGAGTTTCTCATTTTCAACAAAAAAACCCGAATTTCAAAGGGTACCTAATGGAACATTAATCAAAACCCTAGGTTCTCAACTTATGTAGGACAAAACACTCAATTCAACAACCAAACCAAATGCTACAAACAATCAATAAATCCAAAAACTTTCCAATCATTCATCACAAGGATTAAAACCGAAATCAACCATAAATATCAACCCAAAAAATCCTAGTGCAATGGGAAGCATTTACAAAATGTAAGGTTAAATACACAAAAGTTTTAAAATGAAAGCATAGAAGGTGGAACCTTTGGGTGAACTCCTACAACCAAGCTTTAAGTTTATATGGGAGGGTGGAAATGGAGAGCCGAACAATCGGCCTTGCGTGGTCCAGCCGAACAATCTGTGAATGCTTGGGCAGCCGACGGGTGATCGGAAGGTGGAGGAGCTCGCCGGCGACGGGAGAAGCGGCGAAGAAGTCGAACGGCCGCGGGAGAGAAGCTTCGGGAAACAGGGGAAAAAAAGGGAGAAGAAAGGAAGAGAATGAGGGAGGAAATGAAAAAAGTAAAAATTTTAATTTTAATTAATAACCGGTCGTCAGTTCAACGGCGGTTCAACCGCGAACCGCCGTTGAACCAACAATCAACTGCGGTTCAACCTTGAACCGCAGTTGAAAGTAACTTTCAACTGCGGTTCAACCTCGAACTGCAGTTGAAAGTAACTTTCAACTGCGGTTCAACCTCGAACAGCAGTTGAAAGTGTACTTTCAACTGCGGTTCAAGGTTGAACCGCCGTTGAAAATGTACTTTCAACGGCGGTTCACAAGTGAACCGCAGTTGATTCTCCTTTCAACTGCGGTTCGCGGTTGAACCACTGTTGAAAGTCTCCACTTTTTCTCGGTTTAAATAGAGGAAAAAATTGGAGCCAATTCCCGCGCGGGCATATTTTAATATTAATTTTTTTTTTCCATTTTCAAAAAACTAATCCCACAATTTTGTAAATATAATAATACATACCCAGATTTTGTATATTTATTAATTATGTACACAATCTCGACTTTTATTAACCATTTCATAATTAAATTTCAAATTTTTAATTGAACCATATATTTGCATTTAAATTTCCCGCGCGTGCTACTACACGTACAATAATTATAGGTCAAAGATAAAAATTAATAATTTCCGTAAATTTAATTACATGTAAGAGCCAAGAAAGTAATAAGCTTCATTATGTTCCCTGAAATTCCTACTTTTTTGACTTGGCGAACGGGATAAAAAAATCAAATCCACAAATGCATTAGGTACGTATAGTAATATAAAAATTAATTAATAAAATTTAAGTGGCCGAAAAAAAATTAAATAGATACTGTATTTCATTAATTTACATACATATATATATATATATATATAAACATCTTCCTCTTTTCTCCTTTCCCCTCTTGCACATCAACCAACTATCTCCTCTCTGCTCTCGATCTCTTGTAAATTTCCACTGCATAAATAAAATGTTTTCATTCGCGCGAAGAATTGAAGACTTGAAGACAACTTTTATAATTAAGTCTTATATATATATATATATATATAACGTATTTTGAAAAAAATGGAGGTTTACGTTGGGACTCTGACGGGGAAGACCATCATCCTCGAGGTCAAATCCTGCAACCCAATTCAGAATGTCAAAGCGAAAATCCAGGAAAAGGGTGGCGCTTCACTATCTATTTCAATCTTAAGCGTCACCGCGGTTAATTTATGAAAATCGGGAAAAAAAACTTAATAGAGAGTAGGGTTTAGGGTTTAGGGTTTAGAAAATGATATGAAAATAGAAAATTCATGCGTAGCGCGGGAATTGGCTCCAAAAACTACTTTTCTACGGCGGTTCAACCGAGAACCCGCCGTAGAAAATACTTTCTACGGCGGTTCATGTTTGAACCGCCGTAGAAAGTTTGATTTCTACGGCGGTTCAAAGTTGAACCGCCGTAGAAAAATAGTTTTTGGAGCCAATTCCCGCGCTACGTACGCATGGATGTTCTATTTTTTGTACCAAATTCAAAATACATTATATATATATATATATAAGAATTAATTATAAAGTTGTCTTAAAGTATTCAATTCTTCAAATGAAAATATTTTATTTATGTAGTGGAAATTTACAAGATATCGAGAGCATAGAGGATCGAGAGAGTTGGATATATGATGTGCATCAAGAGGGGAAAGGAGAAAAGCGAAAGATGTTTATATATATATATATGTATAAATATATGTATATATATATGTATGTAAATTAATGAAATCCAGTATCTATTTAATTTTTTTCGGCCACTTAACTAATATTAATTAATTTTTATATTACTATACGTACCTATAATGCATTTGTCGAAAAGTAGATATTTAAGGAAACATAATGAAGCTTATTATTTTATCGTCTCTTACATGTAAATTTACGAAATTTATTAATTTCTATATTTGACCTATAATTATTGTACGTGTAGTAGCACGCGCGGGAAATTTAAATGCAAATATATGGTTCAATGGAAAATTTGAAATTTTATTATGAAATGGTTCATAGAAGTCGGGATTGTGTACATAATTAATAAATATACACAATCAGGGTATGTATTATTATATTTACAAAATTGTGAGATTAGTTTTTTGAAAATGGAAAAAACAAATTAATATTAAAATATGCCCGCGCGGGAATTGGCTCCAATTTTCTACGAGGAGACCTTTCAACGGCGGTTCAACCTTCAACCGCCGTTGAAAAATGAATCCACCGCGGTTCACGAGTGAACCGCCGTTGAAAGTGTACTTTCAACGGCGGTTCAATGTTGAACCGCCGTTGAAGTTCCACTTTCAACGGCAGTTCATTATTGAACCGCAGTGGAAAGTTGGTTCAACGACGGTTCGCGGTTGAACCGCCGTTGAACCGACGACCCGGTTACTTATAGTTCAAATTTTTTGAACTTTCTTTTCCTCCCTCATTCTCTTCCTCTCCTCTCCCATTTTTTCCCCTGCATTTCCCCTGTTTCCCGAACCCACTGACAAGTAATTTATGAAGAAAGGGTACGCATGGATTTTCTATTTTTTGTACCAAATTCAAAATACATTATATAAATAAGAAGTAATTATAAAAGTTGTCTTAAAGTATTCAAATCTTCAAATGAAAATATTTTATGTATGTATTGGAAATTTACAAGAGATCGAGAGCAGAGAGGATCGATAGAGTTGATGATGTGCATTAAGAGGGGAAAGGAGAAAAGCGAAAGATGTTTATATATATTTATATATATATATATATGTATAAACATATATATATGTTCATATATGTATATAAGGTAATGAAATCCAGTAAGTAGAAAACTTTTTTTTCGGCCACTTAACTAATATTAATTAATTTTTATATTACTATACGTAACTAATGAATTTGTGGAATTGATTTTTTATCCCGTTCACCCAAGTTGAAAAAGTTGAAATTTTAGGGATCATAATGAAGCTTCTTAATTTATCGTCTCTTACATGTAAATTTACGGAATTTATTAATTTTTATATTTGACTTATAATTATTGTACGTGTAGTATCACGCGCGGGAAATTTAAATGCAAATATATGGTTCACTGGAAAATTTGAAATTTAATTATGAAATGGTTCATAAAAGTCGGGATTGTGTACATAATTAATAAATATACACAATCTGGGTATGTATTATTATATTTACAAAATTGTGGGATTAGTTTTCTGAAAATGGAAAAAAAAATTAATATTAAAATATGCCCGCGCGGGAATTGGCTCCAATTTTTTACGAGGAGACTATCAACGGCAGTTTGAGGTTGAACCGCCGTAGCAATTAATCCACTGCGGTTCACGAGAGAACCGCCGTTGAAAGTCCACGTTCAACGGCGGTTCAAGGTTGAACCGCCGTCGAAGTTCACTGTCAACGGCGGTTCACTCGTGAACCGCAGTGGAACCGACGATTAAAGTTCAAATTTTTTGAACTTTCCTTTCCTCCCTCATTCTATTCCCCTCCTCTCCCCTTTTCTCCCCTGCATTTCCCCTGTTTCCCGAACCCACTGACAAGTAATTTATGAAGAGTTAAATATAAAATCAAAACAAAATGAACTACGTATAGCTTCCCCTGGAAATTTTACCAAAAGTACTACTCCTTGAAAAAATAATAATAATAATACGTGAAACATTTATTCATAAATGAAAAACAAGGAAATCAATTTGCCGGAAAATTTGACAAAGTCTCCCCTATAAATGTAACGTACTCCCTGTCAAGGATATGCATATATACTTAAATACTTCACTAAAATTCCAACTATTTCGAATAATACGGAATTCAGTTTCAAATCACTTCAGACAAAATCTTCTCTGCTTGTTTTTGACCAAAACACAAGTGCATCATAAGATCAACACAGAAGCTTCACACAATTTCCAACAAGAACATATTCATTTATATAACAGTTCCGCATATGAAGTCCCGGCAAAAATTTTGTCCATTGATTGCGCGGCTTCATCCGAGTTGTGACATGTTTCAATCCCACATTACGAAGGATAAAAATAAATGTTGTTATAAATTTATGTCCACCTCTTTTCATTAAAATCAAAAAAACATCTACAAATACACACACACACATACACACCCACGGGAATTGAAATTTAATAAAAACAAACAATATACCTGAAAATGATTCTTAACTTATTCTCTTTCTCTTATGGGACACTTGATCCTCGAACCATAATCCTTCGCTGTGGTCATCACGAAGTATGTATTTATCAAGTTCCCTATCTTCCTCATCTGCTCTCGGTTCAGGTAACCCACTAGAGAAAGGGCCAGCCTCATGAAGCCCTTCTTCTGTATCAATCCCTTCCACTCCATGATGTTGTTTACCATGAAGAACAACAGACCAATGTTCGTCGCAGGGATCGGTGATATAAAAAACTTGTTTCGCCTGCGATGCAAGTATAAATGGTTCCCCCTTGAAACCCTCCCGATTAAGGTTCACCAAGGTAAAACCCAATGGATCATCAGTTCAAACCCCACTGTTGTTATCAACCCATTTGCAGCGAAATACAGCTACTTTGAAACAAACATAGTCAAGCTCCCAAATATCTTCGATCACCCCGTAATAAGTCATGCTTGCATACAATGGATTTTTATCCTTCCTGCTAGAAACTTGCAAAGTCTCTGAGATTAATGTAACACCACTGTTTTGTGCCGTACTCTTCTCATCTTGTCTCTTAGTAGCAAATGAATATCCATTTATGTCATAGCATGAAAATGCTCGTACCGCAGGGCTGGGCCTAAACGCCAACCATTTCAATGTCTCCGAAATGTCTTTGCCCAGGACAACATTACCAAACCAATAGACAAATGTCCGAATATATTCACTGAGCACACGTTGATCCGTCCAAGCAGGATAAGACGTTCTTATTGAACGGATATGGTTTGTCACAAAGGGCGCAACTTCTTCAGAATTGCGCAGAATGTAGAGATGCGCCTTCATCAATTCAACATTAGACGGCAAAAATATTTTTCCTCCCCTTGTGCCCATACCTGTAATCCTCCCATCGTGCCAATTCTTAGATATTCCAATGGATGCGGTCTCGGCCAAGTATTCAGTGCAAAACTCAATTACCTCCTCAGCTATATAACCTTCAACAATACTAGCATCAGGACGACAACGATTCTTAACATACCCCTTAAATATTTTCATATATCGCTCGAATGGGTACATCCATCTCAAATGAACAGGCCCGCAGATTTTTATCTCTCTAACCAAATGAATCACCAAATGCACCATAATATCAAAGAAGGCGGGTGGAAAATACATTTCTAATTGACAAAGGACAACAGTTATTTCATCTTGTAACTGATCAAGTCTTTCGCGCGCGATAACCTTGCTACATATAGCATTGAAGAAGAAACAAAGTCTTGTTATACTGGACTTAACATGCCTGGGCAATATCGAGCGAATAGCTACAGGCAACAATTGTTGCATTAAGGCATGGCAATCATGAGACTTCAAACCAACCGGTTTTAAATCTTTCAAGGAAACAAGTCTGCTTACATTTGAAGAATATCCGGATGGAACTTTGATGCTACGCAAACTTGAACACAGTTGTTTTTTCTCTTTTCTGGACAAAGTGTGACAGGCTGGGGGTAGATAAGTGCGTTGTTCTCGAGCTACCGGTGCTAAATTTGCTCTTATGTTCATATCAAGCATATCAAGTCTCGCGTTATAACCATCCTTAGTTTTACCAGGGATGTTCAAGAGCGTACCTAAGAGGCTTTCGCAAATATTTTTCTCAATATGCATAACATCGAGACAATGTCTGACATCCAAGTTCTCCCAGTATGGAAGTTCAAAAAATATGGATTTTTTCTTCCAACAACCTGTATCATTATTGCTGGACTCCGAAGTTTTACCAAACTCTACATTAATGTCCGTCACACGAGCTTTCACCTCTGGCCCGCTCAAGGGTTCTGGAGCTTTTCTGAACTCTTGGAATCCATTGAATGCTCTTTTCATACGGCGATACAGATGAGTCTCGGGAAGAAATCTGCGATGCCCAAGGTATACTGTCTTCCTCCCATGTGTAAGCTGACAAAAATCTGTACTTTGCTCACATATTGGACATGCTTTATGCCCTTTAACAGAGTACCCAGACAAGTTTCCATAAGCAGGAAAATCATTAATGGTACAGAACAACATGGCACGTAATGTGAACATTTCTTCACGGTATGCATCAAACACAAGTGCGCCTTCATCCCATAACTTTTTCAAGTCTCCAATAAGAGGAGCAAGATACACATCGATGTCATTTCCTGGTTGCCGTGGGCCTGAAATCATTAGAGACATAAGTATGTACTTGCGCTTCATACACAAGTAAGGCGGCAAATTGTAAATAACCAACATCACCGGCCATGAGCTATGTGTGCTACTCAGACTGCCAAACGGGTTCATTCCATCAGTACACAAACCAAGCCTCAAATTTCTGGCTTCTCTCCCAAAAGAAAGATACATTGAATCAATTTTTTTCCACTGATCTGAGTCTGATGTATGCATTATCACCTTGTCATCATCACTGGGAATACACCGATCTGAATGCCATGTCATTAGTTTTGCATCTTTTGCATTAGCGAACAACCGTTTAAATCTCGGTATTATAGGAAGATACCACAGAACCTTAGCTGGCGACCCCTTCTTTTGCGCATCAGAACTGTCTTCAACCTCATCACACAGCTGCTTGTTTTTGTATCGTGGAGTTTTACACTTAGGACAAAGCAATAAATCCTTATACTCATTCCTGTAGATGACGCAATCATTTGGGCAAGCGTGGATCTTCTTATACTCCATACCCAATGGACACAACATTTTTTTCGCCTCGTAAATTCGATCAGGAAGTTCATTATTTTCTGGGAGCATATCTTTCAATACCCTCAATAAGGCTGTAAAACTAGTATCTGACCACCCATTTGCCGCTTTCAAATTAAACAACTTCAAAACACTAGACAATCGTGTATATTTAGTGCAACCCTTGTATAGAGGCTTCTCATTGTCACCCAAAATGGAAGCAAGAACTTCCGGTTTATCAGCAAAATCCTCGACCACATCCTCAATCATGGCATCTAATCGATCTCTAGTAATCGCATCATCTCCTTTTGCATGAGATTTTCTTTGCTCAGGTAAACCATCAATACTTTCACCATGCCAAATCCACAGTTTATAAGAAGGATCAAATCCGTGCCGATATAAATGGAATCTTATTGTATCTGAGTTATCAAACCGCGCACCATTTTTACAAGCTTTGCACGGACAATGGACGTACTTTGTATTCTTATAAGCGAATTGAATGAAATTCTCAACTTCTCTCGCATAAGAATCGGAGGTCCGATCACCACACAACAAGATATTTCGATCCATGTGTAACTAACACCTTGAAATAATTAAAAATACCAAATAATAATTCAACAAATAATGTACAAAGTATCAAGTTGCATGCTTGTCTTAGCACATGTCATAATATTTATGTTACTCATATAATCAAAACTACTATAATACCTCAATGAAAAAAATAATGCATAAACAACACATGCGCAATAGACATAATCAAATGAAGAAGAAACTCTAAGTTTTTCATTTATGCATTTCGTCAAACACATGAAATGCATAAAAAAATATTACACATCCTAAGTAGTGCTAATTATATGAACATCATCCATTAAAAATCAAACACTATAAATCAAATCACATCACCAAGAAACTACATAGTATAACTAAATAGGGTTCCCCAATACTAAGGTTCACCATATACATGGAATATATGCAACTTTAATTTTCAGCCATGTACCATAAATAAAAATAAATTCTACAGGATGACATATATAAAGTACAAGCATAAGCAATTACTGAGAAATTTTAGAAGTTTCTAACCTGTAGGTGGTAAATTTTAGCTCCAAATGACGATTCTTTACGTTAAACGTGCAAAACCGTAGTAGAAATTTGGAGAAGAACACTTTCGGCCTCAATATGGAAATACACGTTGTTATTTAGGTTTTAATACGTCAATACAACGGCGGAGAAAATTAAACCGCCGTAGAAAGGGACTTCTACGGCGGTTTCAAAATAAACCGCCGTAGAAATAGGGCTTTCTACGGCGGTTGGAAGGAAACCGTCGTAGAAGTGGACTTTCTACGGCGGTTGGAAGGCAACCGCCGTGGAAAGTGTCTGTGAACCGCCGCTTATTTGGGAGAGAGTCCAATCAGGTTAAAAATTTGACAATGGAGCCTTGGGTTTGCAAGGACATTGTTATATCTAAAGGCATTCATGAGATTAGCAATATCGATGGAAAGCTTTGTTTTGAAGATGAATGGGTAGATATCAGTGAGTTCTTTGACCAGATTGAGAAATTTGACAAAGTTTTCTCAGAATACAAGTTCGTGTCCACATCTTATTTAAAGGTGATGTCTCGAGTTTGCGAGGATGTTTTTGGCATTTGCAAGGTTGACTGCAAGGTTGATGAGAAGATGAACTCGGATGAAGAAGAATGGGTGGATATGAATAAATTCTTCAATAAAGATGAATTTCCACAGAAGATACATGGCACATACAAAAGTGTCTCTACGATGAGATTGAAAGCAGAGCTGAAAAACTACTGCAAGATGGTTTCACATGTTGTCTACACTGCGAAAGAGATTTCAATGGAGATTCAAGCTCGTGATGGCATTGGAGCGGTTTTGATCCAAGTTTGGTTTAAGGGAGGCTATGTTGGAAAATATTATTTAAACCAAACTTGTATTAATTAGGCAATTATATTTGTAGTAGAATTTATTATTTGTCTGTTTCCTATTTAGTTTAGTGTTTGTTTTGGGTAACCTAGTTGTTTTAGGAAATAGTTCTGAATCAGATTAATGGTAGGATTCAGAGATAGCTTAGTCTATAAATAAAGGCATTGGGTGATCATTGTAATCACAGAGATAGACAGAGAATTACAAAGAGATACAGAGATAGATACAAAGAAAAACAGAAATTTACAGAGATTGATAGGGAGAAACTGAATAGTCTTCGGGTTGTTTCTCGACCAAGCTTCGGCTGAGGTGCGCCGCACAGATTGTGTGCGTGCGGGTTTTTTTATTGTTCGTTATTACAAAGAAGTTTTATTGCGCTGTGCGTTAATCTCTTTAATATTATTTTGAATGTATATTATTTTTATATCCTACAATAATACCACTTGTTGAATTTACTGACACCACCACATTTAACAATACAGGACACCAAAGTACACAACACTCAAATACATATAAACAAAGCTTGAGAACAAATCAAATTCCAACAAACTTCACACAACAAATGCACACTAGAATATAAGCATGCATACATGAGAGCGAGAAGGAAAGTAGCTAACTGACCTTAATTCTATTACATGACGAAGAGGCCTATTTATACTACTCAATGTGGTTATGGTTTCTCATTTTTCTACTAAAAAATTAGTTTATATGTCGGAAACATAAGCTAACTATACTAGAAGGATCTAGTGAAATTAAGTTGGAATTGATCAATAGATAATGCTGGAAACTTATAGAGAAATTGAGAGCTGTCTTTCAACACCCACCACGATACTGTTCCGCCACAAGCCACCAGTCGACACACGCAATCCTGCGGCACGAATTCCACCGGGAAAATTCAAAATTTGTTAAAGAACTAACTAACTAGATAAGCGCAACCATGAAACTGCAGAGGGGTGAAAGCGCAGACCTCGGTGGGTAGGGCATGAGAAAGTTGTCAGACTAAGAAGAGCAGCCCTCGTCGCCGCCGCAATCGCTTGGCTCTGGGCTCTGCCTAATGATTTTTTAATTGAGATTAGAGAGCAAAAATGCGGCGGTCACCACACGCCATTTCTGTATTTTATGCATCGACCGCGAATCCAGAAAGTACAACTTAAAATTGTACATCGATTGAGTAATTAAAATTATTTTTATTATTCTCTATCAAAATAATAGTTAAATCCAAAAATAGTTAAATATATATTGAGAGCATGGAATGATTGTAAATCTATATTTTAAAAGCAGTCTAAATATATATAGCTAATATAAATGGAGATAAATAAAAAAATTGATATTATATCTATATATATATTATTGAATAAATTTTTAATTCTCGAACCTAAAATGATTATAAATTTATTTAAAATTGAGAAGTCACATTGTATCTCTCTATTTTTATTCTCCATATTTTGTTTAGATAGATAACCTTTTCTATATATATATAAATCTTCAAGTAAGACTTATGCTTAAAAAAAGAAAGTAAAACTTATGCTTTTAAAATCAAGACTCATACTTTCATTTTTTTAAAATGTAAAAACACTTCGAAAAAAGATGCGCATGCAAACCTCGCGTATAAACCTGTTATGTAGTGTGACAAGGGTGCATGAGACCACCCAACAATTTAAGAACAAACTCTTTATGCTACCATTAATCTCGTCTCATATACTTTAGTTTCTTTGTTAAAATAAGATATTTTATAATATTTTGAATAATGATTGTATTTTGGCTTCACATTACTCAATGTTGGCATAAATGTTTTTGAACATGTTCGGTTTGAGCTTCTCTCTCCCACCCACACCCCCCACCCCCCCCCCCCCCCCCCCCCGATCCCGATTTGAACTGTAATTGTAATAATAAGTAAAAAAAATTATGATCTTTTTAAAAACTTTCTTAACAAAACACGAAGAACTTTTCAATTTTCACACAGGGAACTCGAATTATATACCCTAATAATAATGTAATTAGATGTCAAATAAAGCATGAAATATTTAATCATTCATTCGTATTATAATCTAGATAATTGTAAAATGTGCATATTACCGTTACAATAATTGGCTATTAAAAAATGTACATGTGAATTCTTTGTATATACAATTGCACATAGGTACATTTCGTCAGATACATTTTAATAAATATTCATTTTTACACAATCCTTACCACACATTCAAATGTCTAACAGCGGGAAAAATAATTTCGTTGTGATTTTACTTTTGACACGTCATTACACATTCATGCTTTAAATAAAAAAGATACACGCCCGTGATTGACCAATTTTTTTATTCTTTGTATCTGTATATCCATACAATACAATACGACTAATCTAAAGATTTTGTAACCTTATTGGGATTTTTATATTGACAAATTTGACTAAAACGCTCCTCCCTGCAGCTATATAATAGGGTCGTCACAGTCCTATTTCTTCACACAACAGACAAGGAAGAACTGCAAATTCTTAATTCATTTCATTCTCTTTGTAGTTTACTTTCAGTTCATTTCTGCAAATTAAATGGCAGGTGAAGAGGGCAAAAACATCATCAATTTCCTCCCCTCTGCTGCCATTAGTAGTTAGTTTATTTGATTTTAACTTCCTTCAATTTGTCGGGCTTTTTCTTGAAGTTCTTTCAATTAATTTTTTTGTGTTTCTTTCGCTTGTAGAAGAAGAGCGGCAGCAAGAGAATCACCCCCTTCAATCTGAAATGAACAAACCCTCAAATTAACGAAGGTGTTTTTTCTTTTTCTTTTTTTTAATTTCATAATTGTAAATTCTGTTGGAGATTTTCCAATAATTAGCTAAAGGAAGAAGCAGAAAATTAAGTAGTGTGTCAGAGTTGTCGTCCGACTCGAACGGAAACACTGGCTATCTTTAGCTTCAATAGTTTGTCAGAGTTGTCGTCTGACGCGAACGAAAACTCTGACGATCTTCAGCTTCAGTAGTTTGTCAGAGTTGTCGTCCGACTCGAACGGAAACTTTGACAAGCTTCTGTAAGTTTTCTCCTTTCTAAAAAGTTGCATCTCTTTACTAAAATGATGATTCCAAACTCAATTCTTATCCGAATTCAGTTCCATTTCTTCCTACCTCTTCGTAAGAGTGGTGGCTATTGAATGACACCTTTTGGAGGCCTATAAATAAGCTCCTTAGGGCGTGATTTACAGAGATAAAATCACTCTCACTTTACAAGTATTTCTTCCTCTTTTCTCTCTTAGTTTTGGTTTTGTTTAAGTCAGTGCAGGCTTACTACAAAAGACTTCATCTTATCCCATAAGGAGATTAGTTCCAGATCTCTTTTTGAACACCAAAGGAAACTAATAAAACCTAAAGGAAAGTGCATTAGTACGATTTGAAGCAACATTCCTTTTACTATATCTTGTAATAGATTAGTGTTTACATAATACATTCTTGGTTTCATTTTTGGTTAGTCATTGTTGTGTTATCCGGAAATTATATCCAACAAATACCCGCTCTGAAAATTAGTTCATTTTCGTTTTTTTATTTAATATAAGCATGGTATTGGTTACCTATTTTATTAAGTACTTTGTTTCGTTTATTGCAGCAGAGAGCGGAGAGTTCATGAATGAGAAAAATGAAATGGGTAGTGACGGAATCTTCAGAGGCGGCCCCGGTGATTGCAAGGCGGCAGACGGGGGTCCGTCAGCAGCACGACCTGCCACCACCACCGGGTTTCGCTCCCCCGTCTACCTAACCCTACTACCGCCTAACTGCTGTCCACTATGGACAGGCCATCGGCGACATCCTATACGTCCTTGCTGGTTTCTGGCCAGGAAAAAACCGAGACCATGTAATCACTGATTGATGATGCGGAATTCCGAGGTGGACTTTATGCGGCGGCAGTATGTTGTGGTGGTGATGGAGGCGAAGCGGAAATATGGGCCGATCCTGAATGGGTAGGAGTTGGAGCTGAACGCGCTGAAGCTCAACTACCAAGAGTTGATGAGGAAAGAGGTCGAGCTTGGGAGGGAGAACCAAGCGTGGCAGCGGAGGGCGACTTTCTTTGAGCGAAGGGCGGCTAGGTTGAAGGCTGAAATTCAGGAAGCCACAACGAGATTGGGGAAGGCGGAGTTGGCTGCCGAGTGCTCGGCGGTGAACAGCGGAGGGGAGGCCGACAAGGAAAAGGAAGATCCTCCCGTTTTCCATCCATGTGGGGTGTGCGGGAAAGAGTCCGACGTGGTGCTGCTGCTATGCCACCACCTTTGTTCTTGCCGAAATTGCGCCAGCGGCATGAATGTTGCCCCGTTTGTGGCTTAGAGAAGATATGTACCATGCAGATAAAGATGAGCTACCTGGAGTTCATTCTCCGTTTATGTTTGCCTCTGGCTAGCTAATACTTTTGAAAGATATATATACTTAAAAAGTAGAACTCATACTTTTAGTTAAAAGCACTACTACCTTTTCATATACAATTTTTTTTTTGAGAGTAACATATACTTTGAAACTTAAGATATATTTTAAAAATTAAAACTCATACTTTTAAAACTATTAAGACACATACTTTGAAAATAAAATCTCATACTTTTGTTTAAAAGTATTAAATTTCGTATAAAAATCTTGCTTTTAAAATTTAAACTCATACTAATTTCATTAAAAATTTTAAAAACGAAAATACAGCTCAAAAAAATGTGCAGGCAAGGCTCAGGCATAACACCCGTCATGTGGTGTGACAAGTAGACACGAAGCCACTCAACAATTTAAAAATAGATTATTTACGCAATCATTAAATTATTTGAATCATATAGTTTTGATCACTTAATTTTATTTTTTAACAATATTTTAATAATTCAACTATTTAAAATTATCGTTTTTGTTTATTTCACGACTTTCAACCATTGGATTAAGGGGGTTTGTCTCACCAAATTTTCCACACATCCAAATTAATCAAATGACCAGAAAACGGTCATTTTAAATAGATAAATTGGTTTAAAAAACAGAAGAGGTTAAATAACCAAAAGTAAGGCATATAATTTAATAGCCGTCAAAATTATTTGACCTAAATTTAAATTTGAATTCAAAAATTGGTCTAAATTTCTTTGTACCAAAATGTGAATGGACATAATTAACATTTTAAATCTCAAATATATACTTTTCATGATATCTTCTATTGTGAATGCTTTTGGCAACATATGTCTTGCCAAGGTTTGGTATATATCTACATATTTTTATTGAGAGATCCATATCCCAATTTTATATGTTATTTTATTTGGATTTCCTGAAAAAATTTAAACTGTTATTGATTATTTGAAATATGATTTTTAAATCGAAACTCCTGAAAAGATCTAAAATGTTTCTAAATATTTGAAATGTCAATTTGAAATGAATGATTTTGGAAAGACAATATTTTTCTTGGTTTGCAATTTGAGCACTTAGAAAAATGACATCTTTTGACATCAATCATCTTATATGTCTAAGGCGTGAAACACTTTATATGGACGAATCACATACTTTGAGCACACGTATGGTTGTAAGATTACTTGATGTGCATAAAGATCTATCTCGTCACTGTGGGCATGATAAGCACTGCTTGGTCCAGAAGTACCATATCTTAGGGCTATCGAAACAGTAATGTATCTTGCAACTCGTACACAAATTTTAAAATATGTTTGCAAATCATGTACCATATGTTTCATTAGTTTGAAGGAAAACAATAGATGAGTCTTTATTTTTCAATGTACACAAGTATGATCTCACATGTTATGCAGATTGGATATTTTACTGATCCTTTATAATGTTTGATGACAAACAAATTATGTACTTACATGCAATGTTACAACTATTTCTTGGCTTTCAATTACTGAATGAAACCATATGTGCTACTTCTTAAAATCTTGTTGAATTATTAGCACTTCATAACGCAAGTCAAGAGCATGTTTAATTAAGATCAATAATCCATCATATATAGGGATCAATTGATTTGCACTTAGATAAGAAAATTTTCACTACTTTGTTTGAAGATAATAAACATGTATTGTACAATTGAAGGAATTATAAATCAAAGATTTATTGATGTGAACCCTTGATTCCAACTTGTGAAAACAAGAATTCAATGCGAAAAATTGCCAAGGAAAGTCTGATTGCAAGATGCAGCGCTAAAAACTCAAGAATCCTTACCTTTGGATTCGGCAGACTACCAATTTAACAAGTTAAATTAAACACGCGATTCGAACCAAGTGATGAATTCTAGAGGCGAAACAAGGCATGCAATTAGATTGAGCAATTATCTAATTAGCCTATAGTTCCTGTTCTAGCAATTAACAAGCATGCAAACTACTTAAGCCAGAATAAAGAAGAGTGAATAATAAAGTATAAACTTTCATTCAATTAATCACTAAAGAATAATGAAGTGCAGCACCCCTATATATAGGTAGAGGATGCACGAAATTACAAGGAAAAATAAGGAAAGAAAACACAAAATAACTCACAAAAATAGCAAGAAAAAGGAACTTACTTGCTGAAAAAGTAAAAGAAAAGAAGGAAGAATTTTGGCTGCTTTAAGGTAAGCAATGCACGAAATTCTCACAAGAAAAAGGAAGGAAAAATTCAGATTTTACCTTTAAAGAAAAGGGAAAACCAAAAAATAAAGGAGAAAAGAAAAGAGGAAAACTTAACCAAGAGATTAAGTAATCTTTACAAAAAGTGGAAACAAGGAGAAAAGAAGCACCTCCTTATTTTTGAAAATAACAAAGATGGAAACTATGAAGAGAATTAGGTAACATGCACAAAACATTAATTCTCCTCCTAATCCTAATTAACCCTGATTGTGAATTTCTTCTCCTTTGGGCTTGGGCTTGGCTGAATGTAAGTTGATGGAGTGGGATTGATGGATTCGGCCCAAATAGATGTAGCATGATGATGTAGATGTAGGAAGCTTCTGGAATCTTCTTGAAGCTTCCGAAATCATTTCAGAAGCTCAAAAAATATTTCACTTCTAAAATTCTTCAAACTTTATGAAATCTCCATTTCTTCACTGGAAAGACTTGTAATTACCATTTCCACTATTTGCACAACTTGGAAATACCATTTCCACCATTTCCTTACTTTGAAGGACTAGTATTCATCATTTCCACCTTGATGGAGAGTAGGGTAACTCTTGTAAGCTTCATTTCCTTCTCATTAAGTCGATTGGAGCTTTTGGTTGATCTCATGGATTCTGACTCATAATTTCTGTTGTTTTAGCCTTGGATTTCCTCATCATTTATTCTCTAAACCTTTCTCAACTTCAACTTTTGAAAAGTTGAGATACAAGATTCCAATGCAATGATTGGATGATATCAGATGATGTGCTCAAAGGGGAGAGTTACACACTGCACTCTTTTTACTTAACCAATTTTTATTTTAACTGAATTTTTACTGGTAATGTTTTTTTTAATGAGGTGGTGTTGTATTAAGAAAATATACTCTTTTCCCTTCACTAGATTTTTTAAAGAGGTATTGCTCTTAATAATGGACATTCAATGGGGGTGTGTGATTAACATTTTGATGAATGTCCTTCTATAGTTTATAAATTCCCATTACCCATCATCCCAATTACCCCATCTTTTTTACTACCCCATAATCACTCACTCATGTAATTAAATTGTGACTCTTGTAATCTTTGTATTTTAAGCCTATAAATATAAGGCTTAGATGAATAAATAAGATGAGAAAAGAAGTAGATCTTACTACTATTTTGTTTTCTACTTATTTACTTTTATTCTCTGTTTTATACTTCTTTACATTTCTAGTAATGCTTTAATATTGTATATCTACTTTATAATATTTGTACAATTGTTAGTGATATAACATAATACTACTAAACATAGTAGTAATTTTATAATAGTTTCTAATTTTATTTGATTTAATTGTGAAATTTATTGAATGGTTACAACTAGGGGTGTCAAATGGGCAGCTATTAAATGGGTAATAAATTAATGGGTAACCTATTACCCATTTAATTAATGGTATTACTTTAAATGGGTAATGAATACCCATGTGTATCTATAAAACCCATAATACAAATATAGTGGATATTTAATGGGTACCCAATAAATGCTCATAATGGGTAATTATAATTGTAAATTTTGAAATTAATTTATTAAATTTGTTGCAGGAGTAAAACCTGAGCTATGAAATGATCTAGGGTCCCAAACTTCTAGCTGAATTCCGATCATAGTGAACCCACAAACAGCACTTTTATATAGAAGTGTTCAAATTAACCGATTCGAACCGAACGGTTAAGGTTGCACCCCGAAAAGGCGATTCGGGCACATGTCGCTCGACCCGAATCTTTATTATTTTTTTATATTTAATTTAAAACTTTAAAATTCACAATAAATATATATTTAAAAAAAAAAATGTATCTGGGCATGCGCTTGCCCAGATCAAAACCTACCGCAACACCTCACCAAGAAAGAAGAAAAAAAAAACATCCGCCCCTCGCCCCCACTCCCCCAAACCAAAAGAAAAAAAAAAAAATAAAATCCTCCAACCCCTTCCCCATATCCTCCACCTCCACTCTTCCCCCATCCTCACCCCCCTCCAAACCACAATTTTTCAAATTGATTTTTTTGTTTTCAAATTTTCATTTCCTATTGCTAAATTTTTAGAAAAAGTATAATTTTTGATTTGCAACATCAGAATTACTATTATTTCAAAATTATATTTTATTAATTTAAAAAAATTTATGCCAAGAAAAAATTCAAATAGAATGAAAAAAATTAATTAGAGAAATAATTGAAGGAAAAAAAAAAGAAGCAAAAAATTATTTTTTTAAAAAAAGAAGCAAAGATATCTTATTTAAAAGGCATGATTAGGCTATATTACCAAATGAGGCATGGGTAATTGAAGTACGGTTAAGAAAAAAGGGTAACCGAAACCAATTATCGGGTACCCCAGTGGGTACCCGATGAATGCCCATTTGGGCGTGTTTTAGAGTACCCCAATGGACTGCTCTTAACCCGCCCATTAATTTTTTAATCCAAACCCTTCCAAGTCCATTTTATTTTTGGACAAGTTTTATTAGTCTAAAACTCAATGGGCTTGGGCGAGTTTTGGACTGATGGGTATTTTTTACAGCCCTAGTTACAACGAACCACATTTAAAATATTAGTGCGTAATTCAGTCTAAATAATAATAACAATTTAATGGCGAAAAGTATTCAATGACAACAGTTGGAATTTATTGCTCAAAGAACAACTATTAACAACGTTTTACCGTATACCATTAATTTTTCTTTGACTATTACATACAAATATAAATAAAAGGGGCGAGTTATATTTACCACCCGATATTTTGGTATAATTACATAACCAATTCTAGAATTTTCTAAAATTACAAAATATCCCTTTAAACATATATCATAAAAAAGAAGATCTAGAAATATGATACATGTTATATGTCCTACAAAGTTATTTTGTAATTTGTACGCTTAAGAATCGTTTTGTCATATGAATAATTCAAGTCGAGTGTAAATATAATTAATAAAAATAATGGAGTTAGTTTAGCAATTATACAGAAACCTAGGAGGGTAGATATAATTCGCCCAAACATTAATTAATATCTTCCAACTAACACTCATTAATTAATATCAATAAATTGATGTATATCATCATGTTCTTTAGGGTATAAGTATAACATTTTCACCGGTCAATAAGGCAAAAAGGAAAAATGGGGTACAATATCATCACTTATCTTCAGTGCATCCTTATTGTATTTCTAGTTCTAAAAAAACCATGCCTTGGTGATGAAATCATTGTGCATGTTTTGAATGATCTAAATCCAGATGATGTTATCGAAATCCATTGCAAAACCTTTGATGATGATTTCGGAACTTACTACATCAAATTCGAACAAGAGTATGCCTTGCCCATCAATGTCAATGAAGGCCCGCCAAAACCTCTATGTTATTGTGAAGTAAAGTTCAACGACGAGAAAAAAGTGTATTCTTATTATGCCTATGATGGCACAAGAGATACTATTCGATGCGCTAAGGAGTGCAATTGGAGGATTGTCAAAGGACGATCTCTTATGGGATATAATGAGCAGACAAATCTTTGGGAGCTCTTCACCGTCTTCAATTGAAATGATAAGTGGGACTTGATTTGGTGTTAGTTTGTGCACAAAAGAGTGAAAATTCCCGATGGGAGCATTGAATTATGGTGGTTCATGTTGTGGTTTCTTACATAGAATGTAACATGTGTGACAAACTAAATTAAAACAATCAATTTCAATTACTCGTGACTTTCTTAAATTTTTATTCTATGCCAGGTTTCATTGATTTAATTAAGAGAGAAAAATTTTAACTAATCTACTTACTAAAAAAATGTGTACTCTATTTTATTAAGTTTTTTATTAATTATAATTGCAATTATTACCAACTATTTTGTGTTTATATACTGTTACCAATTTGATCGGTTCACTTGTTCCAAACGAGTGATCTCATTAAACAAAATGATTTATTTGGATTAATAAATGAATCCATTTGCATACTAATGTGTTTGGTTCTTATTACTGGGAAATTGATTCTCTTAATAATTATTTAACATCTCAAAGACATGGTCACAGTTCCGATTCTAACTAGAACCGAATAGGACCAACAGTTTTGGTATCGAAACCGTAACCGGTCATAAACGGTTCAGTTGTGACTAGAACCGCCGATTTTTTTATTCATCAAAAGATTCCTACAAAAATTAAGGTTAAATCAGGTCGGGCAGGTAACCATGATTGATTAAGGGAATATCATATATCCAATATATTCTTCCTAATATTGTTTAAGTTAACGAAATGAAAGTCATGTCAGGTCATTTCATTAACTTAAACAAGATTAGACATAATATTTTGAACGCGTGATATCAGTTCGTTTGATGGCTTTGTGAGGTTTCACTATCCTATTAGAAATGAATCATCTCCAAGAAAACCTTGCAGTTGTTGGGTCTGATATTAATTGAGTTATGGAAATTATGGTAAGAAAATTGATTGGAAGAGTTAAAAAACCGTTTGAAAATACATAAACACATAAATAATATCACATGATAATCGCTACGCATTCAGAATTAAGGTTGTATTGGGATGGACAGGCAACTAGATTTGATGAAGAGGAGATCGATCATAATATTATATCCAAGATATTATGCCTAATTAATCTTGTGTAAACTAGTAAAACAACATCATTTTAAAGTAAAATTACGTCTTTATATTAATTTAAACGAGATTGGACATGTGACTTCACTAGGTTTTATGGCTTTGTTGGAGGTTCACTTTCCAATTGGAAACGACTATCTCCAAGAAAACATTTCGGTTGTTGGGTGTAAAATTGAATTATGAACTGTTCATCAAAAAATTGAATTGGGTAGATCTGGGTTCATCGATTCTGGATTAATAACAACAGCGAAGATAACAGACCTAGACAGACTATAGTGTGGAGATTTTGACTTGTCGTGGCTGAGAAAATTGTAGCATCGACAGAACTCAAGAATTTGTAGTGTCGGACGGAAGGAGCGGGTACTGGTGAGAAAACCCAGCACACCTAGAGCAAGGGATGGTGACGGCTAGGGTTGAGAAGAAAGGATTTTTTTTTTTCCTTTCTCCTTTTATTCTTTTAATTCTTCGGTTTAACCACTATTTTGGAACATGCCTATGATACCATATTGAAGTACATATATTGACAATAACATAAGGAAAGAATAAGGAACTGTGTATTACAATTGTGTTGCTACATATAGAGAGATAACTAGTCTTTATATATAAGAGGTTAGACCTAGGAAACAGAGTGATACTAGGGGATTGATATAGTAGGGGGCAGGGGATTGACAATAGGTGACTGATACTAGGGTGATATTAGGAGAGTAATACTAGTACTAGAGGTGGCAAAATTTTCCAATTCCATTGGTGTAAGACCCTGTAGTTTCTCGCCCTAGCTTAACCTTTTTGTAATTTATATTTTATCATACCGTTAGTTTTTAAACTCAATTAGGTATAATTATAAAGTTTTGTGAATGTTCTTAAGTATTTTGATTATGAAATCTTATGTTTTAGATCTTAATGTTTTAAATTTTAATTTAGAATTTGTGATGTTTAATTTAGAGTTAAAGTGTTAATTTAAGTGTATGATTATGTTTAAGGATATATGAAAGTAGATGTATTAGTTTAATATTGAGAATTTTGGAATGAAAATAAGAAAATTAGAAAATAAATGAAAAATGAGAAAATATGTATAATTATGGACTTGTATGATTTTTTTTTGAGAATTTTAATCAAGGAATAATTATTTTTGAAGCATAGAATTTTAATGTTTAGATTAGGATTAAGATATTAGGAATAAGGTTAAAATTATGTTTAATAATATGTGATAAAGTAATTAAGTAATAAAAATAAAGAAATTAGAAAATAAGTAAAAAAAAGAAAAATCAGGGAAGGACTGGTTTTACCCAGTCCATGAATGGGTAAAACCGATTCCACAGACGAAGGGACAGGTTTTACCCAGTCATGGAATGGGTAAAACTGATCCGACAGTAGAGGAAAAAATATCTCACCGCTTGAAGGAGCGGTTTTACCCAATCCATGAGCGGGTAAATCCGATCCGAGGAAGGTGACAAAATACTCCGTACTGTTTTACCCAGTCATGGAACGAGTAAAACTGATTGGAACGGTTTTACCAAATCCATGAATGGTTACAACCGATTGGAACGGTTTTACCCAATTCATGAATGGGTAAAATTGATCGTGAGCTGTAAAGGAGAAAAATAATAAATTCTTAAGGAGAGCAATGACCTTGGGTCATAGCCTCCTAGGTTTTGGCTTATTAGGCGGATTTTTCCTATAAATAAGCCCCTCTCAACCTCATAATTCAACACAACAACCGAAATTATAAACCAAAAAGAGGGAGAAAGGGAGAGAAAGGAAAGGAAGGAGGAAGAAGAAGGAAAGCTAGGAAAGGAAGGAGTTTGGAGCAGGAATTCAGATTCCACAACGTGAATTTCGTGCTAGGGAGTCTCCAGAATGTTAAGGTAACATATTTTGCTCATTTTCACGTTAGGAATTATAGAAAGGATGCATGAAAATGGAAAAAGAAAGTTTTAGTTTTCTTAAGGAATTTTGATCTAAATCTTTATGTTTTTACGTTGTTTAAGTGTTATAGATTGACAGGAATGTTGTATAAGTATTGTAGGAATGATTTTGAGCAAAAGAAACCAAAGAAAAGCGAGTTTTTGAGCACTTTTGTTTGAAACCTGAAGCTAGAAGTTGAAGATAACATTTTCTGGAAACGATCGGGTAAAACCGATCCTGTATCGGGTAAAACCGATTGCTCTTCCTCCAGAAAACCCGTTAAAACCGATTGCCAATCAGGCAAAACCGATCTGAGCGGGTAAAACTGATATCCAATCGGGTAAAACCGATCCGACACTGAAAAGATGAATTTTTGAATATTCAAACTAAAATCTTTACAACTTCTTACAAGGTGAGTGTTCTCACTAAAGGGGTTAAATGATTTAAATAGAAATGAAATGAGTTAGCATGCTCTACTGATATTAATGTTTATATATGACTGTGCTATTAAAAGTATGTTTAATGAAATGCATGCGATATATCATTATGTCACTTAATTGAGTGTACAAACTGTAAATGTGTTATATGAATGTAAATGTTCTCAAAATGTCGATAAGTGAAATATTTATTAAAATTATCATATGACTAAACCTTTCCGTGTAGTTATGATTAAAGTGTAATGATTACTATTAAAGTGTTAAATGTTACTGTTCCGTGTTCACTGTTCACTGTCTAAAGTCTACTGTTCACTGTTCACTGTCTACTGTTAACTGTGCATAAGAGTCAATAATATATTAATTAAGTATACTATTGGTTTATATATTATTATAATATATATTTAAAAATAGTTTATATATATATATTATATATTAAACAATAATATAATTATAATTATAAGAAAGAAGTTCAAAAAAAGCAAATAGTTGAAGTGGTTAATCAACTTTGCTCAAAGCTTTTCAATTTTAACAAATGGTTGTGTGTTTAAATCTGTGCAAGAAGAATGTAAAAATTTTTATTTTTATGGTTCTCACATTAGAACCGGAGGGTTGGACCCTTTGGAACAGGTGGGTCGGAACCAACCGGAGGGTTGGAACCTTTGGAACCGCCGGTTCCCGGTTCTCAGACAAGAGGAACCGGAACCTTAACCGCCAGAGGCGGGTCCGGTTCCGGTTCTGGAACCGGGGGCCACGGTTCCGTTTCCGGGTCCAAAACCGGCGGTCCAGTTTCTGGTCGGTTCCAGTTCGAACCGGAACTGTGGCCATCTCTAGCTGGGGGTGTCACAATTGGGCACCCAATGAGACCTTATTTATTGGGAGGGAAAGTCCCAAATATTTCCCAATGGGTATTAATGGGAGGAACATTAACAGAAAGAAAATTTGATAGGACTGGATGGATTCCCATTAGGACCAATATAATTGGGTATTTAATGGGTACCCAATTATGAACCCATCTTATTGCCAATTAATTCCTTTTTTCAATTTTTCACGTTTTATTATTTTTTTTTTTTACTTTTCTTTTTGTCAATTTATTTCAATTTTGTTTATTCACTTATTTGATTCAATATATATATATATATATATATATAACTAATTATGTTGGATAGCACGGGTTACGGATCGAACAGATCAATGGTCAAATCTATTTAAAAATAAAAGATGACGTTAATTTTAAGTAACAAATTTTTTTAATAAAAATGAAATTAGATAAATTGCCGTTAAATGGATCGGTCCGTTGGGTTAAAATAAGACGTCACCCGTTGACCAAACTCTTTCGTATAATTTTAATTGAAGAGATAGTTAAAAAATAAAAATTACACTAATTTTAAATTTCTTTTTTTAAAAAATAAGATTGACTTGTGAGTAAAACAAGTCGAAACAAATGAGTTATAATTCATAACCCGTAAATTGTTTATACATCTGTCCGTGTATGTTTGCTTCTGTTTATATACGTACATATACGTATGTGTATATATATATGTATGTATGTATATATACACCAACACCACACATTTATATATAAACAATCACACACACACATATCTTTATATATATATATATATCACGCGTACACACTTGTATCTGTGTATGCGTTATTAGTATATAACAATACATATATATTATATGTGGGGTTAAATACGCATAACCCTCTATGGCTCTATGATTGAGAAACTTTTAGATGACCCCCTTATGGTTTAAAAATGTACAAATGGCCCGTGCTTTTTCGAAATGTGTAACGTTAGAAATTTTGGTCAAATTTAATTTTTAGAGGAGTAATTTTTCATTTTACTAATTTTGCTTTTTTACTTTTTTAATTTATTTTAAACTTCTTAATATTTATTAACCATTAACCCTAAAATCCTACCGCTCTCTACACGTAGCCTCTCTCTCTCTCTCTCTCTCTCGCTTTTCCGTCACCTCTCGCCACCGCCTGCATCACCTCTCCCTCTCGCCGCCGCCTCCATCACCTCTCCCTCTCGCCGCCGGTTCTATCGTCTCACTCTTCAATGGGTTTATGGGTTTGGGTTTCAGATTTGGTTCAAGCTATGAGGGCGGTCCGTATAGGTTTCGTCGCAGATCTGGGTTTTTGTAGACCTTTGTCACTACAGCGATGGTGTTGATGGCGAATATGGGTTATGGCTGTGATGGTGACAATGATGCCATTGAAGCTTGCGGCGTATCTGTATCTTGGTTTGAACAATACTGAGCTAAATTTTTTTTTACTGAGTTGGTGACAGTTTCTATGGAAGCTATTGAAGTATTCAATTATTTTTGGCATAATTGAGATTTTGTTTTTCTTTTTAGGCTGTACAAGGTTCTAGCGGTAGGAATTTTTTTGGACCCCAACTCTTATGCATATGAATTTTTGTTGGGCTGAATAGTTGCCTCTAATTTTTGGGCTGAGTTGTATATTTTCATGATATTTAGATTTTTTTTTCCTAGTTTACGCTATTAAGTACTTTTAAGGTTTGTTGATGAGATGTTTGTGATTTTTATGGTATTTTATGGTGGGTTGAAGATAGTTTTTTATGTTGGTGATTATGGTTATATGGCTATGGTGGGTGGTGGTGGTGATGAAAGTGATGGCGGCGGGCGGTGGTGATGATGAAGGTGATGGTGGCGGATGGTGGGTAATGATGGCGGGTGGTGATGATGATGGAAGTGATGGAGGCGGGTGGTGGTGGTGGTGATGAAGGTAGCATGAATGTTGGTTTTAACTAAGGAAATTAATTAAAGAAACTAATAAGGAAGGTAATAATTAAGATATAAAAGATATGATTTGTAAAATAAATGGAAAGTAATTTTGATATTGTTAGATTATGATTTTTACAAGAAAAGGAAAATAATAATTAAGATATTTTTTATAAAAGGAAAATATTTTTTTATGTTTTAATTAATTTAAAGCAAGAAAACGAAATAAATTTATAAAATTTGAAAGAAATTTTATAAAAGGAAAAGAAATGGAAATCAAGAAAGTTTGGAAATTAAGTAATAAGAATATATAATATAAATTAAAATAATTTTATAAAAGGAAAAAAAAAAAAGAAATCAAGAAATATAAGGAAAACAATTTTTAAGCTTTAATTAATTTAAAGCAAGAAAGAGAAAAATTAAATTTATAAAAATTTACAGGGAATTAAAAGATACAAAAAATAAAAATGTTTATTTTGGTATATTATTTTTATTAAGGGCAAATATGTCATTTGCATCAATAATAAACATGGCATTTTGTTAGTAAGGGTAAATTTGTTATTTATTACAAAAGTTAAGAAAAATAGTTGACTTTTTGATTTGACCATTACATGTGATCGAAATTTCTAATGTTACACATTTTGGAAAAGCAGAAAGGGTCATTTGTAACTTTTTAAACTATTGTGGGATCATCCAAAAGTTTACCAAACCACAGGGGTTATGTGTAATTAACCCACATATATTATTAAAGGGTCAAACTTTATTTGATGACTTCATTTAGAAGGCATGTTGTTAGTATCAAATTAGTAGTTCAAAATAACTGTCTTAAAATAGTTGCATTATGGGATACAGGGGCTGATGTGAGCTGTATTGAGGTATGGTTGCTTCCTTCAAAATTAATTGAAAAACAAAAGAAAATTTAAGATCTGCAAATGGTTCCAAAATTAGTATTACATACAGACTCACAGATGTAGAAGTAATATTCTCCTCAACAACTGTGAATGTATCTTTTTTTTTAGCCAAAGATCTCACTAATCAAATACAAAAAAATAGAAGAACAACTGCAACAAGATATTATACAAAATCGAATTAAAAAGTTACAAAGCCAAATTAAGTTGCAAATTTGTGCAGAGACTCCAACTGCATTTTGGAAAAGAAAACAACATACAGTATACCTTCCTTATGAAAAAGATTTTTATGAGAAAAATATTCCTACAAAAGCTAGACCAATCCAAATGAATCAAGAACTCTTAGAACATTGTAAAAAAGAAATTAATGATCTTCTAGACAAAAATATTATAAGCCCTAGTCAATCTCCTTGGAGTTGCCCACCCTTTTATGTTAATAAGAGTTTGGAGATAGAAAGGAGAGTTCCCATATTAGTAATAAATTACAAAGCTTTGAATAAGGTTCTTCAATGGATTAGGCATCCAATTCCAAATAAAAAAGATTTTTTCAAAAGACTTTATGTAGGACCCAAAATAAAACAAACCCACAAGATTAAACGCGAAAGCTACAATCGACGGACGAACGGAATGAACAATGCTGAGGAGAAGAAAAACCGAACACACGAACTAAATCAAATTGATTTAGTTTTGATTGTCCGATTTTTCTTCTCCTCAACATTGTTCATTCCGTTCGTCCGTCGATTGTAGCTTCCGCGTTTAATCTTGTGGGTTTGTTTTATTTTGGGTCCTACAAGTGGTATCAGAGCCAGAATAAAATCTATTTTAATGAAGCTTGTACATTGTAAAGCTTTTGCTGCAGTTTGGATTTTCGACGCAAAAGTTGTTCAATTAGCTCCGGTTTTGCTTCAGGTAATTTTACAAGGCCCAAAGCCTTTGATATATATTTATCTTGGTCTGAGTGCAATTACAATTGCATAGATTCAAATTGTTCGTTGGCTCGAATCGTAGCATCAGTTTGATCTTCGTGGCTATTTAATTGGGTCCTACATCTTGAATAGAATGTGTTAAAATTGTTTTGCCTGTATAGTAGTTAAAGATGTCTTCTTTACCTATCCATCAGAAGTGTCATGTTTTTGTCTTTGATGCCAAAAAGAATTATGAACTCTGGAGTCAACAGATGGAGGATTTCTTTAAAAGTATTGGAATATGGCACGTGATTGAGTCGGGATTTGAGTCAGAGTTTGAAGAAAGTAAAGAATCAAAGATAAATCAATATCAGTATCAATTGGCTATGCATTATTTAAGAACGAATGTTGAATTAGATGTATGCAGAAAATTCATGGATGCAAAGACAGCCAAGGAGTTCTGGAAAAATTTGAAAGATTCTAATCGAGGAAACAGTGACGTCGTTCAAATAGTCAAATTGCAGGAATATGCCGAGGAGGATGAAGACATTAAAAGTGTTGATATGGTCAAACAAGAAGAAGAAATTGTTTGTGTCTCAGAACAAGAGCGAGAGATTGAAATTGATGATCACGTAGATAAAAGAGATCATGTGATTGTTGAAGAAGTTATTGAATCAAAGGATAATAACTTCTTGGAAGCTAATGAAACAGAAGAACAAAGTGATTATGTGATTAGTGAAAACTTTGTTGAGTCAGATAAAATTGTGACAGTGGAGCCTTGGGTTTGCAAGGACATTGTTATATCTAAAGGCATTGATGAGATTAGCAATATCGATGGAAAGCTCTGTTTTGAAGATGAACGGGTAGATATCAGTGAGTTCTTTGACCAGACTGATAAATTTGATAAGGTTTTATCAGAATACAAGTTCGTGTCCACATCTTATTTAAAGGTGATGTCTCGAGTTTGCGAGAATGTTTTTGGCATCTGCAAAGTTGATTGCAGGGTTATGAGAAGTTGAACTCAAATGAAGAAGAATGGGTGGATATGAATAAATTCTTCGCTAAAGAGGAGTTTCCACAGAAGATCCATGGCACAGACAAAGGTGTCTTTACAATGAGTTTGAAAGTAGAGCCAAAAAACTACTACAAGGTGGTGTTTCATGTTGGTTACACTGCGAAAGAGATTTCAATGGAGATTCAAGCTCGTGATGGCGATGGCGCTGCTTTGATCCAAGTTTGGTTTAAGGGAGGCTATGTTGGAAAATAATAATTTAAACCAAACTTGTATTAATTATAATTGTAGTAGGATTTGTTATTTGTCTATTTTCTATTTGGTTTAGTGTTTGTTTTGGGTAACCTAGTTGTTTTAGAAAATAGTTCTGAATCAGATTAATGGTAGGATTCAGGGATAGTTTAGCCTATAAATAGAGGTATTGGGCGATCATTGTAGTCACAAAGAGATACAAAGAAAAACATAGATAGATACACAGATACAAGAGAAACTGAATAGCCTTCAGGTTGTTTCTCGACCAAGCTTTGGCTTAGGTGCGCCGCACAGATTGTGTGCGTGCCAGTTTGTTTATCGTTCGTTATTACAAAGAAGTAATATTCCGCTGTGCGTTAATCTCTTTAATATTATTTTGGATATATATTTTTTTTATATCCTACACTTTACTCAGCTAAGGTCTTCTCAAAATTTGATATGAAGTTTGGATTTTGACAAATTCAAATTCATCCATCTGATCGGTATAAAACAACATTCACAGTTCTATTTGGACAGTATGAATGGAATGTTATGCCATTTTGATTAAAAAAATACACCTTTAGAGTTTCAAAGGATAATGAATGACATATTCAATCCTTACTCAGCTTTTGTAATTGTCTACATAGATGACGTACTTTTCTATTCCGACAATGTGGATCAACATTTCAAGCATCTCAACACTTTTCTACAGGTAGTAAAAGCCAATGGGCTAGTGGTATCACAGAGAAAGGAAAAATGATGCAAACCAGAAGAAAGAAAGCAAAACTGCCCCCAATATCCAAACCAATGGTTTCACCAAAACAAGATGAAGCATCATCTTCCAAAACAAAGGCTCAGGAAAAGCAACCACTAGATTATGCACTCACTCAAAGTGAATTTGAGTCCCTAAATGCAGCATAAGTAGCACAACCCCTTTCAATTGTATCACCAAAAACTTGGGCTGATATAGCTGAGGAAGAAGACGTCTGCTAGCAGGCCCAAATAGAGTCCATCCAGCAATGGGCAGCATCAGCTAGTTTCCAGTTGGTGAAGACATCTCCAAAACTAGCAGTAGCACTAAAAGCAGTTTCACAAACAAATGTAGTGGCATCCAGCCCTACAGCATAAATGAATGTGGTGGTTTCAAACCCCACAACTTCCACTCAAATTTTTACCCCAAAATATATTTTTACAAAAAATCAAGCCTAGAATATTTCAAAAATCAGGGATACGACCTCCTTTGCCAAATTGAGCCAGATTTCTAGGTAAATAACCTATACCAATTAGCCCAAAATATCTTAACCAAAGACACAAATTTCGTACCTTCGACAGTCAACAAAATCCAAAAATTTTATGAATTTATTCTGGTAGACTCAGGTTCTATCACTCTCAAACTTTACACTAAGCCAGCCAAAACCCAAATAACTCACTCCACAGCCCAAATACACAAAATTCTCAAACCAAGTGATTGGAAAACAAACCTCAATACCCAAGACAATTTTCTCAACCATTTTCACCTCCTGGGTATACATATACTGGGATTACAAAGCGGCCTGGTACAATACATTCACAATTCAAAACCAAGCGTACAAGAATTCTTGGTTCTTTTATTTCAAGAGAGGGAACCAATACCAATTCCCAATTTAATTTATACAATGGTGGTCTGTTTATGGCCCAAATCCTAAAATTCTTCCCATAGAAGTTCGTGAAGGATTACAAATTTTTCAACAAAAATTTTACACCTCCAAATGCTTATGCCCCAAACATCTTGCATTTTATCTCCATGTTTGCCCTTTCGTGGATTTATGAATGGAAATTCGAGTTTCAAAAACAAAATAATTATTTTCCACCACAACTTATTAGACAAGGGTACACAAAAAGGTGGAAAGAATTCAAGACAACTGCAGTCCAACCAGTGCAGATTCAAGCTTGCGTTCGAAAGGAACCCATAATACCTGCCGCCAGGGTGATGTACAAGAGGCACAATTTCTTCAACAAAAGGCACTTGCAGCATCAAAATTGGCTTCCATATCCAACAAAAATAAATTTTTCAAACAACTGGAGGATGTGTTAGCCCAACTCAAAGAAACACCTTTACCAACTCCAAAGACGCAAAAGCAGCAACATCAGCACCATCAACATATGTTCAGCAAAACACACAAGTCAATGAACCTTTAATTGATTTGTTTCAAAATGAAGACGATTGTTCTGGAATATTTTCGCCTATTCCATAAACAATAAGTCAGCAAAATAATTTTTTTAAAAAAAATCAAAGGTATAATGATTCAAAGTATGCACATACAGACCTCGTGAGAAATAATTTTTTTTAAAAAAAATCAAAATTGAAATGATTGCATGAATTGAAGAATTGCCTATATATATATCAAACTCTCTAGTGTTAAAAGGGGCAACTTTGGCACCCCGAGAGTTAGACTTTCTCTAGCCAATTCCTCTGCATTCTCTTCTTTTCAATTCCTTCTCTTCTGTTTCTCTACTTCTTCATTCTTTCTCTTTTCTTTTTCAAACACTTTTGTAATAGTTTAGCAAAATAGTTTAGGATTTAGTCCTAAACTCTTGATAGAAGACATTCTTAGGAAGCTCTTCCCTTGGGCATCAAGGTAACAAGCCTTAATTGTAAGGCACACATCTTTGTATTTTATTTTGTATTGTTAATATTACCACTGGTTGGTAGTATTAACTTCTGATATATATAATCAAGGGGCTGATTCAACCTCCAACTGACTTGCATTTACTTTCAGTACTTTAATTTTCCTTTTACTTTAGGTATTTTAATTTGATTGTTTTATTATGGCCGGTATTACGGCCTAATTTTGTATTTTTATTTATTTTTCTAGTGGCAGTCCTTCTGCGACCCACTTTTCTTTCCAGTATTTACTTTACTAGTTAAGGGGACACTTTCTCTTCTTGGTCATATATATATATATATATATTTCTCTTCTTGGTCATATATATATATATATATATATGTGACCAAGAAGAGAAAAACGGAAAAAGAGGGAAAAAAAAAAGAGAAATCACAAAAAAAAAAAAGTTTTCAATAGACTTAAAAATGAAAATAATTTAATTGAGTTATTAAATGTATATAGTAATTAATACTTTAATGTAACTACTAATTAAATAATAAAAACAAAACACTAAAATATTGGTCAGAAAATTTAAATTATTTTGTTTGGGTAATTAATGAGTATTAAAACAGGAACTTAATGGGATCCCATGGGGATCCCTATTATTAAGTTCCTAATGGGTCTTGGGTATTTTAAATCACATTCCTTCCTAATCCCTTCCAACTCTTAAATTAGATGGATAATTGGTTTTCCCTACCCAATAATTTCACACCCATTAAATTTCTTCCCAATTCCAGCTTTAACTAGTACTATATTGACTAAGTTAATTATAATATATTTAATTTTATCCGCTTATTTATTTTGTAGTTTTGTGGTGGCATGTTTAGTTTTTTTCTTCAGTAAAAATTTTCATCATTATTGTCTACTTATTATAATTATTACTACCTTTAGTTTAAAATAAGTAAGAGATGGAAAATTATCGCAATGTTTGAAGGAGAGTGAGGCAACATCCTCGATTCGGCAATGGCTGAACTCTGCTAGAAGGACAAAAGAAAAGTGTCCAAGAATGAAAACTGGAAACAGAAGAGGAAGGAGGCTGTGGAAAAGGTGCGCCAGCAAGAAGAGGCTTGGCTTAATGATCCTGAGGAGCAACACAACATTCAGCTCAAAGAGTAAGGGGAAAAGGAGAGGTTAAGGCATCTTTAGTAGTTTTCAGTTTTACTGTCACCTCTATCTCTATTTTACAGTTTCTACGGTAAATTCATTCCCACAGACAAATGTATATATCCCTCTAAAAGAATATGTCAATTTTTATTTAAAAATTTAAATTTGTTTTCTAATTAATTAGAGTTGATTAATAATTATTTATACTTTGTATTTTGCATATGAAATAACAACTAAATGGAGTAAAGTATTAAAATTATACTAATAGCAAAGTTCGTATATAAAATTAATAAATGGAAATAAGAAAGAAAACTAATTAAGGGTCTAAATTGTAAATAAATAAAATAAAATAAAACATGGACCCAAATTTATAATGTTGGAGCCACCTCAACCTCTAAAACGGTAAGTTACCACTCTAGCAGACCTGGTCTGGTCTTAGAATGGGAAAGAAGATAATTTGAGGAGAAAGAACAACTCTTCCTTTGAGGCCTTGGGTCAAACCCTGTTTTCAAAAATAATTCTTTTTGGCCCATCCCAAACATGATTTGATTTTGTTATGGGTTTTAAAACACAAAACAAGTTTTAAAACAAGGTGTCAAACAAGACTCTTGAAGAGTATTACTTAAGGAGGAAAAAAAAAGAAAAGAAATATACAAAACAAGGAAATTTGTTTATATAAACGACAAGGAAAAATAATAAGTAAAAGAAACAAAACAAAAAAAACCCGCTACTCATGAAGAGTAATAATGATACCCCTGAAAAGTACAATTGTTACTCTAGCACTTGTACTCTCCAAAAGTATCATTAAAATTTTAATTAATTTTTAAAATAAAAAAATAAAATTGGGAGTAATATTATTGAAGGTACAGATCTTTAACAATAGCACTGAAATTATGAATATTTTTCAGCGGATGCTCTCAACGCTAACTTTGGTAAGTTCCAATTGCTTCGAATCCTCCACTGATTTTGGAATGATTCTGGTTTCCTTGATTGGGCTGACCGTCGGCCGCCAGCAGCCGTAGTGGAGGGAGGCCGGAAACCCCCGGCTACCCTCAACTTTGCTGTGGCAATGGCCTTCAAGCATCGGTTTCCACTATAACACCCCAGCCCTGACCTCCCTATTTCACGTGGAAGCCACAATCGAGATGCCCGCCTAGTTCGCATCAGGACTCATTCATGATATACAGAGTAATCGCTAAATGAATAAGACATTCATTTATTTAAAGTAATAAAACTCCAAACTATATTATATTCTCCAAAAGATACACACACTAATTCACACTATTACATTTAGTACTTCAAAAGGCTAAAACTACAATACTATCGTTCCAAAACCTATCAAAAGATCCTTCATCCGCATCACGCTAGTAGCGATTACTCCTGAGATCTGTTATATGCAAAATATCTAGGCGGTGAGCTTCCATAAACTCAGTGAGGTCGCATTATTAAAATCATTACTGAATAGATAATTACCGGCACATAACACATAATTTCTACGCAAATAAGGAAAAACACGTAAGAGATAGAAAGAGTATAATCAACAAGCTATAACGAGGATATATATGACCCTTCAAAAAGCATTACCGACTATACTTTACCTGAACTTGGACACTGTGAAAAAAATGTAAAACTGGTACACTATACAATGTTAACTATGACATTGTACAATGTGAAACTGACACTATACAATGTGAACTGTTCCGCGTCAACAAAGCCCACAACTAAACTATAACTGTGGTAACTCTAGAGATATTACCGAACTACCTATTTAACCATTTAGTCGGAGCTCAAACCCGATGCTGACGCGACGATTTCAACAACTAAACAGGGTTTGGGCATCCCAACTGGAATGCACAACTAACTTTAACACTCAACACTTAACATGAACACTTAACACTTACACTTACACTTAAAGTACAACTTCACAATAATTTCAGTCATACGATAAACTTAGATAGATACTTCACTTATACACATAACTCGATATCGGAGAACACATATATCAAAAACATTGCACTTTACATACTCATAAATCACAATTATACACATAATTTATAACGCATGCATTTCACTATATATGAACTTAACATTAATCATAAATAAAGCATGCTAACTCATTTGGTACTAATTAAAATATTTAAACCCTTTAGTGAGACTCACCTCGTATATATCGCTAATACTTTGTAAGCAGATCTGCATTATATAAATATCATACTTTAGACTTTATTCGTGAATCTAACTAAATCTCTAAATTCTAGGTTTTTATAAAAATAACTTCTATTTTATTAAGTAATTTTATAAGGAAATAATGTAAGTTTTATGCCGTAAAACTATTTTACTTATGCCTATTTTTAAAAGGAATTTATAACATTTAAACTTTATTTTTAAGTTATTCTGAAAATACCTAAAAAATATACCAAAAATTATAATAACTACTAATTTAAGAAAATAGGGATTTAAAACCCTTTAAATAGTCGTAAAAATAGTTTTAGTAAAGATTTATAAAATGAATTATAACGAAAAACAAAAGAATTAAAATTATAGAAAAATCAAATTTTCTTGAAAACCAAACGGTTAATTTTAACCGATTTTGAATCGGTTAAAACCGGTCATCTTGAAAACCAATCGGTTTTAACTAATTTTGAATCTGTTAAAACCGGCCATCTTGAAAACCAAGTAGTTTTCCCCGTTTCAGAAACGGTTTTCCGATTTTCTTGAGAAATGATTTGTTTTACCCGCCTGTTGATCGGTTAAAACCGATCAAGCCCAGAAAACTTGATTTCCAAAATTTTGCTTCAGTTTTTTTCCAAATCTTTCATAGAAATCATTTTTTCTTTAATTCTTTTTGCTAAAATCATTTCTACAGCATCCCTACCACATTTATATCAATCCATAACATTTTAATCAACATTAAAACATGAAGATTTGGATAAAAATCCTTAAGAAAGGTAAAAACATTATTTCGTCCATTTTCATGTTTCTTCCTAGGGAGTCTCTATCACGTTAAGGTAACCTATTTTGATCACCTTTTACGGGAAGCGGGAAGCGGTGGAATCGGTTTTACCCAATTCCCAGTCAGTACTACCGATTGCCTTATCTTACCAATCGATTTTACCCTTTTTGGAATTGGGTAAAACCGATTGCTTATCCTAGCAATCAGTTATAACCGATTGGTCCCTATTTTTTTCATTTTTCACGTATTTCTAATTTCTTTATTTTTATTCCATAATTTCTAAAATTAAACTAATATTTATTTTTATTTATCCTTAAATATAATCCTATACTTAAATCAATATCTGAATTCTAAATTAAACATCCCAATTTCTAAATTAAAATCCAAACCATAAAATTTTATAATGAAACTTATTTCTAAGAAAATTCCCAAAACCTTATAATTATACCTAATTAAGTTTAAAAGCTAAAAACATAATAAAATATAAATTATAAATGCCAAGATAGGGTGAGAAACTGCTGGGTCTTACATCCACCGACGTCATCTCCGATCATGAAACTGTACAAACCAGTAGGAGAAAAGAAAGGTAAGCTTGCGGTGAGTTTTGATGATGAAGATATGGATGCTCTTGAGGCTCCGCTACAGCGTGCGCTCATCGGAAAATTCTTCAAGGGGCCATAAGAGTTTAGCAAACCTTCGAACGGATTTCTTAACGGCCAATTTTTCATGGGGTTATCACATCACTCAGATTGATCGATATTAAGTGTTTATCCGGTTCGAGGAAGACTTGGATTATCAACGATGCTTTATGCATGGGGTTTTAAACTTTGGTTCCTAGTCTTTGTGAATTGTTAAATGGACGTTAAAATTTAATCCGCAAGCAGAGTCGTCCATCGTACCGGCTTGGATTTTGATTCCCTTGTTGCTTTTTCAGTTATACAATGAGTGGAGTTTGATGACGATCGGTAACATTTTTGGGAAATGTTAGAAGGTAGATTATGTGTTCTCAACCCTCTCAAAATCGAGGGATGCTAGGGCATGTGTAGAGGTAGATCTGCTATAGCTGATTTACCAGATTCAGTCTACTTAAAAATATGGGGTAAGGAATTTGTTCAATTTGTTGAGTATAAATGGCTGCCACACTACTTTACCAAATTCTTTAAAGTAGGCCATACTCAGATTTCATGTCGGAAGGGAAAGCCAATGGAAAAGTAGTGTACAAAATCAACCAATGAAGAAGGAGTGTGCAAAATCACCAATGGAGAAGGAGTGTGCAAAATCAACCAAAGGAGATGATGGGAAGGGTAAAACAAAGGAAAGGGGAAAGGATTTTGTAAAGGGACTAGAAACTGGCATTAAAAAGGTTAAAGAGGTTGGTGTTGGCACGTTATGGGATCGATTGGATTGTGGGAAAAGGGAACTGATTGATCGGGTAAAGACAACGACGGCAGGGTCGTCGGGGGTGATTGAAGGACTAGTACAAGAAATCGGGGTGGTGGAGTCCATGGTGGCAACCGGAGCTATGGTGCCATATATGGCTCCTGGTTTTCAACCACAGTCTTTGGATCTCATTTTAGTGGAGGACGTTAAAGATGACGAGTGGGACGATGGCCATACAGACTTAGCAGCTGGCCATGGACACTCATCTCAACCCAGCACCACGCTGGAGGTTATGAAGAAGCCAGGCCAAACGCTCAGCGCCATGCCTAGCATTGAGGTGCCTCGCGAAGCTCTGCCTAGCGCAGGCACACACCAAGCCCCAGCAGCAGTAACCAGTACTGGCTCTCAGTACGTAACAGTCCCCACTGCTGGCCTCCAGCGCACAGCATATCCCCGTGATAGTGCCCTTGCGCACAACTACGCCTGGCGTGGCCCCTGCCACTGCGCCCAACGCAACGTCCATGGAGGGCGAGTGGGTAGCCAACCCTAGTGCCGGCGAGGGAGCCAAGGCCATGTTGGAGGGTGCCAAGAGGGAGGATGCTACAGGGAACAAAGATTTGCCGGTCTATAAGAGGCAGAGGGGAGTCTCGGACTCTACAATATAAGTCATTGTGGACAACACTCGGGCTGAGGGCCTCTCATAGTCGCTGATCTGCCAAGCCATAGCAGAATGCTAGGACAATTTATAGAGTACTCCGGATGAGGTTCGGTTTCAAGAGGTAGCTCGAGGGGACAGATCGGGTAGTCGTACTTCAGGGAACACTGGCCAGGTGGCTACGCTGACCCCATTCAAGTTAAATTTCAATAACTCCTTCTAGCCACTTTTGCCAGGGAGCAGAGGTGAACAGAGTTTGCTGGATGCTATTGGAGAAAGGGGTGCTACTCCACAAAAGGCACGCATCAAATATCATGAGGTTTCCTGGACTATTGTTATGCGACAGCCCGCCAGGTTAGATTCTTGATCTTATCGTTTTCATATGGCATGGCTCATATGGAATGTGAGGGGCATTATATCACGTGCTTATTTTAATCGAATAAAATCACTTACTAAATTGCACCGCATTTCTTTGTCGGCAATTTTGGAACCTATGATTGACCGGGATAATTTGGAGGAGATCAAGGTGAGGTTTGGGTACCATGTGGCTCTCTCATCTGTAAACGGGAAAATTTGGATTTTCTATAATATAGATTACGATGCATATGTTGAATAACTCGAGCAGTGTATGCCATTTGAGCTCTCACACCCCTATTTATTGGTGCCTTGTGTGGTTAGCTTTATATATGGGTTACACTTTGAGGTTCAACATCCCGTTCTATGGGAGGACTTGTTAAGATTGCAGGATAGCAAGCCATGCCTTTGTGTTGGAGATTTTAACGTCATTGCCTCTCTAGACGAGTATCGGGGATTTGTCACAGAGATGTGACCCCTATTTAAGAGTTTGCCAATTTTATTAGTGCACCAGGTTTGTCAGAAACACCTACCTCAGGGGCGGAATTCACCTGGGTGTGGTACATATCAGTCAGTGGCAGCCGGGCCAAGAATCAGAAGCGTCTGGATAGAGCACTAGTTAATCAGGAGTGGCTGCACAATTTCCCAGGGTGTGAGGTGAAGGTACTCATCCGAGCAACGTCTGATCATGCTCCATTACTTTTGTAGCCAGTATCCTTCATACCTACAACTACGAACTCCTTTAAATACCAACGGATGTGGGAGAAAACAGAGGCCTTCATGAACGTCATCAGGGAGAGCTGGGGGAAGCAGGTGAGGGGGGGGGGGGGACTATGGTATGCTCCGGTTCTCTTTGAAGCTACGGGGCCTTAAGCAAGATTTAAGGGAGTGGAACAAGACTAGTTCTGGCAATGTTACCTCTAATGTGGAGATAGCCGAGCAGGAGGTCGATTGGTTGCAGGCCCTATACGATACAGGCGGAGGGGGTGCAGAGTTATGTGCATTGTATAGGGGTGAGGCCATTTTAGCATAACGTCTACTGGAGTAGGATATTTTCTGGAGGCAGAAGACCCGGGTTTGATGGTTAAAGGAGGGTGAGTAGAACACCAAAATTTTCCACGCCAGATTGCAGAATCACTTGAGTAGGGTAGGTATTTTTTCCATTAGGTCACCGAGCGGAGATAACTTTTTGGGCCAAGCCAAAATAGGGCAGGAAGCTGCGCATTTCTTTTAGGAGCTATTTACGGCTGAGGATGGAGATCCGAAATCTCTACATGATCTACTTGATATTGTCCCATGCCTGCTAAGGGAAACTCCTCTCCTACTGAGGTTGGTGACCCTAGAGGAGTTAAAAGAGATTTTATGGGACTTGGATCCGAATAGTGCCTCGGGGAGTGATGGCTTCTCTGGCTCTTTTTACCATTTCGCGTGGGATGTGATCAGATCGGATCTGCTTCTTGTAGTTCATGGATTCATGGCAGGGCAATTGCAAGCACTCTCATCACCCTATTGCCAAAGAAGAAGAATCCCCCACCTTTGCAGACTTCTGACCCATCAGCCTTTACAATTTTCTCAACAAAACCTTTACGAAAGTTTTGTGTGGAAGGTTGAAGGTTCTACTACCAGAAATTGTATCCCCAGAGCAGTTGGCCTTCTTACCGGGCAGAGAAATTGTAGATAATGTACTTCTTGCTCAAAAATTGGTGAACTCTCTGAATAGAAAATGCCACGAAGGGAATATTATCTTCAAGCTAGATATGGTGAAGGAGTTCGATAGGGTGTCCTATGCATTCCTAAAAAAGCTAACGTTGAAGATGGGGTTTCCGACCCTTTTTGTCCGGCTAACTCTAGGAAATCTCAAAGCAGCGTGGTTTTGTGTACTGATCAATGGTGAACCCCATGGCTTCTTCCAGGCAAGGAGACTTATTAAGCAGGGAGACCCTTTATCACCATTTTTATTCATATTAATAGGGAAGGCTTTTACTAGGGGTTTAAAAGCCCGTGTCGAGAGGAGGTTGGTGAAACCTTTTTACCACTCCCAGAGGGACCCCTGAGATATCACACCTGAGTTTCTCTGAGGATTTATTGGTCTTCCTGAATGGGAGTAAGGAGCCTATCCGGGGCTACACGAAGTTTTTGCACGTATATGAGGGTGCTATGGGTCAGAAGGTTAGTGAGCCAAAGTGCTTGTTCTATCTCCCCATGAGGTTGCAGGACCAAAAGCCTTTGTACCGAAGCTTACAGGAACGAGAGTCAGGATGTTTCCTTTCACGTATTTGGGATGCCTGATCAGCCAAGGCAGGTGCACCAGATCTTATTTCCAGCCTCTGCTGGATAACCTACATGCTCGTTTGACATGTTGGTAAGGGAAGTACCTCTCGCAAGGGGTAGGCTTCTATTGATTAGGCATGTGTTTGTCCACCATGCCTATTGTCATGGAATTTTTTGCTTTCTGACAACCACCGTCAAACGCCACCGATCTCTGGCAAGTCTCTGTCAACTCTCGATGGAGGTTTAACTGACAAGGACTTAGTAGGATATTTAAACACACACACACACACATACACAAGTACGGCCAATGACCAACCTTAGCTTTATTCACAAACCAATTCAGGCCGTGAGCTTATATACTCACAAAGCTCACTCGCAGAGGACAGCCCCCAACTACTAGGTTCAACAGCACAACGACCCTTGAATCGCGGATGTGGGAGACGTGGGATGCATGGCACACGCAGGCCACCAGCGCAAAGCAAAGACTAGCAACCGTCGAGCCACAACTACCCAGTACGCAATCGTCATGCTCGAACCATTCTTGCCCCTTGCCGTGCACATTTCAAGGCTCATGACAACTCTCACAACTAGCGCTAAGGGTCACAGCACCGCGCCGCTCCCCTTCGTACCTCTACAATCCCAACCCGAGCCAACTCATTCCAAACTACCTAACCCGAGTCACAAGTGTCCAACACTTATCCAAACTTAGCATCAATGATCCCCCAAAGTAACGAGCCACAATGGTTCACCTTAACTGTTAAGCCAAGCATTACCATCCAATAGTAATATAAAACCTGAAAACTTAGAAGTGACAAGTTGGGGTATCAGGGTGTATCAAAGTTAGCCAACTTTCAAACCCCTCCCAATCTAGCCACCGAAACTTCAAAGACCCTTCAATCTATGGACCATCAAATTTATGCTTAGCCCTAATCTGTTAACTGTTAACATAATGTGATGTCGATCATCGATAAATGACGTCACCGCCGGTCGGCCCAATTAACCCTGTAACACCTATCCACTACTGGGCGGCCTTCAAACCACTCAAGGGGATAGTAGGTAAATCGAGACTATTTTATCCTTATTTTGGGGATCACACGACTGAAAGTAAAAGAGACACTGCTGTGCCTGGCATAGGGTGACACTGCCAATTGAGGAGAATGGTGTAATGGTCCGAAGCATGAAGAATGTAGTTAAGGAGTTCTCATGCAAGATATGGTGGAAGTACCACAACTCACGAGCTCTATAGACCCAGTATTTGGGAGCGCTACCCAAATCGGCCAGGTCTTCATGGGTTTGGAAACGTTTGGAGGAGGTGGAGCATGTTATGGAAAAGCACACAAGTATATTGGTAGGCGATGGTTCAACACTGGTCTTGTTTTTCAATTGGACAGGGAAAGGTTTTCTATCTATTTTTTTGGACCCGAAGGACATTAAAGACCCTCAATTGACACTGCAGTAATTCTGGAACATGCGAGACTTAATATGAACCCCTTTTCAGGTTTTTTTTTTGGAGGAGTTATGGGAGTGTATTGAGGGGACAACCCTCTGTTTCAAGAAGCGTCCGGACCGCCTGATATGAAAACCAGATGTGCGAGACTGCTTCTCCATCAAATTTACTTATGGAGTGATCCAGAAGAGGGGTAGTGTGGTGTGCTCAGATCTTGGGTCCAAGCCCCTCCCACTCAAGCACTCAATCTTTGTGTGGCATTTACTAAATGGGATACTACCTATGGATGATGAGCTCAGAAGACTGGGTTTTCAGCTGGCTTCCAAATGCCCTTTCTGTGGCACAGAGAATACGGTGTTGCATGTGTTTTATGAGTGCCCAGGGGTCAGGGAGATCAAGGCACACATGGGGGCTCATCTGCAGGTTGCTCTGTTGACCGTTAGGGACCTATGAGACTTATTAGACCTTTTTGGTGTAGAGATGACTTTGAAGTTGCACGACTTCCTAGAGTGGTATCTACTATCGTCCCAGTAGCCGTCTGTTAGGAGATTTGGCTAGCCCACTGTAAGGCATTCCATGAGGGTTTGAGAGTAGATTCAAGCCAGATGTGGACTGTGGTATTTAAGTCCATCTACGATTTACTGTCTTTGGCACCTCCAATGTACCAATCTTCGACAGCATTTTTGCATAGCGCTGTGCTACCTTGCTGGGCTTACCGCAAACGGAAAGAGGAATGTATAGTGATTTGGAGCATGCCACCCTTTGGCCGCTTCAAACTGAATGTAGATGGCTCATTCCGAGGGAATTTCGAGGCCCTCAGGGGCTGGTGCAGTGCTAAGGGATTCATATGGCAGAGTGGTTTTTGCGATCAATGCTTACCTTAAAGCCCTCATGAGCTTCCAAGCCGAAGAACGAGCACTGCTGATTGGACTCAGTATCTGTGATCGGTTGGGTTTATAGTAGGTCGATGTGGAAACAAACTTCAGGGTATTGTTATGGGTTGTTCAAAATGGGTCATCCCTTTGGCTATCGGCAGCAACATTGGCAATAATCTCCGATCTAAAGCATTTGTTTGGGAGTATCTTTCATGTCTATTGTGAAGGTAATGTTGTAGCAGATGAGCTGGCCCAACTGCGAGTTTGACTGCTCACACAGACTTCTTTGTCTATTCCACCCTTCCTAGGAAAGTTAGAGGTTGGGTAGGTTTGGATGCTAGGGGCTTCCCTGATATCCGCATCTAGTCTCTTATTGTATAGGTTGCATAAGCATTTTGCATCTATGTATAACTAAGGTAAGGCTCATTACATTCCCCTTAGTCCTTTTTTATGGCGGTTTTGCCATTAATAAAGGTTCCCCAAGTCCCCCAGCCACTTAATCGGCTGTTACCTAAAACAAAAAAGGTTCTTTTATTTTATTTTATTGTAGACAAGTTAGATAAAGATTTGTTGATTATCTTCTTTATGCAAAATTATAACACGAACTCAATAATTGATAAGGTGCAAATACTTTCATGATTGTTTTGTTCTGATTAAGAAATGGTATTTCTTCCACTTTACTCAAAGAGAGTACCTGTAATACTCTCTTCAAGTATCTAACATTGGGAGAACAATACTCATGGATACTGGTCATGTGTATATTTTTTATTTTTTTAAAAAAGAAGTCTATTCAAAATACTGGAAGAGAGTACCGTGATATTCTCTTCCAGTATCTAATATTATGTGAACAGTGCCCGTAATATTGTCTCAAGGTACTCTATTCAAGATATTGAAGAGAGTACCTGTGAATATTCCCATTAAGAGCGTAATACGTACAAAATTCTCTAGAAGTGCGTAAAACTTTTAAAATTCTTTTTCAGGGCGTGATAATATTTTAATGCTATAAATTAATTGTTAATGTCTATTTTACCTCCTTATAATGTAAAAGAAATATTTAATTATTAAACTTATTTCATAAATTTTAATAAAATAGTAAGAAATATTCTCTCTTTATAAATCAAATATAAATATAAAATTACATCAAACGTGAATATCTTTTATTAGGACTCAAACATCAAACAAACTTTTATAAAAAAAAAAAAAATTGGTAGAGTATGAAAATGAAAACAAAATTCGCCTTCACATTTCAATTCAACTTCCTTTGAACTTGAGCACCATTGCTCTTCACTGGGAGGTTCTACGTCAATAAAGGCCGATTTTAGTTGTTTTAATCAAGGATATGATCACAAGGATCAAGGGGATCGGAGGAACAACAACCTAGAGGCAGAAGAAATGGCACACGACATAATTAAGACCACCAGACCACATCCTTTCTATAGTCAACAGTTTCTACATAGATCCTGAAAGACCATGCAAGAAATCAGTTAGGAGGGGAGGAAGAACCTTTTTCGCCATCACAGAAGCACAACCATAGTTCAAGGCTTGTTTAGAAGCCATCAAGGATTGTTCAGTAACCAGACATCTTTGGTCATTCTCCTCACTGATTGTGAATGTCCCAGTTAATCTTAAAGGATACTTATAAGAATAGGGATAAGTTACAATCACGTTTTGTATTTAAAGTCTCAAGAAGCATGGTTCGAAAGGCACATGATGCTGCCCGAAACTTGCTTTGTTTATAATACAGGTTTGGTTTTATAAAGTACATTTGGTTGTAAGCATGAAGCAAGTCAGTCCCAACCTATTCCCCTTCCCTCATATCCACGAAGATACAGATACAAAAATACCTTTGATGCTTCAATTTGTTTCATCGCATTAGCAAGCATCCGGCCTTTTGCTTGAAGAACATAATCTCATTCCTCATAGTTAAGCGATAATTTCGAACGACTGGGCATTATCATGAAACCGATCTCTAGCAAAGAATATTAACTAGTATGAATCAACCTGATTATGAAGTGGAAAGAAGGAATCACAAGCTCTAGGATTGGGAGAATTGGAAAGTTTAGGGCTTGCTGATTTGGGAAATCTGGAAAGAAAGGAAAGAATTTTCGGTGTTTTTTTTTTTTTTTCTTTCGAATCAAAATTTATGGTCGAATCAATTCTTTTAGGTTTTCTTGATGAATCTAATATTGAGGTATGGGTTTCTTTATTTATATAGGAAGTATGAAATATTAATTTTAGATTTTAAAAGGGTAGTGTTGGTATTAAAAATTTATTTAAAGCATAAACTATTTTTATGCCTTTAAGAAGAATTTTAAAATTTTAAGGCCCTTTTAAATAATTTTGAATCTTATCACGCCCTTAATAAGAATTTTCCCAATATAGAAATACATAATCCAAACAACCTCAAAAGTGTTCCCGCCCAAACTAGACTCACCTCGGTCTCTATTGTCTAGGCATGATGGTTACAAAATGATTTTGAAAACATATATTTAAAAAACAAATTAATGAAAAAAAGTGTATTTAAATTGTAAAAATGTGTAGTTTAATAGTAAATTTTTAATTGAAAATGATGAAAAAAATATTATAATGTATTAAATTTATTATAGAATATATATATATATATATATATTAAACAAACAGCGCTTGATATTTTTTTGCTTTGTTTGTTTTTATTTTTATTTTTTTGAAAATACACAATTTAGTATAAGAAATATCACGATAAATCGTATCATGTCTTCAGGGCTATTTAAATTATGTAAAGATTTTCATTAGCCAATCTAATAGGATGTCATGACATACATAAAACGCATTTTAAATTGTTCACTTCTTTCTATATTAATAAGCAATGAAAAATTGCTACATCGACCACAATAGATTAATCAATTCCTGATTTTTGGGGAAAAAATCTTGCACGACAAGTCATGACACATATTAAATCAATTCATTTTTCATTCTGCTTCTGCACAAATACCCATTTATAACCCCACAAATTACATGTCTTTAGATTTGTGAATTATTCACCAAAAAACTTCACTTTTAGGCATTGAATTCAATTCTACTTGAATTGGGTTTTTTCTTTCTTCTTGACCAACACTACTACAAAAAGTAGATTCAACAGCGATACTTTAATGGCGGAATAGACCAAAATTGCCATTAAAAAGAAAGTACGGACTTTCTACGGCGGTTTATATAGACCCGCTGTTGAAAGTCATTATCTACGACAGTTGTGAAAAAACCGCCATAGTAAGTGAGCCTTTTCAACGGCGGCTGTCTACTTTCTATGGCGGTTATTAAGAAACCGCCATAGAAAGCCACTATCCATGGTGGTTCTGAAATAACCGCCATGGAAAATTGCTTTCTATGGCGAGTTTCTATAAAAGAAAGAGAAAATCTTGATATCATGTTCAGATATATTGTTTTTGTGTGTGTATATATATATATGTATATTTGATTTTAATCAAACTATGTGGACATCATTTTCTAACATGTATTTTTATCTTTTTTATTGTTTGATTGAAACAGGTCACACACTTGGATGAGGTCGTGAATTATGGGATAAAATTTTCAGGGATCAGAAGATAGCGAAATGTTGAAGTTGTGAATTTGTTATTTTTAACTGTCGGAATTGATGTAAAACTGAATTGGCTATTATTTGAAGTTGTTGGAATCGTCACTGTTTATGTTTATTTGACAGGGAGTTTAGTTACATTTATAGGGGAGACTCTGTCGAATTTTCTGTAAAATTGAATTTCTTGTTGTTTAGAGTTGTGTGTAAAGCTTCACTGTTTATTTAACAGGGAGTTTTGGTTAAATTTACAGGGGAGGCTCTGTCGAAATTGATGTAAAACTGAATGTGCTATTATTGAAGTTGCATAAAACTTCACTATTTTGTTACATTTATAATGGAGACTCTGTCGAATTTTCACTGAAATTAAATTTCTTTTCGTTTAGAGTTGTTTAAAACTCCAATATTGATGTTTGTAATATTTAAATTTAAACATATTATCTGCATCATCTGAATTTTGTATAAAGGGGTAAGGCGCATTACTCACGTCCCCCTCTTTATAATTTTCCAACTCTTAATTCTAATAAAAGAAGGTATAGATGCAAAGGAAGATCTAACTAGCTAGCATATATATGAGAGATATAGAAACGATCGACAATTAATTAAGACTTTACATGGATACGACATTGAGTTATACTTGTAACCAATTGTGAAGAGTATTAATTGCCACTATGGATGTTTATTTTCACATAATTGAATTTTGTATACAGGGATAAGGCGCATTACGCACGTCCACCTCTTTATATTTTTTCGACTCTTAATTCTAATAAGGGCAAACACCTCAAAACCCCCCTGTGGTTTGCGAAAGCTACACATAACCCCCCTGTGAAAAATAAAGCTATAGATGAACCCCCTATGATTTTTCGAAGTCCGTAAAGTGATAAAAATGACTAAAGCTAACGGCGAGTGTGCATCATGTGCGTCTCTTGACAGGTTTATGCCAAAGTAATAGGGTATGTGACCAAAATACCCCTATCACCATCATCTTCATCTTTCATCACATTCAAGCGACGAGCCCGCAAATGAAAGCTTCGAACGCGACGACAACGCGAAGAACGGCAGAAGACGAAGACGATGACGATGACGATGACGATGACAACAATTCCTTCTGAAGAAGATGACAGCAGACCTTTGGAATCAAAACCGGAAATTGCAGAACCTTTGTTCTACAATTTCCAGTTTTTGAAACGCCGGAAATTACAGAACCTTGTCTCTGTATTTAGGTACATTTAAGCCATTGCTTAGATGCCATCACCCTCAGTTTCAGGGCATTCTACCACATCCATCGTTGTCCTCTGCACGTTCTTGTAGGGGTATCTCATTGTAACGAGCACATAGGTGAAGGAGGAGGGAGTATGTTTTTACAGAGCCGATGTTCATACATGCATGCATCTTCCCTGTCAATTCAATAAGTAGTAATCTAGGAAACAACTACAAATGGTTATGTTTTTTCATATGGTTTCACTAAATTTGTTCCATTAATTCCATACATATAATAAAGAGGGAAGCCTTCCAGAAGCTTGCAATGGCACTCTGCCTTTCTCCTCAACAGCAGAAACGATAGAACCCAACAACATAAATGGTACAACCCAACAACATAAATGGTACAATACAGCAACATAAACGGTTCAACCTCTGGATTCGCCAAAAATGGTTCTGCAATTTCCAATTTTGGAAACACCGAAAGGTTCTGCAATTTCCAACTTTGGAAACGCCAAAAATTACGGAACCTTGGTTCTGCAATTTCAGACTTTGGAATTGCCAAACCGAGCTTTGCCGCCGTCGTCTTCTCTGTTGTCGCATTGTCGTTGACATCTTCTCATCTTCTTCATCTTCATCTCCGACTACGGAAGATGAAGAAGTGAATGGATTTTGAAAAAACTTTTGTTTTTTGGTAATTTGGGTAATTTGAGGGTTAATGTTAGGCTAAATTGGGCAATTCACCAGAACGCCATTAGCTTTAGTCATTTTCGTCACTTTACCGACTTTGGAAAATCATGGGGGGGTCATCTATAGCTTTATTTTTCACAGGGGGGTTATGTGTAGCTTTCGCAAACCACATGGGGGTTTTGAGGTATTTGCCCTTCTAATAAAAGGAGGTGTAGATGCAAAAGAAGATCTAACTAGCCTATATATAAGAGATACAGAAATGATCGACAATTAATTTAGACTTTACATGGATAAGATATTGAGTTATACTTGTAACCAATTGTGAAGAGTATTAATTGCCGCTGTGAATGTTTATTTTCACATAATTGAATTTCTTGATTTACTTTATTTAAATAGAGATAAGTAGATAGAAATTTAGAAGTAAAAATCTTACTAGTAATTCAATGAAAATTGCTATTTTTGAACTTTTCTTATAATTATTATGAAACAATACTTTGAAAATTTTTGAGGCCTAAAATAATGGATTGGTTAACTGAAAATTTGAAATTTATTTATTTTTTATCATAGCATAAATGCTGGAGTTTGTATATAATTAATAAATATAATGTATTTTACTATAAAAATTGATCAATATTAAATTGCATATTTATTTTGAATTAAAAAAAATTTTGGGATTAATTTACAAAAAAGAAAAACTAAAAATTATTAGGAAAAGAGGCGCGCGCGGGAATTCTCTCAATTTTTTCCGACACTTTCTAAGGCGGTTAAAGATAAACTACAGTAGAAAACCAATTTATTATGGCAGTTTAAATTAAAACCACCATAGAAAGGGCGTTTCTACGATGATTTTAATAAAACCCGCCATAGAAAGTTCGTTTCTACGGTGGTTTTAATTAATAAAACCCGCCATAGAAACTTTTGTGGGTCGATCGGGCGGGCGGGTTATATCAATTTATTTCAAAGAAGGTGTTTGAATTTTAAGGGAAAAATTGTTAGCTTCCTCTATTTTTCTCTCCAGCTTACCGTCGCGTCCCCTCATCTTCTGCGAGGATCGTCGCCGGCGCCCATCCTCTTGCCGCCGATTTTCCATCTTGTCTTCCCCCAAAGCTGTTCTTCCGCCGGCGTTGATAACCAGACTCGCCGTCACCCAACTCCGGAGATGGTTTCTTAATCGACCATCACCCACCACTTGGAGTTAATCCCCCACCAGAATTTCACCATAATCGGTCCTTGTTGTGGGCTTCAAATCATAAAAAAGGTTATATCGAATAGTTTCAACTTTATTTAAACTTTAGAAATTTTATTGTTACTTGATTATTGTTATTGGCCTAGGGTTTATTGTTAGTGTTAAATTCTGGTTTGGTGAGATGATGAATGATTGAATTGTTTTGGCTTTGGTTGGTGGTTATGAAGCTGGATGTTTTGATAGAAGTGTTGCTTACTATAAGCTATGTTTTTATGAATGTGTCGCTTAGGGTGAATATGCGTGAAACTGCATGTTGTTAGCGTCTTTTCGATGGGAAATTGAGAGCCAAATGCATGTGGTGAGCAATTGTATATGAATATATTTTATACGAATAATCTCTTTATTTAGTACTCCACTTTTGGGAACTTTGAGAGCAAAATGCTTGTTTTTATACATGGATAGTATAGATTCACCTTTCTTTGCCCCATTTTTGGGTGTCTTTTTAAGAAAAGTTGTTAGTATCTTTTGTGTGGCTCTTTTCATGAAAGAATGCTTGTTTTTATACATTGAGAGTGTAAAATGTCACTTTTTCTTATAAGTTTTAGCTTTCTTAGTCTATTTTGTGTGTCTTCTTTATTGATAATTAGTGAAATGCCTATTTTCATAAATTGAAGGTGTAAAATGTCACTTGGTTTTTCAATTTTAACCTTTCTTAGTCTCTTTTGTGTGTCTCCTTTCATTTAGAGTGTATAATGTCAACTATTTTTTGAAATTAAAACTTTCTTTGCCTCATTTTCGGGTATCTTTTTAAGAAAAGTTTTTAGTATCTTTTGTGTGGACCTTTTCAAGAAAAGGATGCTTATTTTCATAAATTGAAAGTCTAAAATGTCACTTTTTCTTAAAAGTTTTACCCTTCTTAGACTCTTTTGTGTGTCTCCTTTCGTTTAGAATGTACAGTGTAACTTTTTTTTGAGGTTACACCTTTCTTTGCCTCATTTTCGGGTATCTTTTTAAGAAAAGTTGTTAGCATCTTTTGTGTGGCACTTTTCATGAAAAGGATGCTTGTTTTTATACATGGAGAGCATAAAATGTCACATTTTCTTAAAAGTTTAACCTTTCTTAGTCTCTTTTGTGTGTCTCCTTTGGTTTAGCGTGTATAATGTCACTTGTTTTTTGAAGTTACATCTTTCTTTGCCTCATTTTCAGGTATCTTTTTAAGAAAAAAAAAAAAAAGTTGTTAGTATCTAGAGTATGGCTATTTTCATGAAAATGATGCTTATTTTTATAGATGGAGAGTGTAAAATGTCATTTTTTCTTAAAAGTTTTACCTTTCTTAGTATTTTTGTGTGTCTCCTTCGTTTAGAGTGTATAATATCACTTGTTTTTTGAAGTTACATCTTTCTTTGCCTTATTTTCGGGTATCTTTTTAAGAAAAGTTGTTAGTATCTAGAGTGTGGCTATTTCATGAAAAGGATGCTTATTTTTATACATGGAGAGTGGAAAATGTCACTTTTTCTTAAAAGTTTTACTTTTCTTAGTCGCTTTTATGTGTCTTCTTTCTTTTAGAGTGTATAAGTCACTTTTTTTTGAAGTTACACCTTTCTTTGCCTCATTTTCGGGTATATTTTTAAGAAAAGTTGTTAGTATCTTTTGTGTGGCACTTTTCATGAAAAGGATGCTTGTTTTTATACATGGAGAGCGTAAAATGTCACATTTCCTTAAAAGTTTAACCTTTCTTAGTCTCTTTTGTGTGTCTCCTTTAGTTTAGAGTGTATAATGTCACTTGTTTTTTGAAGTTACACCTTTCTTTGCCTCATTTTCGGGTATCCTTTTAAGAAAAGTTGTTAGTATCCAGAGTATGGCTATTTTCATGAAAAGGATGCTTATTTTTATACATGGAGACTGTAAAATGTCACTTTTTCTTAAAAGTTTTACCTTTCTTAGTATCTTTTGTTTGTCTCCTTCCGTTTAGAGTGTATAATGTCACTTGTTTTTTGAAGTTACAACTTTCTTTGCCTCATTTTTGGGTATCTTTTTAAGAAAAGTTGTTAGTATCTAGAGTGTGGCTATTTTCATGAAAAGGATGCTTATTTTTATACATGGAGAGTGTTAAATGTCACGTTTTCTTAAAAGTTTTACCTTTCTTAGTCGCTTTTGTGTGTCTCCTTTCGTTTAGAGTGTATAATGTCACTTTTTTTTGAAGTTACACTTTTCTTTGCCTCATTTTCGGGTATCTTTTTAAGAAAAGTTGTTAGTATCTTTTGTGTGGCGCTTTTCATGAAAAGGATGCTTGTTTTTATACACGAAGAGCATAAAATGTCATCTTTTGTGTGGCGCTTTTCATGAAATCCGAGTTATTGGCACTAGAAAAGGTATTGGATTTTTATTTCGCATAACCTATTTGATTGTATTTCATTTTGCTACTCAATTAAATTTGTTTTTATTCTCTATGGTAGTACTTCAAGGTCGACCGCACTCCATTAACCACTGAGGATATAGATGCTATGAGAAAATTATGCGCTGGTTATATTGTAGAGCATTAGCCAAGTAGTATTTGATGGTTGTTTTGATAGTAATAAAACTTGTTGGCATTATAGTTGTATAAATTTTGGTGGATGCTTTGTAACGTAAACTTCTGTCTTGACAATATTTTATATATTTATTTTAAACTTTCAGAAGCAGGTTCACTCTAAACAAGAGAAAGCTTAGAACTTTCTATGTACGGTAAGGAAACGCCATGGAAAGTTCAGGACTTTCTAAAGCGGTTTTTATACAGCAATAGAAACTGAGCACTTTCTACGGCGGTTTTGTTTTGGTCGCCATAGAAAGTGTTCACTTTCTATTGCGGTTATTTATAAACCGCCGTAGAAAGTCCTAACTTACTATGGCGGTTCCCAACAGCCCAACCGCCGTAGAAAGTCCGTAAACTTTCTAAAACTGCTAGATAAATGGCGGTTCAAATGCTTAAATAACCACCATTAAATGTTGGAAATACCGCCATTAAAGCCACTTTCTGTAGTAGTGCAATAATTTCTATGTCGACATTTATTCGCAGGCCTAGATTATGAACCTTCTATGTCTTCAGATTTGTAATACTATATTTTGTAATACAAAGTGAACTTTCTGATGCAACAGAGGTAGTAATTATTTTTTGGATTCACAATTAGGGAGTGTTGGAAGTGGTGATCAATAAGGGAAAGGTATTGTGACTGGAGATTATAAGTTCAAACTTTGCAAGATTAAAAGAATTAGTTAAAAATGATTGATAGAGAGTAGAATAATAATAATAATAATAATAGTAATTAACAATGAGAATTTTAAAAAATGAAAAATTTTGGAAAATTTCGAGAAACTAACAAAAAAATTATTAGAGTTTGGACGGTAGAGTTGTGTTAAAATAATCATTGGATGCCAATATAGATAATTGTGAAATGTGCATATTGCGTGAAAATATATGTGTCTAGTAATTGTATATACAATTTTCTGCATACATTTTGTAAGTGTACATTTTAACCAATGGTAATTAATACCAAATATTCATTTTTACGCAATTCACACCGTACATTCTAATATCTAACGATAGAAAAAATAGTTCCGTTGTAATTTTACTTCTGACACGTCCTTACACATTTACACTTTTTTTATTCAATGTATTTGTATATCCATACTCTTAAATATAATGTAATTAGGTGCTAAATAAAACATGAAATAATTATTCCATGCCGATATGGATGATTGTGAAATGTGCATATTGGGTGACGATTATTAACTTTTACAAAATATCCAAATCTTCTGTATGTACATTTTTTAGCATACGTTTTTTTGGGTCAATGGTAATTAATACAAAATATTCATTCTTATGCATTCTTTACCATACATTTTAAAATCAACTGTGGGGAAAATAATTTCGTTGTGATTTTTCTTCTGACACGTTTTTACACATTCACACTTTAAAAATTAAAAAAATACACATCACTGGCAAATTTTTGATTCAATATATTTGTATATCCATTCAAAAATACATACTTTTAAATATAATACGACTAATCTAAAGATACCGTAATTTTGTTGGGCATTTTCATGTTGACAAATTTGACTAAAACGCTCATCTTACAACTATATAAAGGGTTCGTCACAGTCATATTTCTTCACAAAACAAACAACAAAGAGCTACATTCCAGTTTAAGTTTTTAAATTCATCGCATTCTTTGGTGTTTAATATCATTTTATTCTGCAAAATTGCTGGAGATGAGGGCCAAAATATGATCAATTTCGTCTCATCCACCACCGGTGGTAATTATTTGCGTCTCTTTCAATTCGGAAAGCTGTTTTCTGATGTTTTTAAAAATAATTTTTTGTGGTTATCTCTCATCTAGAAGAAGAGCGTCGACCGGAGAATCAGCCGGCCGTTCAATCTGAAATGAACCTGCCACAGATCCTAATGTAGAAGACGTTTGTTGCAGCCGAGAGTTCAAACGGAAGCTGAAAGAGGTCAAGACAGAAGCTTCAGAGGCGGTGACGCCACGGCCGCCACCACCGGGTGCCGGAAGGACTTCTCCTACCGTCGCCTGACCGTGTCTTTCCTCCTCAGCACGACCTGCCACCACCACCGGGTTTCGCTTTCCGTCTGCCGACCTTCTGTCCATCATGGAAAGGCTGGAAACTTCCAATACTTCCTCGCCGGCTTCCAGCCATGACCAGGACTATTACCCGGCACATGTCTGGGAACAAATCGACAACCTCAAAAAACTCATCGCAAAACAGGTATATAATTTAACAACCTATCTTTTTTTCAAAAAAAAAAAAACTTTTATTTTATCAAAATTAAAATGGTTACAAAATTACCTACAGGCGGAAATGTTGTGGCAAGCCACGAAGGAGGTTCTGCGGAGGGAGTATGTTGTGGAGGAGGTGGAGGCGTGTAGAATAATTAAACTAAGTTTCCTATTAATTTCTATTTCCTATTCGGTTAATGTTTCCTATTCGTTTGTTTCCTGTTTGGTTTCGTATTTGTTTTAGGAAACTTAATTGTTTTAGAAAATAGTTGCAATCTGAATCAGTGTAGGATTCAGAGATAATTTAGCCTATAAATATATGCCTTGGGTTGCCATTGTAATCACAAAGAAAAACAAAGAAAAATACAAAGATTAGAAAAAGTCATTCGACTTTGTGAACAGAAGTTCTGCCGCCCAAGTATTGGCGTTGCTGCGGTTTCATTGAGTTTTAATCAATTCAATTTGAATGAGCTGTTTCCTTGTTTTGCGTGCATAATTGAAATTAGCTTTGGTGTTTAAATTGGTTTCTACATCAAGATAAAGTTAGTTGATTAGCAACTTTATTTTTCAGTTTTCATTTGATCTGGGTTTGTTCCGGTTGCTGATTTATTCCCGACAGTTGCTATTTTCGTTCGATTGCTTGTGGGCTGATTTAATTTTGGGTCCTACATCTGGTATCAGAGACAGGTTATTTTTTAGGAGTCAAGATGTCTTTTTTATTTAATCCTCCTGAGTGCCATGTATTTGTCTTTGATGGGAAAAATAATTTTGAAATCTGGTGTCAATTGATGGAGAATTTTTTCAAGATGGTTGGTATCTGGCATGTAATTGAGCCAGGTTTTGAAGAACCTGAAAAAGACAAGGAAGGTGAAAAATTAACAGGTGAGGGAAGTAAAGAATTGGAGAAAAATCGTTCTCACAATAATCATGCACTCTATTATTTAAGAACGAAGGTTGGATTAGACATATGCAGAAGTTTAATAGAGGTAGAGACAGCTAAGGAGTTTTGGAACAAGTTAAAAACTACCAATCGAGGAAACAAAAACGATCAAAGAGTCAAACTACAGGAGTTACGGAGACAATTTGAGTTGGCAGAGATGAAACCTAATGAAAAGGTGCAAGAATACATGGCTAGGGTAAAATCCATAGCTGGTCAGATGAAGATCAACGGTGATAAAGTGACAGAAGAGCAGATGGTGTCTAAAGTTCTTCGGACGTTGACTTCGAAATTTCAAACAAAGAAGCAGATTATTGAGGCCATTAAAGATCTTTCTACTTTTTCGTATGCTGATTTGGAAGGAGAATTGGTGACATATGAGATGTCATGTGACAGACCATCTGTTGATGCGGCGTCAGAAGCATTGAAAGCTTTGGTATATAAGCCTCAAGAATCCGATGGTGGTGAAACCAATCAGTAGGGCCAGAATTCTCAAGGGAGAGGACGTGGCGGTCAAAGTTTCAGAGGCAGAGGTCATGGTAAAGGTAATTTTTCTTACCAACCAAAGATTAATCCGGATGCTCAAAATAATGGGCAAAAACGTGATAGGTCTAAAATTAAATGTTATAATTGTGGAAAGATGGGTCACATAAAAAATGATTGTTGGGGTCTTAAAAATAACAATAATGGACATGCTCAAATAGCTGAAAGTAGTGGTGATAATCATGAAACTGTTTTATTTATTGCCGGTGCTGGTGAAGAAGATAAAAGTTCTAAGTGGTACATTGATTCTGGTTGTAGTAATCATATGTGTGGGAGAAAGGAAATCTTTTCTGATCTTGATGAGACCTACAGGAATACAGTGAGGTTTGGAAATAATCATGTTATGTCTGTTGTTGGGAAAGGTAATATTCCTATTACTTTGAAAAATGGAAAGACCAGTGCAATAGGTGATGTCTATTATGGGCCTAATCTTAGTCAGAATTTGTTGAGTCTTGGTCAGTTGCAGGAGAAGAATTATGATATTAATTTTAGGCATGGTATTTGCACAATTCGTGATGAACGGATGGGGATGATTGCAAAGGTAGACATGAACAATAACAGGTTGTTTCCAATCACTCTCAACTATTATAATTCATCTTACTTTAGTACCACTGGCTGTGATGAGAGTTGGTTGTGGCATATGAGATTTGGCCATTTTCATTTTGGCGGGTTGAACTTTATTGTGAAGAATAATGTTGTTTCTGGATTGCCATCACTTAACTTTAAGTCTCGACAATGTGAGTCGTGCGTTTTGGGCAAGAAGTACAGGGAGCTTTTTCCAAAAGGTGAAGTTTGGAGGGCAAAGCAGCCATTGGAGTTGATTCATTCTAATCTGTGTTCTGTTGATGTTCCTTCTCGGGCTGGTAACAAATATTTTATCACTTTTATTGATGATTTTAGTAGGAAGACCTGGGTTTATTTGTTGAAGTTTAAATCTGATGCATGTGATATTTTCAAAAGTTTCAAGGCTTATGTTGAGAAGCAGAGTGGGCGTTCTATTAAAACTCTGAGAACTGATAGAGGCACTGAGTATACGGTGTGTGATGATTTCTTGAAAAATCATGGGATTAAGCATCAGATGACAGCCAAATACACTCCTCAGCAGAATGGTGTTGCAGAGAGAAAGAATAGAACAGTAATGGATATGGTGAGGTCGATAATGACGGCCAAAAGTATGCCTAAGGATTTCTGGGCTGAAGCTGTAGCTTGTGCAGTTTATTTGTCGAACAGGTGTCCAACAAGAAGTATTGGTAAGAAGACTCCATATGAGATTTGGTCAGGAAAGAAACCAAGTATCTACCATCTTAAAGTATTTGGGTGTGTTGCATATGCCCATGTTGCGGATGCAATACAGAAGAAGTTGGATGACAAGGCAGAAAAATGTGTCTTTATTGGTTATAGCAGTAAAACTAAAGGGTATAAACTATTCAATCCTGATACTGGGAAGGTAATTATCAGCAGAGATGTTACTTTTGATGAACAGGGAGTTTGGGATTGGAAAAAGAAGGCATCAAAAATTGTAAAACGATCATCAGCAGTGTATATTGGTGGAGATAATGCAACTGAAGAGCAGTGTCAGCCAGTTCAACAACCAGTTTGTGATTCTTCCACTTCTACAGCTTCCACCTCAATTGGACGTGCGCGAAGAGAGTCAAAACTGCCAGCTCATTTGAATGATTATGTAGTTGGGGATGAAGTTGATAATTTGACTGATGAGAATGTTGTGAATTTTGCTCTGTTTGCAGATTGTGATCCTGTTAATTTTACAGATGCTGTTGGAGATGATTGTTGGGTGAAGGCAATGGATGAAGAAATTAATTCCATTGAGAAGAATAATACTTGGGAGCTTACAAACCTTCCGAGTGGAAAGAAGCCCATTGGTGTAAAGTGGGTCTACAAGACAAAGTACAAGCTAGTGGAGATGTTGAGAGATACAAGGCAAGACTTGTTGTAAAAGGGTATAAGCAGAAGCCTAGAATTGATTATTTTGAAGTGTTTGCTCCTGTTGCTAGCTTGATACTGTGAGAATGATAATTTCTCTAGCTGCCCAGAATGATTGGAAGATTTTTCAGATGGATGTGAAGTCTGCTTTTCTGAATGGAGTACTTGAAGAGGAGGTGTATGTTAATCAACCTCCTGGCTTTGTGAAAAGAGGTCAAGAGAAGAAGGTCTATCGATTGAAGAGAGCCTTGTATGGATTGAAGCAAGCTCCGAGAGCTTGGTATACTTGTATTGATACCTTCTTTGTCAAAAGTGGTTTTCAAAGGTGTCCATATGAGAACACTTTATACGTGAAGTCTTCATCAAGTGGGGATATTGTCATTGTTTGCTTGTATGTGGATGATCTGATATTCACTGGAAACAATGAAAAGATGATGTCAGACTTCAGGGAGGCAATGATCAGGCAGTTTGAGATGACTGATTTGGGGCTAATGTCATATTTTCTCGGGATTGAAGTTTCTCAGACTGATCGTGGAATCTTTATTTCTCAAAGAAAATATGCTGGTGATATTTTGAAGAAATTCAAAATGGATGGTGCTAATTCGATCATGAGTCCAGCTGAAGAAAGGTTGAGGTTGACGAAGGAAGGCACTGGCAATTCTGTGGATCCAACTTACTTTAAGAGTATGGTTGGTAGTTTGAGATACTTGACTTCTACAAGGCCGGATATAAATTTCAGTGTTGAATTCATGAGCAGATTCATGGAGAATCCTTGTCAGTTGCATTTGCAGGCTGCAAAGAGAATCCTGAGATACATTAAGGGTACTCAAGGAGATGGTATTCTGTATCCGAGAGGTGAACCAGTAAGGCTTCTGGGATATACTGATAGTGATTGGGCAGGTGATACAGTTGAAAGGAAAAGCACTTCTGGATATGCTTTCTTCATTGGTTCTGGTGTGTTTTCTTGGAGTTCAAAGAAACAACCAGTGATAGCATTGTCTACTGCTGAGGCTGAGTATATTGCAGCCTCTAATTGTGCTACTCAAACGATTTGGTTGAGAAGAATGCTAGGTTTCCTTCAGCATAAAGAGGATGGTCCGACTACGGTGCTGTGTGATAGCACGCAAGTCGGCAATTGAACTGACGAAGCATCCAGTCTTTCATGGTCGCAGTAAGCATATTGATATCAAGTATCACTTTATTCGTGATTTGGTTAATGAGAAGGAGATCGTTGTTGATTACTGCAAGATTGAAGATCAAGTGGCGGACATTTTCACCAAGGCATTGAAGTTCGAGATCTTTGCAAAGTTGAAGAAGATGCTCGGTATGGCTAACGGCGCGAACTTAGTTTAAGGGAGGCTATGTAGAATAATTAAACTAAGTTTCCTATTAATTTCTATTTTCTATTCGGTTAATGTTTCCTATTCGTTTGTTTCCTGTTTAGTTTCGTATTTGTTTTAGGAAACCTAATTGTTTTAGGAAATAGTTGCAATATGAATCAGTGTAGGATTCAGGGATAGTTTAGCCTATAAATATATGCCTTGGGTTGCCGTTGTAATCACAAAGAAAAATACAAAGATTAGAAAAAAGTCATTCGGCTTTGTGAACAGAAGTTCTGCCGCCCAAGTATTGGCATTGATGTGGTTTCATTGAGTTTTAATCAATTCAATTTGAATGAGCTGTTTCCTTGTTTTGCGTGCATAATTGAAATTAGCTTTGGTGTTTAAATTGGTTTCTGCATCAAGATAAAGTTAGTTGATTAGCAACTTTATTTTTCAGTTTTCGTTTGATCTGGGTTTGTTTCGGTTGCTGTTTTATTCCCGACAGTTGCTATTTTCATTCGATTGCTTGTGGGCTGATTTAATTTTGGGTCCTACAAGGCGGAGCAGAAGGTGGCGCCGATCCTGAACACCAAGGAGTGGGGGCTAAACGAACTGAAGCTGAAGCACGAAGAGATGGTGGAGAGAGAGTTGGAGCTTCGGAGTCAAAACCTTGGTTTGCAGCGGAAGGTGACTTTCTTGGAGGAAAGGGCGGTTTCGTTGAAAGCTGAACTTCAGGAAGTCATGGCGAGAAGGAGGAAGGCGTAGTTGCCTGCAGAGGGCTTGGCGGTGAACGGCGGAGAGGTCGATGAGGAAATGGAAGATCCTCCAGTCTTGCATCCTTGTAAGGGGTGCGGGAAAGAGTCCGACCTAGTGCTGCTGCTGTGCCTTTGTGCTTGACAGAATTGTGCAGACGGCATGAACGTCTGCCCCGTTTAAGGCTCGGAGAAGACGAATTCTATTGAGCTCGACATGAGCTCTAGCTAGGTTTCAATTTTGTTTTTTTAAAATTTCTTTTTGGTGAAGAGAAGAGAAGTATTCTTTTTCATTTTATGTTTTCGTTTTGTTAGGTGGATGAGTAATTTTTTGTTAGATCTTATTAATTTCGGGAATTTATAATTTTATTATTATTTTTTTTGTGGAAATTGCAATAATCATCAACATATATAAACATTAAATATTGTTAAAATACACAAAATAATTGACATAAAAAAAAAAAAAGAGAAATCCCATTTATTAAAATGATATGTTAAAAAAAGGGTTCAATATGGGTTGCGTTTCACCCTGAACCAGAATTGTCCTAGGGCGGAACACACATAACCCATGTAATGCACTTGTACCAAATATTAAAAAACACTTTTCAAAAAAAAAAAGATTATATATATATATATACACACATATATAAACAAACAAAAAAATAAAGGAACAACGAAGGGGGAAAATTAAGTCTGCGGCAATACTTCGAAGGGTCAATTCTTTCTTCTCTTCTTCTTGGGTGTTGTCGCAGAACCATAGCCATTGGTCCCCTTTTCCTTCTTCTTTGATCTTCTTGTTCTTCCTTTCATTTCTCTTCTGCAGTCACCCAACCCATCAAATATCAATCAATCAAACCTTGGAATGTCTAAGTTGGTTGTCTGTGCAGCAATATTGTTGGCCATTTTCGACATCGCTCGGGCCTCCATGTTCACCGCCGTGGATGAGGAAGAAGAACAGCTGGTTGCACAGGGGAAAATCAAGCGGACATGCGAGCGTCAGATGCATAAGATCCGTGAATGCCAGCGTTACTTGGCAACTACTGGAGCCGGACCTTTGGCAGTGGCAGTGCTGCATGGCACTCCGGATCATGAACTTAAGTGACGTCGAGTGTGGATGCGATGCGAGGCCGTGAGGAGCGAAGACGCATATGGAACTTCTATCTCCTATGATAACTGATCCTCGTCTAGTTTTTGGAAGCAATTTTTTGGTGATTATCCTTTTGCTGTGCATGTATTTGGCTTCATATTTGTGTTCACTGTGCAGCCTCTTTTGTGTACTTCATCAGTATATCTCTACATATTTTTGTAAAAATGTCTTTAATGTCGTTAATTGATCAGTAATAATAAAAATAATATATGGTTTATTAGATTCACAGTGTTTGCACTAAACGACACAATATCAGTTCATAATAAATTACACCCATACTTACCCCAAATTTAAAATCATATAAAGCCCAATATTTACACCAAATTTAGCACATTTTTTGCACTAAAATGATACAATTTCAGCACTAAAATCATACAATGTCTGCACTAATTGTTATTTCAATTCTAATTCTTTACACTAAATCTTTAAAAAAATAAGTAATACTCTATGTTCCATATTCTTTTTGTTTTAATTTATTCATCAACATATATACACTTTAAGTATTGTTAAAATGCACAAAATAATTTATATAAAAAAGGAAAATGAAAATTCCCAATTCTTAAAATAATATTTTGAGAAACAGGAAAGTTCCCAATTCTTAAAATAATATATTAAAAAAACGGTTGAACAGTGAAAAATGTAATAACACAATTGATAAAAAGTAATTAAACTTAAAATAACAACACCAAAACTTACACGAAAGCTAATAATTTTTAATCAATACTCTCTGTATATCCAATTTAATTATTAACATGTACATTAATTTATTGAGCATCTTTATTATGTCAATTATTATGTTAAAAAAAAAAAATGATAACGATCTAATATTTACATATATGCATAATTAAATTTTAAAAATGAGATCAAAAAAATATAACACTTTTTATTTCAAATAACCAACACCGACTAATTAATAAATTTTTAAAATAAAAAACAATCAAATTCCAATTTCTAAATGCATTAGCTTTTATATGTGAATATCGTTTAGCATTTGGAATTCTCTTTACCACTACTACAAAATTATAGGTCCTTAGGTGTTAAGGAGGCGGGTTTCGCGTGTGTGCACCCGCCTCCAGTGTGGGCGCCTCCAACCGCCTCCGTTACCTGGCACTAGGAGGGTGCATCGGGCACCTGCCTCCGTTAATTACCTGGCATTGGAGGCGGGTGCCCGATGTAGCCGCCTCCAATAACAGCCGGGCACCCGCCTCCAATAAGTGGTTATTGGAGGCGGGTAACCGGTGCACCCCGTCTCCAATAGGCTGTTATTGGAGACAGGTGCATCGGGCACCCGCCTCCAATAACCAACCAAAATTACCTCTTTTAGAGGCTGGTTTTTCTGTAACCCGCCTCCACAGCAGGGTATATTTGCATCGAGTAGTTTTGGAGGCGGGTCCTAGGTAACCCCCTCATTTCTTCCGAATTTTAGACCATTTCTCCGATTTTCTTTCCACTTAGGGATTTTCCCTATTAAAGACCATATGATACATTCAGAGTGTTGCGAGGGGTCAGTTCATCTAACACCATTTATATCAAAAAGCGACTTTGCGCAATAATGTCTAAAATTCAGGTTGGCATTCATAAGTACCCAAATAAATTCATACTAATATAATATTATATAAAGTTCTGACTCCAAAAGTCTTCAAACTCATGAGACAATACATAAGAGGCGATAAACTGCCACACTCCATTCAACTCATCTTTGGTCAAAGCCGACACGTTTCTTTATAACCGCTGATAAGACATACAATAACCAAGAGTACCACATTATTAGGTCTAGCCAACACAATTCAAAATATCGTTGGGAACACCTAAGTAGAAGGCTACAGAATACTAATAATGCATTGATCATACCTCATTTAATCTGAGATGTGTTGTCCTATGTAGGTTAGCTATCTCCCTCATGTAGTACATGGCATAATAGCCACACTCCCAATCAATCTGTTGCTTCTTGTGCTGCACGCAAGTTTATAGTGTAAATACATTGGAGGTTAGTTGCAAAAATACAAAAACTTGATATACCTTCATATGGACCCAGTTAATCTTCTTCTTCTTATTCTTCAGCTAGTTTGGCTTGGCTAGTTGCACGACGTTAAATTTGAGCAAAGTCTTGAACGTATAAATTTCTCACCACATTATTTCAAACATGGATTTTATAATAAATAATAGTGTTTGATAATAGTGCATAACAAATAAGATCATTCAATTATGAAATTTGATAATACTATTTATGTGAGGTTTTGCCCTTCCCTGTTAATTTAAATCAAAATCAAAGCATTTTAAAATAAATCACCATGAACATGGGATACAAAAGACTGCATAACCAATCAACCCATCTAACATATATTTTCAATATCACGTGAAGTATAGAACTTACTCATTCATCAGTGCTTGCAGGGTGCACGAAGGACCCATATGAACAGAATCAAACCAATACACATCGTCCTCCGCTGGTTAGAAGCAAAGTAACGTCCAATGTTGGCTACAAGCACTCACTGTATCAGTTAGTATTCGGCTTCACTATGAGATTGACATAAAGAGTAAAAAATATAGAGCCCAAACATACCTCTCAGAATATGGCATAACGCACAAATTCTTATCCCCTAAACTTGAAATTCTATCGTATATGTATATTGCTATCTCCTTATGTGAATAGTATAGCGTGGACAGTCTATCTGGCATGAAGAAACACAAATGGTAATTCTTCACTTCGGGAGTTTCAACCACACTCTCCTCAATCCCCCTACCAAACACAAATAACAATGTTCATGCTATGTACCGTGGTAATATTTAAAAAAATTTACGTCACACTTAATCGGACCCAATAAGATAGACAAGTGTCTGCTATTTGATCACAACTTGAGCATGGCAGCTATATATTACAATACCCCCAGTCTAAAGGATTACTAGCACAATGACCATTTCCTAGAGAATATGCCAAAGTTGATACGAGGGAAGCCCATTTATTCAAAGAAACTTAATTATGCCATTCCACAAATACTCCCCCCATTAATATAGAAAACTTCACTTTCACACATGTACAATTTTTTATTCTCTTGTCAAAGTTAACTAGCATGTTAATAAACTATTTACTAAACCCACAGAACAGAAGTACATAATGTTGTACAAGAGTATATGCGATTACTTAATAATTTACTTACTTGATACACAAATTAATGGAGCCTGACCCAAGTTCGTTGTACGAACATAAATCGTCATACTCAGTTTTGTCCATGTTGCATTTCACATTCACCCCTACTAGCTCTGGTGCCATTTTGAATTGTACATGTGCGTGGGGACGTAGGCCACAGTCATGTCATACAATGTCTTTAAATCTCCACTGACATCCAAATCACTTACAAGCGGTTGACTCTTTCACGAACCCTCACTTATGGTTTTATCATATGGTTGCTAAGGTATCACTTCAAGTTATTACAACCACATAAATAAAATGACAAGCTCACATGACTAATAAACTGTCACAACACTATCCCTATTCCTACACTAAAATCTTAAAAACACTTATGTACTAAACATGGAATAATCTACCGACTATATTAGGAAACACTGTCAAACACGTTATTATGAAATGAATTCTAGACCGATTGCTATACTAAAGGCATATGATGCGTGTAGTTTTTATAAGAATAATGGAGGACAAAGCCGACCTTTTACTTTGGATTGAATAATTGCTTATATCTTTAGAACATATTTTCATTAAAATTATTCTCTATTTTGTTAAATCGTACTCATACGTACCTCATGTCCTGGCTATTCATTCGTACGCCAGTGTGTATTAGAACTAATTGTGTTTTTGATAAGACCGGTCAATGTCCCCGACTGTCCAACACTCATCTTTTGGGCTACAAATATATGGGGCCCCTACATTTAACCACACATCAATTTCACGAGCTCAGGAATGTTAGTTCATTCACTATGTAATTATAGACTTAAATACCGTATAACTTCGGTCATCATCGAGGTGTTTGCCCAATGATGCAGTCGTCTTCCCTCCACTGCCATCATTGTCTGGCGTATGAAAACCATCGATCACCCGATGTGAGGGGACCTTCGCAGGGGGCTGGTTGTAATTACAAATAGAGAATTAGGACACACAATCGACTCAGTGGTAATTACAAATAGAGAATTACGTACATCTTTTAAGAACTCAAACCTGTTCTGTGTCGGATCTACACATCTCACGATCAACCCCTTTAGCAATTGGATAAACATTCCTCGTGTGGGCACTGATGTGTGTGTCATCAAGGTCTGGAACCAGGAGTTGAGCAGGAACCTGAACATTGGTGACTTTCACCTTTACACACTCTTCTTTAACAGGGTTATCGTGATGCAACGCGATCACTGACAGTTCATCATCTGCGACATGAATTCTCTCACCGGAATGGGAATATATAAATAGCTTAAATTTTTCTCCTCTCTGTGCAAATTAGACAAACGAATGAATTTGGACCCTACTGTAATTGAAAATTCCAACAGGTAATCCTACCACTACATACCTTGTATGATCCCAGATGGTCGGGTTGGCCATGCAGGCTACCACTGCGAACATCCTGTCTGAACTCGTTAGTATGACTTGCCAGCTTAGATGTCAGATGTTGCGACGTTTGCTCTACTACTCTCTGTAGAAAGGGTAAAGATACCTTTGTAGGATTGGCTGCATATCTCCATTTCTGGACCTCGGAAGGATCTTTCTTTTCCTCTCTCGCTTCCGTGGGCGATAGGGAAAAGTGGTATTGATACCGCTTAGCTCTGAACATGCCCTATACCATCCATATTTATCTCCTTTTTGTGATGCAACGTTAAGTATGTCTACATTCTTCCCCTCCAGGACAAAACTTCCTTCTGCTTTACATCGGTGCAATTCGATCTAAGGAAAACTTACACAATTAGCAACTTTACATAGGTATGCAAAGACAAAAACATTTGAAACACAATGTGCCCACACATGTATACAAACATTCTTAAAGTACAACTTACTATGTTCTCACCGATGATTCTATTCTCTTCGGTAGCATATCCGCCATCTGGTCTCGTGTGGCCCTTCAGGTACCGATCTGACTGTCGTACAGGGAAAGGCAGGGGTATTGCATCGGCTTCAGCCTCGGTCCTCCCCTCTGAGTAATGGCCGCCTGGATTTGGGCTTCTTGTTTATCTGCATACATTATAACGTCTGCCTTTGCATATGATGTAGCCCCCAAGTGTTTGGGGGTTTTATTCTTCTTTGCGTTGTTACTGTTTTGGCAACGTATTACCTAAATAAAACCACAATACCATTAAATACAATTAAGCTATGCACCAAAGGAAAATACAAGAAAAGCATGACTTTAGTACTTTGTTACCATCATCTGGTGTTGTCCGGGATCATTTAAATGCCTCCCACAAATCTAGGGTTAGGAACTTAAATATTTCACAAGTGTTGATGCCTTCGTTCACCCCCATCAACATAAGTTGTAAGTTTTATTCTTCCACCCCCGTAATGACTTCCCGGCCGTAGTAGTATACTATGGTTTTTTTTTTTTTTTTTTTTGGCAAATAGCCCAAGCTGCTGTGCACTATGGCCCTTATTAAAAGCAAACCAAACTCATAAGGGACATAAATCTGACCCTTTGGTACAAAAGGGATGGGACTACCCGTTAGATAGGGAATCTCCTAGCATATAATATGGCCAACTTTAGTGGTGGAGTTAGGCCTCTAAGATTCGGGGCAAAAATATTCAAAACAATAAAAATTTTAATATAATAAATATTTTACATCGATTCTCTACGAGGATGCATATTTTGAAAACGCTCTAAAATTAATTCATTATCAACTGAGTCAAAATTTTATTTTTCAATATAAGTAACTAAACAATCATTCATCCAATTATTTCCCAATTTCAAAGTTGACTTTTCACAATCTTCATTGCAAAAAAATGACCTTTCCACAGTTGTAGTTAACACAGGCATAACTTGTACAAGCCTAAAAAGTTAATACCCCAATGGATATACAATATCTCTTTTGCTTCTTCACTAATTCCTCTAAAAGATTTCCTATCCCTTTCAAATTCACAAAATATGTACTAGAGTGCACATCTATGAAATAATTATCAAGGTGGTTATCCAAGGCCAAGATCTCAATCGAATAAAAATCTATTGGATAAAACTTCGCAAATTAAAAAAACTTTTTCTTGTTAAAAGCATCAAAATGATTTTTAGGATTAACGCATCCTATGCAAAGAAGTATTTCAGTATTCACTTCTATGAATCTATTATTAAACTCTAAGGCTCTGTTCTTTTTCATTCTATTTTTGAAAAATCATCACTTTTTCTTCCACAAATCCCCTGATCCACCGAATTTAGCCTTAGTATTTTAGGATTTAATTGGCAGTTCTCACGGGATTTTGCCCAAGGTTTTAAGTGTTTTATGAAGATTTGAGAGAACATGCCAATTGAGGAGAAGAACTGCAAAATTTGACCTTTTGGAGCACAAAAGAGCAGATAAGTAAGCACACGTGTGTTTGGGCCAAGAAAGGAAGAAATCCCAAGAAGCTTGCGGGGCAAGTCTTGCGGATCCATTAAGAAAACACAATTCACTAATCCATATGGAAGGAATCAATTAGCTAATTGAAGAAGGAAATTCAGAAGTTCCCATGTGCAAGATTAATTCTCTTTCCAATCGTGGATCTAATTGATAGATCTCCTTAATTAACTAAGAGATAGATTATATTCCAATTACTAGATTTTTATAAGTCCTATATATAGGCAATCCAGATATTCATAAGGCACGCTTGCACGCTGCCATCTTTTAGTTTTTCTCTCGGATTTATTCTAGTAGCAAGCATAGTTTAGTTTTAATTCGTTCTTTCATACAATTAAGTTTTTGGAGTTTTTTGTTCGCTGGTTTGGAATTCTAGACTGCGCAAGCTACAACTTAACCAAGCAGGTGGTTGCCCAGATTCGCAACTTTTGATTCTAAGTAAAGTAGTTCATATTTTCTTCTATGACTTCAATTACAAGTTACTGTTTTATTTTCCAAGTTATGAGTAGGTAATTTATTTATTCCGGTATTATGTATTGAAGCCGTAATCCATGCATGTATGAAACTTGTAATTAAACTAAGTCTAATTACTATGTTCCTAAATTAATCGGTGTTTATAAGTCTAAATACTAAGATTCTATTAAGTCTGATCAACTTAGTTTAATCTGGTAGAGCTTTTGAGAAGCACAACCTTCGGCCGTTGGGGTACAGATTAATTGGGTAATGATTTCTTGATTTACGATGATAAAAATTGTTAGTGTTAGGTTTCTCTAATTCTTAATGCTGCTAATTGATTAATAAGGTGTATGTCTGGTACTTGCGGTCTGTTAGTTAAACTGGTTAGAGAAGTAATCCTGTCTGTAGGGACTTCTCGGGGATTATCGAGTAATTAAGGAGAAATTGGATTATGTCTGCAAGAGACCCAAGGTAATCTATAACTAACCGGGATAGGATAATTAGACAAGATAAGCGTTCACGATTATATGCATGTGATGAAGGTGGATTACATAATGCTGGAATATTCTCTCTATATTTGATACAAGGTTATTATTATTTTTTTCTCTTAAGTAGTTATAAGTTACAATCTAAGGTCTCTTAAGAGGCACAAAGGTGACTACTAGTCAAAACTGGTTGCAAACCATTAATTGGAATAAGAAATCAAAATTACTGTCCCTGTGGATCGATCCTGTCTTCTATTATACTACATTTAATTAAGCATATGGTCACTGGTTAAAAGCAGTATTTTTACTGTGTTTGGTGAGGCACGACAACCCTCTATCAAATTGGCGCCGTTGCCGGGAACGATTTCCAATTTTTAGTTTCTTTTTTCCTATTAATGTGCACTGGTGTGTTTCTCTAGGTATAAGAAGGTCCTTGAACCAATTTTACTGAGGGATCCTGAGATCGAGAATACAGCTGGGTGACTTACGAAGGATGCACGAGAACGCAAGTTAGCAGAACAAGCTGATATAGATTCTGCCAAGAGACCGCTTAAGCAAGCGGACGATTCCTCCAGTACTAAGTCAACCATTCCTGATTCAAAAACTAACAGAAGAGCGGACTGAGAGGAAAGAAAAGAAGAACAACAGGAGGTTCCCGCAGCTGAGCCGACATTGAGGAACTGAGTAGTCGCGAAACTACTGATCGACCGTCGGCAATCGTGAAACCTAACTTGGCTAGTGGTTTCCTTTGAAACTCAGATGGCTGAATTCTATGTCCAAGTTTCATGGAAACAGAGGTGAAGACCCCCACAGTTTTTTGGATGAATATATAAGAAATTGTGATGTGGGGAGGATTCCAGCAGGAGCTACACTGGAATAAGTGACGCTGGTAGCATTCCCATATGTGCTAACAGGATAGGCATATCGATGGTTCTCATTCTCTCCTGCAAACTCTATTACAAAATGGGGACAGATGAAGGAAATTTTTCTCAAGAAAAATTTTCCTTCCACAAAGACGAATGTTGTTATGAAGGAAATCAGCAGCATTCAACAGGATCTTGATGAGTCTTTGAGCAACTATTGGCTGCGGTTCAATGAATTGGTGGAAAGTTGCCCTAACCGTAAGTACAAGCCTACCCAATTGATTCAATACTTCTACCAAGGGATGACCAGAGAAGAAAGGAATTTGATGGATTCTGCCAGTGGAGGCACCTTTTAGAACAACAAGATAAGTGTTCATGATTAGATGCATGTGATGAAGGTGGATTAAATGATGGTGAAATATTGTCTCTATACTTGATACAAGGTTATTATTTACTTTCTCTTAAGTAGTTATAAGTGACAATCTAAGGTCTCTTAAGTGGCACAAAGGTGACTACTAGTCAAAACTTGTTACAAAGCATTACTTGGAATAAGAAATAGAGAATTACTGTCTGTGGATCGATCATATTTTCTATTGTACTACATTTAATTAAGCATATGATCATAGGTTAAAGCAGTATTTTTATTGTGTGTAGTGAGGTACGACAACCCTTTAACAAATTGGCGCCGTTGTCGAGGAGGGCTTCCAATTTTTTTATTTCTTTTTCCTATTAATGTGCACTTGTGTGTTTCTTTGCAATATATGAGTAGGTCCTCGAACCCAGTTTTACTGAGTGATCCCGAGATCGAGAAGACTGCTCGGCGACTTACGAAGGAAGCACGGAACGCAAGATTTTATCTCCAACTTTTACTTGGATTAAGTTTCAAATGATTTCGATCGTGTAGTAAAAAGTACTCGAGATGTTGGGAACCAATTGATTGTGGCGCTATGTTGTGAATTTAGGTTTATAAACTGTGCTAATTTGTTTTGGAATATATATTTGGGCAGGGGAGTAGCCAGGAATTTTCGAGAGAGGGGTCTAGATTAGTTAGGACTTTATTTTTTTGCATCAATAAATAAATGTATTTAAAATTAGGTAGTTTGGGCTTATTGAAAGAAAAACCTCTATTAGTTTGTTTAAAAATTTTCTTCATGTTCTACGGTAATAAACAATTATATCATTCAATCACAATTTATGATTCATATGAAAATAACTCTAATTTAATATAGATTTAATCTAAAATTGTAAAATTACTAATGTAAAATTCACATTAACAATATCTAACTTAAATTTAAAATTTATATTTATCTAATTTTATTTTATAAAATACTAATTCAATTTTGAAGTTTAAATGTTAATTCATATTCAATATAGTCTAAATTCAAAATCTTTAATTTTTTAATTTCAATTATAATCTATACAAACTTTACTAAAATAAAAATAATAAAATTTAAATTCCAATTCAACTCAAAATCTGAAATTGATACAATAGTAATCAATAAATTTAACATATAATTTAACTTATTAAAATATAAACAATAAATATTTTTCAAAAAGTTAACATCTAACGAGAATTATTTGCTTAAAATTTAAGAGAATAAATAGAGGATAAAATGTCAAAAGATCAAATAGAGGGTAAACAAAAGAAAAAATAAAATTAATAATTGAATTTAAAAAAAAAAAAAAAGAATGAGAGAAAATGCGAAAGAATTCACAACAAACCTTGGGTTGGGGGGAAATTGCTTCCACGCTGCTGTGCAGGGGAATGAAAAAAATGAAAAAAAGAGAAGTATTTCTTTCTTTCTTTCTTTTTTTTTAAATTTTAAAAACACTTTAGTGATGTCGTTCCACTTTTTTTTAAAAAAATAGAAAACAGAAAGAAAACCCAGCGGGATTTTCTCTTCTTCTCCGACGAAAGGGCAATAAAAGATGCAAATCCGGCCGCCACGAGAGGGTCTAAAACCTAGCCGAAAAAAGTTAAGCCTAGTACTAAAGGAAAATTAGGGGTTTGGGGGGATCTTCAAACCCCTCTGGACCCTCCCAGCTCCGCCCCTGTATTTGGGGATCTTGAAAGGAGGTTTCGGTTATTATATCAATTTTTGTTTTTTATTTTTGAGTAAATATTATTCATTAATAACCGTCTCATTAATCATTATTTAGTAATTAACTCATTTAAATGTAGACAAGTGTAGTTTTTTTAATAGCTCAACATTATTTAAATTAATTAATTATAATTTTTCTTTTCGTTGAAAACTAACAAAATTAATTATTCACGTGTTAACATCTGAATAGATTATTTACCACCGCATCAATAATAACGTGGTGCCTATTTACTCGCAAATATTATTTTATTTTATTATTTGTATATTTTATTTAGTTCAAAGCTATATAATACATTAATTACTGTTAATCAAACAAAATGCTATGATATTTCTAATTATATATTAATCTGTCCTGAATTTCTGAATCACATTAATCTATTTGAATTTCCCCCCTTAATGTTATGACTATAAAACATCGTATTGCCATATATTGTCGATTTAGAGTTCGATTAAATTTTTTATTTTATGTTTTCATATGGGTTTAAGAAACAAAATTGTGATGGAAATCAAAACAAAACAAAATTAAACATTGTGAACTTGACTTCTCTCAACAAAAATGAATTTCAGTATAAATTATTTAATATTGTAATTTCCACCCTAAACAAAATTAATAAAATTATAAATTCTATAAATTAATAAGATCTAACCAAAAATTACTGATCCACCTAACAAAACGCAAACATAAAATGAAAATGAACACTTCTCTTCTCACCAAAAAGAAATTTTAAAAAAACAAAATTGAAACCTAGCTAGAGCTCATGTCGAGCTCAATAGTATTCGTCTTCTCTGCGCCACAAACGGGGTAGACGTTCATGCCATCGGAGCAATTCCGACAAGCACAAACGTGGTGGCACGGCAGCAGCACTTGGTCGGACTCTTTCCCGCAACCATTCCAAGGATGCAAGACGGGAGGATCTTCCATTTCCTCGTCGACCTCTCCGCCGTTCACTGCCGAGCCCTCGGCAGCCAACTACCCCTTCCTCCATCTCGCCATGACTTCCTGAAGTTAAGCTTTCAACAAAACCGCCCTTTCTTCCAAGAAAGTCACCTTCCGCTGCAACCCAAGGTTCTGACTCCGAAGCTCCAACTCTCTCTCCACCATCCCTTGGTGCTTCAGCTTCAGTTCGTTAAGCCCTGAGGGCCCGCAACATGCGTGACGGCTCAAGGCCCAAAAAAATTAGGGCCCCCGATAATTTATTATTGTAATTATATATATTTTTTAAAATTCACCTAATTATTTAAATACTATATAAAATAAGAAAAAAATTATAGTTTTTTTAAGGGACCATTCAACTATTGGATTTGATCTATACAATTGATCATGCAATTGTATAATTAATTTACACAAAACCAAATTCAAGGATTGAATGATTGTTTAGAACGAGACTAAATAATAGTTTGTTTTAGGAGGCCAAATATTATAACACCAATTTTATATATTTAATAAAATACTATACAAAATTTATTAATTCATTTTAGAGGCCAAATAATGTAATATTTACTAACTCTATATGTTTATTAAAAGCCACATTTTTAACGAAACACTACAGAAATTTTATTAATTTATTTGATGGACTAAATATTATAGTACTACCTCTATATATTTATTAAAGCACACATATTTTATGATACCACACAAAAAGTTTATTGATTTATTAACTAACGTGATTACAATCATATTTTTTTAAATTTATTGAATCATTACACATTCATCGTGTTTTTTTTTCTTTTCAATACATTGAAACTCCAAATAATTGCATTTTGATCTGCATGAAGGAGACTTTTGAAATGTGTATTGTGGGTCTACGACTTGCACGCACAAATAGTAAAAATTATTAAATTATTGTCATTTAATGGTTTATTTTGTAATGTTAATTCTAGTTAGAATGGTAATAAATAGTAGTTCATTTTCATCATCGTAGTTTATAATACATTACATTTGTTAAAAAAAGTCACTACTACAAAACGGAGCTTTAATGGCTGTTATAAAGGGCTTTTAACGGCGGGGTTTAGCATTTTTGAACCGCCATCTATCTGGCAGCCGTTGTAAGTTAGCGGACTTTCTACGGTGGGTCAAACCGCCGTAGAAAGTGTACGCTTACCTTGAACCGCCGTAGAAAGGGTACACTTTCTACGGCGGTTCCGTACCCTTTCTACGGCGGTTCCGCATTAAAAGCATTAAAAACCTGCTGCTAAAACCTGGTTTAAAGCAAAACCTGCTGCTAAAACTTGAAATTTAATACAAATATCACCAATATACAAATTGAAATCGCTTTTATAATACAGCGTATCCAAAAAATATTTGTACAACTTTTAATATGAACAAGCTAATTAGTATCCTACAACTACGGAGGATGCTCCAAAATATAACGAGCGCATATTTTTCGCACTGCATCTATCTCCACATTGCTTAATGGAGTGCGGTCGATCTTGAAGTGCTGCAATAGAGTTTTTGAAATTAAAAAGTACCCGAGTAAGCAAAATGAAATACAATCAGTTAAGTAAGTAATAATGAGAAATATATATTTACCTTTTCAAGTGCAAATGTGGATGATTTCATTGCTATTTGGTACATGTAGTGCATTACATAGTACCCACACTCCCAATTGCTCGTTTGCTTTTTATGCTAATGAATTAATATATACGAGTTAGAAGATCATACAATTAATTGTATACAACACAACGTTGAGTAAAAAATTTCTACGAATATTCATAAATTCACTCATATTAATCTAATTAATTAAATAACTAGGACTCATTAATTTCTACTGATCGAAAAGGCAATTGCATGCATATATTAACTAACCTACAGTACTGGACTCACGGATTGCATGCATAAATCAAATCCCTCAATAAATAACGACGTGACTAACTAATATATTAATTGACTAACACTACTAACTTATGCTACTAGACTCACGAATTTAATTAAAACAACTAACACTACTATTGCTTAGGCTACTAGACCCACGGATGTAATTAAAAATTTAATAAGAACCAATTTAATTTTACCTTAACTACTATCCACGAAGGTTGCATATGCACATTTCTGGGCAATCCTAAGAAAGCTTGATAGTTAAACATCACCCTATAAAAATGAAAGCGGCACGAAAATAATTAGCAATATATGGATATATAGGCATTCTAACAGTTGTTAATATATATAACTCACTCGTCTATAAGCACCACCGCCTCCTCCTTCTGTGGATTTTGTAAAGAATCAAACCAGTATACAACCTTTTCTACTGGTCTAATGGCCATTAGCATCCAATGTTCACTGGAAACAAAAAATTTAATGACGTACGTCAGATCTTTATATCAGTGTTTCTTAAATATTAGAGAATCGCTTACAGTGTCACTTACCCCTGAAGATAAGGCACCAGATACATTTCTTTATTCCTATCCTTCAAGATTCGAGCAATGTAGTTTACCATAGCTTCAAGCGTATTTGTTACGGGTGTGACATGATCAGCCGAGAGGAAACCTATCCCCTTTCTCCCATTCCTTTCAACTAACTCATGTAAAGCTCTAAAGAATTTACAAAAAGGGCTTCATTGGTTAGCCTATGCACATGGAATGCATACTATATATAACAATAATCAGAAATAGGTTATAAAATTAAGTGGAAACTCACTTGGTGAACAACTGCATCAAACTGTTTGAGACCTGGCTTTCTCTGGTCAATAACTCTGTGAGATCCCCTCGATCCATCAGATTAGGCAGGTCCAAACCTATGACTTCTCTTGTCATTTGAAAGAAGAAGCCATTGAAGTCTGAATCATTATCCATTCGGAGCTGTAACTCTTGCAATGGATCAGATGTCGATGAGGATGACTCCTCAGTCGGAACCGTCGCCGAAGGAGATGTCTTGTCATCCATAGAACTCATCCGGCCTTTTTTCTTTTGGGCACTTTTATCCACCTAACATCATTTGAAATAACATTAAATATACAAAACGGTATTAAGTAATACACAAATAAATGAAAGAATATACCTTTGTTACCGGAGCCGGCTGAATAATTTCAATCAACTCTTTAGGCCATTCCACGAAAAAGGACTTGGCCATTCCCACTGTTGCAGCCTCTTCCTCAGGAAATGGTAGCGGGGCACAGTCATCATAGGAAATTTTAATTGTGACCCTCGCGCAACCTTTCCTAACCTCGCGCCCGTGGTGCTTGCTTTGCTTATAAATATTTCCTTTTGCCACAAGCTTACGCCGCTTTTGCGAATCCTCAGAGAGGAACAGATGGCATTCACACCCGTCCTAAGATAATAGGCAAGCGAATGAACATTAGTCAACTATTAAGTCTAACTTAACAAAGCACTGTAATAATGAAAAAAAATTTGAAGTATTAAAAGAAGCCGTCTAATTTTATTTACCTTGTATTCGCCTAAAGCACCGCCGTCAGAGGCTTTGATCGGGTCCGTAGGTGCAACATGTAGCATCTCCAAATCGGGCAACCTGTAGGTATCAGAGGAGAAACAGGGCTCACAGGGGATACGGGGACCGCTCCGGAGGTCTCTGGGGGCAAGCTCTCATCTTTGGCACTATTGATGACGGTGGCTTTTAATGTATCATAGTCGGTTCCCATCTTACCACATAAAAAACCCATCATCATCTTCAGATGTGTCTGACATTCATCTAGTTGGGCAGTGGTTTTCTGAAGCTGTCGCTTAGTTAAATCAAGTTCCTCTTTAAGCGACGGCTTTGTTTTCTGTGGGAAAACCTCTGTGATACGTGCCCTGGTAGAATGGCCGCGATAACGACCGGGGTGATCGCGCTTTCCCGTTGCAATGACAAGAATGTCATTCCTACCCTCTGCAACGGTCTCCCCTTGGGACTCGCAGGAACATAGATTTTCCTACACATTTTGCCAAATATAGTAAATGTAAATAGATCAATTAAATATAAATAAATACACATATACAGAGATTATTCATTTATGTATATAAATTTTAAATATAAAATTGATAACCATAATTATAAAATATAAATAAATACACATATATACAAATTAGTCATTTATTTACTTTACAGTGACAACTAGATAATTATAATTGCGATATAAACATTTAATGACAACCAAATTATTTATTAGCATTTCATCATAGATATCTAGTAATAAATAATCAGTTATAATAAAAAATCTATACACATAGACTTTAAATATTAAAAGAATTGAAACATAAGAAAATGTATGGTGCAAAACTTACAATTTCCATCGCTACACGCCCAGCCTCTGGCGTGAAGTATTCCCCTTTTTTGTTCGTGTGGGCCTGTCTCCAAAGGTGATGACGGCCTGGCCCTGAATCAGAATCTTCGCTTCTTCTCCGGACTGACCCTCCTCTGAAGGCTTCTTTCCGGATGCACTCACCTCCTCGTCATGCAACTGCTGCTTCAGCAGTCGGTAGCCACCGCGAGATAAATTATGGTAGAAAGCATTTAAATTGGCATTCTTTTGCGCTTTTCCACGAATTGCCTAGAGAGAAATATAATGAAAAATTATTATCCCTAAACTGAGCAATTTCAAATATCCAAAAAGAAGAAGGAAATCAATTTTAAAAAAATATACCTGCCATTCTTCTGTCTCGCGGCTAGCCTTGAACTTATTCCATGTCTCCCTAGGGAGAAATTTATATTCCAAGCATGGGTCCCTACCCTTCATGGGACCATGTACATATTTCCCTAAATAGGATTTGAAATCTTTCCACCGTTTACCGGCATAACAAATCCACTTTGTTTCGAGTTCTTCGGTTGACTCGAAAACAAATAATGCCTACAGTGAAAATTAGGAGTAAAAATTTAGTGAGGAATTTGAGTTAAAGTGTATGGAAGAATTAAGAAACAAACAATGCATTATAATTAAAGAAAATACCCGTATTTCCATCCAAACTCTCTTCTTGAGCTCCTCGGGAACTTTCGGCCATGATTCATATTCCACTAGGTCCACTTTGCTCCGGGCCGTATATGCCACAAAGGTAATCCACTTTACATGATACACTTTAGGCTCCCCCTTGGAATTAAAAGAAATGTCAAGAGTTTTCCCATTCTTTTGCATTTCCAATAGATCATTGCAATTTGTGGGCCCTCTACCTCTACTAGATGTAGTAGAAGAACCATCTCCATGCTCCGTATTGCTTTTTCTTTTTCGGGCCATTGAAAGTACCTTAAACTTCATTTACATAGAAAGAGAATTCAATATAACATATAAGCAATTAAAGAAAAGCTTTAATGTCAAATACAAGAATGCTTGTAATGTTGAAAAAAAAGGCAATGTACATTCGCAAAATTCACTCCTAAAAATACACAATTACCATTATCCAAATTAAACCAAATGAGGGAAAAAAAAAAGTCCGTTTATAAAGGGTACCATTGATAAAGTACTTCACATTTCACAACCAACAACTAATGTGGAAAAAAAGGCAATGTACATTCACAAAATTCACTCCTAAAAATCCACAATTACCATTATCCAAATTAAACCAAATGAGGGCCAAAAAAAAGTGGACTTATCAAGGGTACCATTGATAAAGTACTTCACATTTCACAACCAACAACTAATGAGAACAATCATTCATTTCTACTAAAGGAATAAAATTTCACAAAGTGGAATCAACAACAAAGCATTTTCCTCATTATCACTAAAGGAGGAACACTAAATCGAATAAAAACAGAAATCAAACACCAATGTTCTAAAATTAATCAAGCAAAACCTAAATAATCATTTGAGTTTCTCATTTTCAAAAAAAAAACCCGAATTTCAAAGGGTACCTAATGGAACATTAATCAAAACCCTAGCTTCCAAACTTATGTAGCATAAAACACTCAATTCAACAACCAAACCAAATGCTACAAACAATGAATAAATCCAAAAAATTTCCAAGCTTTCATCACAAGGATTAAAACCGAAATCATTCATAAATATCAACCCAAAAAATCCTAGTGCAATGGGAAGCATTTAGAAAATGTAAGGTTAAATACACAAAAGCTTTAAAATGAAAGCATAGAAGGTGGAACCTTTTGGGTGAACTCAAAAAAATCCAAGCTTTAAGTTTATATGGGAGGGTGGAAATGGAGAGCCGAACAAGGCCTTGCGTGGTCCAGCCGAACAATCGGTGAATGCTTGGGCAACCGACGGGTGATCGGAGGGTGGAGGAGCTCGCCGGCGATGGGAGAAGCGGCAAAGAAGACGAACGGCCGCGGGAGAGAAGCTTCGGGAAACAGGGGAAGTGAAGGGGAAAAGAAGGGAGAAGAAAGGAAGAGAATGAGGGAGGAAATGAAAAAAGTGAAAATTTGAATTTTAATAAATAACCGGCGTCGGTTCAACGGCGGTTCAACCGCGAACCGCCGTTGAAACCAACAATCAACTGCGGTTCAACCTCGAACCGCCGTTGAAAGGTACTTTCAACGACGGTTCAACCTCGAACCGCAGTTGAAAGTACACTTCCAACGGCGGTTCGAGGTTGAACCGCCGTTGAAAGTTTACTTTCAACTGCGGTTGAACCAACAATCAACTGCGGTTCAACCTTGAACCGCGAACCGCAGTTGAAAGTACACTTTCAACTGCGGTTCAACCTTGAACCGCAGTTGAAAGTGTACTTTCAACTGCGGTTCGAGGTTGAACCGCAGTTGATTCTCCTTTCAACTGCGGTTCGCGGTTGAACCGCGGTTGAAAGTCCGCACTTTTTCTCGGTTTAAGTAGAGGAAAAAATTGGAGCCAATTCCCGCGCGGGCATTTTTTAATATTAAATTTTTTTATTTTCCATTTTCAAAAAACTATTCCCACAATTTTGTAAATATAATAATACATACCCAGATTTTGTATATTTATTAATTATGTACACAATCTCGACTTTTATTAACCATTTCAAATTTTGAATTGAACCATATATTTGCATTTAAATTTCTCGCGCGTGCTACTACACGTACAATAATTATAGGTCGAAGATAAAAATTAATAATTTCCGTAAATTAATACATGTAAGAGCCAAGAAAGTAATAAGCTTCATTATGTTCCCTAAAATTCCTACTTTTTCGACTTGGCGAACGGGATAAAAAAATCAAATCCACAAATGCATTAGGTACGTATAGTAATATAAAAATTAATTAATAAAATTTAAGTGGCCGAAAAAAAATTTTGATGAAAGTCATTTGGACTTTATGAGCATTATTTGAAATTAGCTAGAAGTTTGACTTTTAGACTTTTAAATACTTAGAAGATGAAAATTGGTAAAATGAAATTAGAATGATATTTTAAATATGCTAAGACCAATTTTGAAGTTAAAATACTCAAGAAAAGATGAGTTAGGCAAAATAGAGAAAAATTTGAGAAAATTTGAAATTTGCCTTTGATTGATGAGTCTTTGAGTGATATAATCCTAGAATGCCATGTTTTAGAGTTAAAATGATGCATTAGGATCTATGTCATCTTTGGTATCTTGAAATTCTTGCATGTTAAAACGGTTGAAAATTTTCATTTGAAGATAGCAAGAATTTTGCATTACATAAAAATGGTTGACCAAGTGGTTGACTTTTTAAATATATATGCTTTAGCTTATTTGAGAGTTTAAGAATTAACTTATTGATAATTTGAAGTTGCTCACATGAGAATATTAAGGATATATGTTTCAAAATGGCAAGCTTCAATGATTGTATATATGCTTTGTATGATTAAAATTGAAAAAACTTGACCAAGTAGTTGACTTTGAAAATATGAATGCTTTGGATTGTTTGAATCTTTATGCATAACTACTTGAGCCTTTGAAGGTGCTTGGATGATAAAATGCTTGATAGAAACTTGAAAATAGCAACTTTCAAAATTCAAAGCTTAATATACTTAAGCTTGAAAAACGTTGACCGATAGGTTGACTTTGCACATATGCATGATTTGAAATGTTTCATTCCTTTGAATGTCAAAGCGAAAATCCAGGAAAAGGGTGGCGCTTCACTATATATCTATTTCAATCTTAAGAGTCACCGCGGTTAATTTATGAAAATCGGGAAAAAAAACTTAATAGAGAGTAGGGTTTAGGGGTTAGGGTTTAGGTTTTAGGGTTTAGGGTTTAGTTTTTTGAAAATGGAAAAAAAAATTAATATTAAAATATGCCCGCGCGGGAATTGGCTCCAATTTTCTACGAGGAGACCTTTCATCGGTGGTTTAACCTCGAACCGCCGTTGAAAAATGAATCACCGCGGTTCACGAGTGAACCGCCGTTGCAAGTGGACTTTCAACGGCGGATCAATCTCCAACCGCCATTGAAAAATGAATCCACCGCGGTTCACGATTGAACCGCCGTTGCAAGTGGATTTTCAACGGCGGTTCAATGTTGAACCGCCGTTGAAGTTCCACTTTCAATGGCAGTTCATTCTTGAACCGCAGTGGAAATGTTGTTCAACGGCGGTTCGCGGTTGAACCGCCGTTGAATCGACGACCCGGTTACTTAAAGTTAAAAATTTTTAAACTTCTTTTCCTCCCTCATTCTCTTCCTCTCCTCTCCCATTTGTTCCCCTGCATTTCCCCTGTTTCCCGAACCCACTGACAAGTAATTTATAAAGAGTTAAATATAAAATAACAACAAATGAACTACGTATAGATTCCCCTGGAAATTTTACCAAAGTACTACTCCTTGGAAGAAAATAATAATAATACAAGAAACATTTATTCATAAATGAAAAACAAGGAAATCTATTTTCCGGAAAATTTGACAAAGTCTCCCCTATAAATGTAACGTACTCCCTGTAAGTTCGATGCACACATATACTTAAATACTTCACTAAAATTCCAACTATTTCGAATAATACGGAATTCAGTTTCAAATCACTTTAGACAGAATCTCCTCTGCTTGTTTTTTACCAAAACACAAGTGCAATTTAAGATCAGCACAGAAGCTTCACACAATTTCAAACAATAACATATTCATTTATAAACAGTTCCGCATATGAAGTCCCTGGAAATTTTGTCCCTTGATTGCGCGGCTTCATCCGAGTTGTGACCTGTTTCAATCCCACAGTACGAAAGATAAAAATAAATGTTGTTATAAATTTATGTCCACCGCTTTTCATTAAAATCAAAGAAACATATACAAATACATACACACACATACACACCCACGGGAATTGAAGTTTAATAAAAAAAAACAATATACCTGAAAATGATTCTTAACTTATTCTCTTTCTCTTATGGGACACTTGATCCTCGAACCATAATCCTTCGCTGTGGTCATCACGAAGTATGTATTTATCAAGTTCCCTATCTTCCTCATCTGCTCTCGGTTCAGGTAACCCACTAGAGAAAGGGCCAGCCTCATGAAGCCCTTCTTCTGTATCAATCCCTTCCACACCGTGATGTTGTTTACCATGAAGAACAACAGACCAATGTTCGTCGCAAGGATCGGTGATATAAAAAACTTGTTTCGCCTGCGATGCAAGTATAAATGTTTCCCCTTGAAACCCTCCCGATTGAGGTTGACCAAGGTAAAACCCAATGGATCATCAGTTCGAACCCCACTATTGTTATCAACCCATTTGCAGCGAAATACAGCTACTTTGAAACAAACATAGTCAAGCTCCCAAATATCTTTATCACCCCGTAATAAGCCATGCTTGCATACAATGGATTTTTATCCTTCCTGCTAGAAACATGTAAAGCCTCTGAGATTAATGTAACACCACTGTTTTGTGCCGTACTCTTCTCATCTTGTCTCTTAGTAGCAAATGATTATCCATTTATGTCATAGCATGAAAATGATCGTACCGCAGGGCTGGGCCTAAATGCCAACCATTTCAATGTCTCCGAAACGTCTTTGCCCAGGACAGCATTACCAAACCAATAGACAAATGTCTGAATATGTTCATTGAGCACACGTTGATCCGTCCAAGCAGGATAAGACGTTTTTATTGACTGTATGTGGTCTGTCACATAGGGCGCAACTTCTTCAGAATTGCGCAGAATGTAGAGATGCGCCTTCATCAATTCAACATTAGACGGCAAAAAAAATTTTCCTCCCCTTGTGCCCATACCTGTAATCCTCCCATCGTGCCGATTCTTAGATATTCCAATTGATGCGGTCCAGGCCAAGTACTCAGTGCAAAACTCAATTACCTCCTCAGCTATATAACCTTCAACAATACTAGCATCAGGACGACAACGATTCTTAACATACCCCTTATATACTTTCATATATCGCTCGAATGGGTACATCCATCGCAAATGAACAGGCCCGCAGATTTTTATCTCTCTAACCAAATGAATCACCAAATGCACCATAATATCAAAGAAGACGGGTGGAAAATACATTTCTAATTGACAAAGGACAACAGTTATTTCATCTTGTAGCTGATCAAGTTTTTCGCGCGCGATAACCTTGCTGCATATAGCATTGAACAAGAAACAAAGTCTTGTTATACTGGACTTAACATGCTTGGGCAATATCGAGCGAATAGCTACAGGCAACAATTGCTGCATTAAGGCATGGCAATCATGAGACTTCAAACCAACTAGTTTTAAATCTTTCAAGGAAACAAGTCTGCTTACATTTGAAGAATATCCGGATGGAACTTTGATGCTACGCAAACTTGAACACAGTTGTTTTTTCTCTTTTCTGGACAAAGTGTGACAGGCAGGGGGTAGATATGTGCGTTGTCCTCGAGCTACCGGTGCTAAATTTGCTCTTATGTTCATATCAACCATATCAAGTCTCGCGTTATAACCATCCTTAGTTTTACCAGGGATGTTCAAGAGCGTACCTAACAGGATTTCGCAAATATTTTTCTCAATATGCATAACATCGAGACAATGTCTGACATCCAAGTTCTCCGAGTATGGAAGTTCAAAAAATATGGATTTTTTCTTCCAACAACCTGTATCATTATTGCTGGACTCCGAAGTTTTACCGAACTCCACATTGATGTCCGTCACACGAGCTTTCACCTCTGGCCCGCTCAAGGGTTCTGGAGCTTTTCTGAACTCTTGGAATCCATTGAATGCTCTTTTCATACGGCGATACGGATGAGTCTCGGGAAGAAATCTGCGATGCCCAAGGTATACTGTCTTCCTCCCATGTGCAAGCTGACAAAAATTTGTACTCTGCTCACATATTGGACATGCTTTATGCCCTTTAACAGAGTACCCAGACAAGTTTCCATAAGCAGGAAAATCATTAATGGTACAGAACAACATGGCACGTAATGTGAACATTTCTTCACGGTAGGCATCAAACACAGGTGCGCCTTCATCCCATAACTTTTTCAAGTCTTCAATAAGAGGAGCAAGATACACATCGATGTCATTTCCTGGTTGCCGTGGGCCTGAAATCATTAGAGACATAAGTATGTACTTGCGCTTCATACACAAGTAAGGCGGCAAATTGTAAATAACCAACATCACTGGCCATGAGCTATGTGTGCTACTCAGACTGCCAAACGGGTTCATTCCATCAGTACACAGACCAAGCCTCAAATTTCTGGCTTCTCCCCCGAAAGAAGGATACATTGAATCAATCTTTTGCCACTGATCTGAGTCTGATGTATGCATTATCACCTTGTCATCATCACTGGGAATACACCGATCTGAATGCCATGTCAATAGTTTTGCATCTTTTTCATTAGCGAACAACGTTTAAATCTCGGTATTATAGGAAGATACCACAGAACCTTAGCCGGCGACCCCTTCTTTTGCGCATCAGAACTGTCTTCAACAGCATCACACAGCTGCTTGTTTTTGTATCGGGGAGTTTTACACTTATGACGCAATCATTTGGGCAAGCGTGGATCTTCTTGTACTCCATACCCAGTGGACACAACATTTTTTTCGCCTCGTAAATTCGATTTGGAAGTTCATTATCTTCTGGGAGCATATCTTTCAATACCCTCAATAAGGCTGTAAAACTAGTATCTGACCACCCATTTGCCGCTTTCAAACTTAACAACTTCAAAACACTAGACAATCGTGTATATTTACTGCAACCCTTGTATAGAGGCTTCTCATTGTCACCCAAAATGGAAGCAAGAACTTCCGGTTTATCAGCAAAATCCTCGGCCACATCCTCAATCATGGCATCTAATCGATCTCTAGTAATCGCATCATCTCCTTTTGCATGAGATTTTCTTTGCTCAGGTAAACCATCAATACTTTCACCATGCCAAATCCACAGTTTATAAGAAGGATCAAACCCGTGCCGATATAAATGGAATCTTATTGTATCTGAGTTATCAAACCGCGCCCCATTTTTACAAGCTTTGCACGGACAATGAACGTACTTTGTATTCTTATAAGCGAATTGAATGAAATTCTCAACTTCTCTCGCATAAGAATCGGAGGTCCGATCACCACAGAACAAGATATTTCGATCCATGTGTAACTAAGACCTTGAAATAATTAAAAATACCAAATAATAATTCAACAAACAATGTACAAAGTATCAAGTTGCATGCTTGTCTTAGCACATGTCATAATACTTATGTTAGTCATATATAATCAAAACTACTATAATACCTCAATGAAAAAAATAATGCAATGACAACACATGCGCAATAGACATAATCAAATGAAGAAGAAACTCTAAGTTTTTCATTTATGCATTTCGTCAAACACATAAAATGCATAAACAAATAATACACACTCTAAGTAGTGCTAATTATATGAACATCATCCATTAAAAATCAAACACTATAAATCAAATTACATCACCCAAAAACTACATAGTATAACTAAATAGGGTTCCACAATACTAAGGTTCGCCACATACATGGAATATATGCAACTTTAATTTTCAGCCATGCATCTACCATAAATAAAAATAAATGCTATAGGATGACATATCTAAAGTACAAGCATAAGCAATTACTGGGAAATTTTACAAGTTTCTAACCTTTAGGTGGTAAATTTTAGCTCCAAATGATGATTCTTTAGGTTCAACGTGTAAAACCGTAGTAGAAATTTGGAGACAGACACTTTCGGCCGCGATATGGGAATACACGGTGTTATTTAGGTTTTAATATATATATACGTCAATACTACGGCGGAGAAAATTAAACCGCCGTAGAAAGGGGCTTTCTACGGCGGTTGGAGGGCAACCGCCGTGGAAAGTGTACTTTCTACGACGGTTGGAAGATAACCGCCGTGGAAAGTCACGTTTTCCACGGCGGTTACCTTCCAACCGCCGTAGAAAGTCCCCTTTCTACGGCGGTTTGTCCCAACCGCCGTAGAAAGTCCGTTTCTACGGCGGTTCATTTTAAACCGCCGTAGAAAGTCCCGTTCTACGGCGGTTCATTTTTAGACCGCCGTAGAAAGTCCGCATTCCTTTTATTACTGCGGTTTTCTATTTTCCGCCGTTAATTCGCAGCCGTTAAAGCTCCATTTTGTAGTAGTGAGTACTTGAAATTATTTGTGTTGCAATAAATTTTGAAAATTTGACAATCATCTATTGAATAAGAAATTTTAAACAATTTTGAAACAAAACAATATTATATCATAAATAATTTTTAATCCAAAACAAGTTTTAAAATGTCATTGTTTAAAAAAAAAATTTTAGGGCCCTTTTATTGTATCGTTCCAAGCCCCAAAATTTTAAGAACCTGCCCAACTCCTTGGCGATCAGGATCGGCGCCACACTCCTCCTCCACCTCCGCCACAACATACTCCCTCCGCAGAACCTCCTTCGTGGCTTGCCGCAACATTTCCCCCTGTACATAATTTTGTAACCATTTTAATTTTGATAAAATAAAAGTTTTTTTTTTTGAAAAAAAGATAGGTTGATAAATTATATACCTGTTTTGCGATGAGTTTTAATTTCGAGGTTGTCGATTTGTTCCCTGACATGTGCCGGGTAATAGTCCTGGTCATGGCCGGAAGCCGGCGAGGAAGTATTGGAAGTCTCCGGCCTTTCCATGATGGACAGAAGGTCGGCGGACGGAAAGCGAAACCCGGTGGTGGTGGCAGGTCGTGCTACGGAGGAAAGACACGGTCAGGTTCCGGTAGGAGAAGTCCTTTCGGCACCCCCGCCGGCCTGCCATCACCGGCGCCTCTGAAGCTTCTGTCTTGTCCTCTTTCAGCTTCCGTTTCCGTGAACTCTCGGCTGCAACAAACGTCTTCTACATTAGGATAAGTAATACAAACTAGTTTTTAGCGCCGGAAGAAAAAATTTTAAAAAATTAAAACACCTTCGTTAGTCTGTGGCCGGTTCATTTCAGATTGAACGGCCGGCTGATTCCCCGGCCGACGCTCTTCTTCTAGATGAGAGATAAACACAAAAAATTATTTTTGAAAACATCAGTAAACAACTTTCCGAATTGAAAGAGACGCAAATAATTACCACCGGTGGCGGATGAGACGAAATTGGTCATATTTTGGCCCTCATCTCCAGCCATTTTGCAGAATAAAATGATATTAAACACCAAAGAATGCGATGAATTTAAAAACTTAAACTGGAATGTAGCTCTTTGTTGTTTGTTGTGTGCAGAAATATGACTGTGACAACCCCTTTATATAGTTGTAAGAGAAGCCTTTTAGTTGAATTTGCTAACACAAAAACGCCCAACAAAATTATGATATCTTTAGATTAGTCGTATTATATTTAAGAGTACGTATTTTTGAATGGATATACAAATACATTGAATAAAAAAATTTGCCAGTGATCTGTATTTTTTTAATTTTTAAAGTGTGAATGTGTAATAACGTGTCAGAAATAAAATCACAACGAAACTATTTTCCCCACCATTAATTTTAAAATGTATGGTAAAGAATGCATAAGAATGAATATTTTGTATTAATTACCATTGACCAAAAAAAAAAAGTATGCTAAAAAATGTACATACAGAAGATTTGGATATTTTTTAAAAGTTAATAATCGTCAGTTCGTCACCCAATATGCACATCTCACAATCATCCATATCGGCATCGAATAATATTTCATGTTTTATTTAGCACCTAATTACATTATAGGTAAGAGTATCGATATACAAATACATTGAATCAAAAAATTTGTCAATTCTCTGTATTTTTGTTAAGAAAAAAAAAGTGTAAATGTGTAATGATGTGTAAGAAGTAACATTACAACGGAACTATTTTTTCTATCATTAGATATATTAGAATGTACGGTGAAAATTGCGTAAAAATGAATATTTGGTATTAATTACCATTGGTTAAAATGTACATTTACAAAATGTATGCAGAAAATTGTATATACAATTAATAGACACATATATTTTCACGCAATATGCACATTTCACAATTATCTATATTGGCATCCAATGATTATTTTAACACAGCTCTACAGTCCAAACTCTAATAATTTTTTTGTTAGTTTCTCAAAATTTTCCAAAATTTTTCATTGGATGTTCAAAATTCTATCATCTGCGAGTTGTTTCTGGTGTTCCGAAAACTAGATGTTCGATCTCTTGGTGATGCATAATTTCTCAACCAAGGCAGCAGTGTACTCGATCTTCTAAAAGCTTATAATTATTGACCACTAGGACTGACTGAGAAGAACCTCCAATTTCTGCTTCATCCATGACACTTAGGGTCTGTTTGGGTGAACGGAATTGGAATTGAATTGGAATTGAAATTCTATAGAATTGAAGTTTAGAATTAGAATTGCAAATCCACTTGAATTCTATTGTTTGGTAGAATGATAGAATTGTGTAGAAATTGAATTGCAATTCTAATTTTTTTTTGTTATTGATGCTTAAAACTTTATGTAAAATTAGAATTCATTTATAATTGTAAAAGAGTCATATTTACTATTCTTTTTTGTGTTACGAATATAGAAGTGTTTAAATCGGCCGATCCGACACGTACCGAACGGTTCGGATTAGACTCGGTGCAAGCTCCGAAAATGACAATTCGAGTTTGGGGCTTGACCTGAAATGACCGGATTTTTTTTTTTTTTTGAGAAAAATAAAAACTTGAAAATGGCCTACACCAAAAAAAAAAAAATCACCCAAGCACAATCAAAAACAATACACATATCACATCAAAAACCCCACCCAACCTAGAGAAAGAAAATAAAACCACCCCCAACCCACCCCCACCCAAAACCAAAAAATAAAACCCTGCTTCCCCGATCCCCTAGGCCCCTACTCCCCACCTGCACACCCCAAACCAAAAAAACAAATAAAATAAATAGAATCTCTAACCTCGATATTTTTAAAATTTTAATTTTAATATTTTACTTTTAAAAATTATAAAGAAAATGTGTTTATTTATTTAATTTAAGAAAATATTAATCATCATTATATTTTGTATATATTAAAATATAATTTTAGATAATTACACGCTTTATTTCTCATTTTGTATATATTATTTACGATATACTAGCAAGACCTTTTAAATTATTTCTGATTTTTATTTATTTATTTTTTTGGTCTAAAATACTTGTTCAAACGCAACGGTGAAAAAAATTAATTTTTTAAAAAATACTAACATAAAGCATATATGGGCTGAAAAAAAAATCAAATAAAAGAAAAAATTAATTAAAAAAAAACTGAACAAAGAAACACAAAAAAAGAAAAGAAAATTTGAAACAGAAAAAAGGCCACATTGGGTCTCTCTCTCTCTCTCTCTCTCTCTCTCTCTCTCTCTACATATATATATATATATATATATATAGCACGCACAGACACATACCCGCACACACACACACACTCACTACACAAGTACATAATACATATATATCAATAGAATTAGAATTAAAATTAGAATTCTTTTATCCAACCAAAGAATTGAAATTGTGAAATTGGAGGTATTTGAGGTTCTAATTCTTAATTAAAAATACATAAATCAGTGTAGAAGTTTTTTAAAATTTCAAAAAGAAATTATGAAAATTAATGAATGAATGAGGATTACGTTATGATAATTTAATTGAATTAAATTTATACTTACACATGAAAATTATAGGATGAAATTGAAACAAATTGGAACATTTTGAGTCAATGTACAGTTGTTGAAGATTGACGGAAGAAAAAACAATAAATAAATAAAATTAAAATAAAACTGAAAGGGAAGATAAGATTTTCTGCAACTCTGCATGGTTTACTACTACTAGTGTCAAAACAGAGAGCTCCAACTGTAATTAAAATTTTTATCTTAAGAAAAAAAAAAAAAAGGGACAAGCAGAGGTCGATCTTCTTCTCCCTTTATAAAACTTGGTCGTCCGGCATCCACAGCGCAGAACCAGCGACCCCCTTCTGCTTCTCCCTTTATAAAAAGCGAACTAGCGGAGGTCATCGTCGATCTTCTCCCTTTGTATAACTTGGTCGTCCGGAGGCCCCTTCATAAAACGTACTTCTTCTTCTTCTTCCTCTTCCATAAACCTTCGACCACGCTTACAATGTCGTCGAGATTCTTTGCTTCTTCAGCGATAGTATTGTTAGCCGCCCTCTTGCCCGTTGCTCAGGCCACCAGGTTCGCCGTAACCACCACCGTCAATGAGGAAATCCAGCAGCAGATGCAGCAGTTCCCCCCCGATTGCCAGCCTTACTTGTCTCCCCAAATCCAATTATACGAGCAGCCGTGGCAACGGGACCTCTGGGAGTGCTGCTTGCTCCTCAACTTAAGCGAGGACTGCAGATCCAAGGCGGAGGCGGCAGCCGCGCAGGCACGTGTGGAAGCGGAAATGCTGGTTCCATTTGCAATGGTACCTGTCATACATGATTTTCGTCTACCTCTTGCTGTGATGTTTTTGGCGGTTATCTATTCGCTAGGCATGTATCTTTGTAGTATACTCCCTCTTGAAAAGTGTTTTATGCCGTCCAAAGAGTAACAAAAGTATTGTTTCTCGACTTATAATTAATATTAGTTCAAGAGTAACAGAAAAAATATTTTAGTAACACAAAATTAATGCACAGTTAAATAAAACTAGTTTAATATTAAATATTTGTATCCAAAATAATATTAGAATAAACTCACACGCCAGATAAATTTAAGAGATATAATAAAAAAATCGTCGAACGACGTAAACAAGCTTCACCGTCAAAACAAAATAAATTTTGATACGAGTAAAAATGTCACCAATTTTAAAGTTGATTTAAAAACTCTCATTACCGCTAAATTGGAGCCTACCACTTTTCTTCCCAAATTTTCTTTGTTATCGCACGACGTTTTTCCTTTTTTTTTTTTTTTTTTTCTTCCATAACTCTCTCTTGACTAAAATATGTGGTCTATGAGTCATTTATATGAATTCTACAATTATGTAAATCACAAGTACTAAAAGTATTGTTTACGTACTTAAATTTCACACAGGTATTAGGTTATCTCCAACCCAATAAATTAAACTGAATTTGTACAATTATTGTACTAAAATCGTACAATTTTAGGATAATTTTCTTTGCTTACCTTGGATAATTTTGTAAAAATTGTTGAGCCACAAATGGTTGTTGGATTGATTGAAGAAAAACCTCGCACACTTGGAAAGATGAAGAAGATTGATGGCCCTGGAGACAAGCCTTTGATCGATTGCTGGCCTTGAAAGCAAAAGGAAGAAAGAAAAAGAAGAGAAGTGCACTGCATGGACTTTTTTTTCTTCTTTTTTTCTTTTCCATGTTGGCATTTAAAAGCTGATCTGCCAAAATATATATTATTCATAGACTCATTCATTTTCAAGACAAAACTTTTCAGGGGCATTATCAGTTTAATCAATACCATTATCTTTAAAAATATCCTTGCAAACCAAAGGTTTCACGGTCAAATCTTCATCTTTGTTTTATTCCAGTTGAACAAACTTTCCACCTCCATTATTTCTGTGTAGTCAATCAGTGGCAAAACTTAATTAAATTAATTAGAGAGGTCAATGACAATAAATTTGGTTGTAGGGGGCAAATATTTATATACTTTTTTTTTTTCCCCCTTACAAGCGCCTGCAGTCCCATGCTAGTTCTAATGATTTTTCGCCACTACGTGTTGCACCGTCGCTTTATAAAAGTATTTTATGTAGTTAACGAGCTACTAAAAGTATTGTTTATGTCCTTATAATATTAGTGTGACAATGGTACTAGGTTATCTCCAATCCAATAAATTACACCAAATTTGTACAATTATTGCACTGAAATTGTACAATTTTTACTCTGACCACTATTTAACCACTCCTACAAAAAGTAGGGGCCTGTTCTTTTTGTTTTGTTCTGAAAACGGTTTTGGTTCAACAGTAAATTTAATATATTTTAATCATATTCCATCATTTCCAATACAACTTTTTACTATTCAGCATCTAGTTTTTACATTTTTAATACGCTTTTTACATTATAAAACTATTTTTCAAAACTTGTTTTCAAACTTGTGTGTTACTTTGCTTTCATGTCTAAACAACACACAAAGTAACGTTACTTTGTGTGCTATTTGGAGATGAAAGCAAAGTAACATTACTGGGTGATAACAAGCAAAAATCAAATCAAATGGAGCGAATTCCCGCGCGCGCCTCTATTCCTATTAATTTCTAGTTTTTCTTTTTTGTAAATTAACCCCGAAATTTTTTTAAATTTAATATTAAATATGCAATTTAATATTGATCAATTTTTATAGTAAAATACAATAAATTTATTAATTGATTGAAAAAGGTCTCACACTTGGATGAAGTCGCGAATTGTGGGATAAAATTTACAGGGATCAGAAGATAGCGAAATGTTGAAGTTGTGAATTTGTTATTTTTATCTATCGGAATTGATGTAATATTGAATTGGCTACTATTTGAAGTTGTTGGAATCGTCACTATTTATGTTTATTTGACAGGGAGTTTAGTTACATTTATAGGGGGAGACTCTGTCGAATTTTCTGTAAAATTGAATTTCTTGTTGTTTATAGTTGTGTAAAGCTTCACTGTTTATTTAACAGGGAGTTTTGGTTAAATTTACAGGGGAGGATCTGTCGAAATTGATGTAAAACTGAATTTGCTATTATTTGAAGTTGCGTAAAACTTCACTATTTTGTTACATTTACAGTGGAGACTCTGTCGAATTTTCAGTAAAAGTGATTTTCTTTTTGTTTAGAGTTGTTTAAAACTCCAATATTGATGTTTGTAATATTCAAATTCAAACATATATATTAGCTGCATCATCTGTTCATTTATATACAGAGGTAAGGCGCGTTACGCATGTCCACCTCATTATATTTTTCCGACTCTTAATTCTAATAAAAGAAGGTTTAGATGCAAAGGAAGATCTAACTAGCCTATATATGAGAGATACAGAAATGATCGACAATTAATTAAGACTTTACATGGATACGGCATTGAGTTATACTTGTAACCAATTGTGAAGAGTATTAATTGCCGCTATGAATGTTTATTTTCACATAATTGAATTTCTTGATTTACTTTATTTAAATAGAGATAAGTAGATAGAAATTCAGAAGTAAAAATCTTACTCTTAATTCAATTCAAATTGGTATTTTTGAAATTTTCTTATAATTATTATGTAACAATACTTCAAAAATTTTTGGGGCCCTAAAATAATGGATTGGTTAACTAAAATTATTTATTTATTGTTTATCATAACATAAAGGCTGGAGTTTGTATATAATTAATAAATATAATGTATTTTACTATAAAAATTGATCAATATTAAATTGCATATTTATTATTAAATTTTAAAAAATTTGAGGTTAATTTACAAAAAAGAAAAACTAGAAATTAATAGGAATAGAGGGGCGCGCGGGAATTCTCTCAATTTTTTCCAACACTTTCTAAGGCGGTTTAAGATAAATCGCCTTAGAAAACCCAATATTTTACGAGCTTTCTACGGCGGCTACGACGGTTTTTATTAAAACCGCCATAGAAACTTGATTTCAAAGATGGCGTTTGAATTTTAAGGGAAAAGTTGTAAGCTTCCTCTGTTTCCATCTCCAGCCAACTGCTGCTTCTCCTTCATCTTCTGCGAGGAACGTCTCCGGCTCCCATTCTCTCGCCGCAGGTTTTTTTCTCTTGTCTTCCCTCCGAAGTCGTTCTTCCCGCGGCGTTGATAACCAGACCCGCTGTCACCGAACTTGTGAGATGGTTTCTTAATCGGCCATCACCCACCACTTGGAGTTAATCCCCCACCAGAATTTCACCACAATCGGTCCTTGTTGTGGGCTTCAAATCATAAAAAAGGTTATATCGAATAGTTTCAACTTTATTTAAGCTTTAGAAATTTTATTTTGACTTGATTATTGTGATTGCCCTAGGGTTTATTGTTTGTTTTAGCTTCGGGTTTTGGTGTTAGAATTGACTGTACTAGTATGTTCCAATTACCTGTCCTGCATCTCTCTTTACTCTATTGATCTTTTTTGTCATGCAAATCTTCTTTCAGTTGGTTATGAGGGTACTTGCTTGACATTTTGACTAGATGTGGAGTGTAGTATCTGGGAAGTTGTTAGTAACCTCTTATGAAACTGGCATATAGTTTGAGATGTTGCAAATGGTAAAATATTGCTTAGTGTTTGGCTAATCGTAGTTCTAAATGCTAACTAGTCTGTGGAAATTGGTGGAGAAACTACTATGTAATATTTTTATAAAAAAAAAACCCCACTAATTAAAAATCCTCACTTAAACTATTTAGTATATAGATGTTTACTGATTATTTGATCTTGAAATTTGGTTTAATTTTTATTTTTTGAAAAGAGGAGAAGGTCGTATTTCCAAATCATGTTGGGCATCTTTTCCTTAATGGTATTTTGCATTATTAGATTCGGAATTGTTATTTACAGTGACAATTTTACTATTTGCAGTAACATTTTTCTATAAAAAGTCTATAATGCCCCTTAAGTTTTTTAAAAAAATAAAAGAAATCCTTTTCAATCTAATTATAGCCGATAGTCACAAGGACAATCCATATTACATGGTAAATAAATAATCTATATATTTCTTGTACGTAAAATTGGTTTTTTAACAAAAAAAAAAAAATTTAATCTATACATTTTTCATGTTGAATTGAGTTTTTTCCCAAATACCGCCCAAAGTGGGCGGTATTATGGTCCAAAATACCGCCCCAGTATTTTGGACCATAATACCGCCCACTTGGGTCAAAATCCCACCCAAAATTTGGGTGGGATTTTGATCCATAATACCGCCCATTGGGCGGTATTATGGATCAAAATCCCACCCAACTTTTGGGTGGGATTTTGACCCAAAGTGGGCGGTATTTTGGTCCAAAATACCACCTTTGGGAGGTATTTTGCCCAAAATACCGTCCACTTTGGGCGGTATTTTGGTAATGTTCCTGTAAATAGTGGGCGAAATTTAGGAATATACTTTTGTCAATGACGAGATTTCTGGCAAAATATTTTTGTCAATCTCGGGCAAGACAAGGTTTTTTTATGTTAACAACAAATTTTACGTAAAAAAATGTATAGATTGTTAACTTACCGTGTAATATGAAAAATATAATAAAAAAAAATTTAACTAAAGGGCAAAATAGACTTTTTACAAAAAAAATATTACTGCAAATATTAAAATTATCACTGCAAATAGTATGCCCCATTAGATTAACAGTCTTTGCACTATACGATACAATTTCAGTTCATAATAATTACACCCAAACTTACCCCAAATTTAAAATCATATACCGCCCAATATTGCACCAAATTTAGCACAATTTTTGCACTACAATGATAAATTTTCTGCTCTAAAATGATAATGTCTGCACTAATTGTTATTTCAATTCTAATTTATTTACACTAAATATTTTTTAAAAAAAGTAATACTCTATGTTCCATTTTTTTTTTTGTTTTAATTTATTCATCAACATATATACACTTTAAGTATTATTAAAATACACAAAATAATTTACATAAAAAAGAAAAATGAAAAATCCCAATTCTTAAAATAATATTCTGAGAAAAAAGAAAGTTCCCAATTCTAAAAATAATATATTAAAAAAACGGTTGAACAGTGAAAAATGTAATAACACAATGGATAAAAAGTAATTAAACTTAAAATAACAACACCAAAACTTACACGAAAGCTAATAATTTTTTATCAATACTCTCTGTATTTCCAATCTAATTATTAACCTGTACATTAATTTATTGAACATCTTTCTTATGTCAATTATTATGTTCAAAAAAAAAAAAAATGATAACGATCTAATATTTACATATATGCATAATTAAATTTTAAAAATGAGATCATAAAAATATACCACTTTTTATTTCAAATAAACAATTAACATGGTAATAAGCAACACCGACTAATTAATAAATTTTTAAAATAAAAATCAATGACCAATCAAAATTCCAATTTCTAAATGCATTAGCTTTTGTATGTGATTATCGTTTCGCATTTGGAATTCTCTTTACTATGGGTTTTTTTTTTTTTTTGGGCAAATAGCCCAAGCGGCTGGCGCACTATGGCCCTTATATTAAAAGCAAACCAAACACATGAGAGGCATAAATTTGACCCTTCGATACAAAAGGGACGGGACTACCCCTCAGATAGGGAATCTCGTAGCATCTAATATGGCCAATTTTAGTGGTGGAGTTAGGCCTCTAAGATTCGGGGGCAAAATATTCAAAACAATAAAAATTTTAATATAATAAAATATTTTACATCGATTCTCTACGAGGACGCATATTTTGAAAGCGCTTTAAAATTAATTCATTATCAACTGAGTCAAAATTTTCCTTTTCAATATAAGTAACTAAATAATCATTCATCCAATTATTTTCCAATTTCAAAGTCTACTTTTCACAATCTTCATTGCAAAAAAAAAATGCCCTTTCCACAGTTGCAGTTACCACAGGCAGAACTTGTACAAGCTTAAAAAGTTAATACATCAATGGATATACAATATCTCTTTTGCTTCTTCACTAATTCCTCTACAAGATTTCGTATCCCTTTCAAATTCACAAAATATGTACTAGAGTACACACCCATGAAATAATTATCAAGCTGGTTATCCAAGGCCAAGATCTCAACCGAAGAAAAATCTTTTGGATAAAACTTTGCAAATAAAATAACTTTTTCGTGTTAAAAGCATCAAAATGATTTTTAGGATTAACGCATCCTATGCAAAGAAGTATTTCAGTATTCACTTCTATGAATCTATTATTAAACTCTAAGGCTCTGTTATTTTTCATTATATTTTTGAAAAATCATCACTTTTTCTTCCACAAATCCCCCATAAAGAAACAACATCATTTTTACAAAATTCAAAATTTAAAATTAAAATTTCCTCTAAATCTCCACTCACATAAATTCAAAAAATAACATAATCATTACATTCTTTCTCCTCTTTCCTACACAATCCCCAAAACAATTTTCCTCCAAAAAAAATATTCTTTCCCAAAAACAAAAATTCCCCAATTGGGTAACAAAAAGAACAGAGCCTAAAAGTTGTATATCTAAAACTTCACAGAATAAACTTACTTTGTAGTACTACAAATTGGTGACCTTTGGAGCTTTACATTTTGATTTGCCTTTGAGAACACAAATCTTATCCATGTCTTAAATATCAATATCATGGCAATTACAAAACTTCGTCACTTTATCCAATAAATCAGTCCAACCCTTATCCCTTATCAATTGCATCCGCTCTTTTGAGACTCTAACTTGTATACCATTGCATTGGCAATATCTTGATTTTTCCCTGCAAAATTTGGGAGAGTTCATTTGTTATACCCAATATATTCTTCATCAAGTGCAATATCAAAACAAAACCAAATCTTCTCAAAGAGTATATAAGACCATCAGATTCAGCTTTTTGTCCTGGAAGAGAACCATCATTCACCATATATTCTAAGACATCAATACCTGTAGAAAAACTCACAATCAAACTCATCAATGTGCCATAATAAGAACCCCAACGTGTAACACCTGCCTTTTTGAGCCCAGATTCCTTATTTAAACCATGTCTATTGCAAATTTCTCCATTGCCAAGTGCTTTTCTAATTCAATCATTTGTTTTTCTCTTAATGTATATTGCATTTTACATTATCCTGCAACAACTCTGACTACAATAGCAGTTAAGTTAAAAAGAGAAGCTATTAAGAGATGATTTTTTGCTACTGCAACAATTGTAAGCTGGAGTTGATGTGCAAAAAAATGAACATAAAAAGCAGAACGGTTATCTTTCAAAATCAAACTTTTAAGTCCTTTAAACTCTCCTGAAATATTGCTTGCACCATCGTATCCTTGTCCTTAATTTCTAGCCATACTTAAACCAAAATATAAAAACAATGATTCAATAGCTTTCTTGAGTGACAAAGCAGAAGTATCACCAACATGAACAACAACCATTTGCTCTTTATCCGATATATCATGAAATTCATCCACTAATAAGGAAAAAAGTTCATCTCTAAGTTCAGACAATAATGCATGTGTAGTCTCAAGAGCAGTAGCATGCACAATATCTTTTTGAATATCCGAAGAAGTCAACTAATTATTTTCTGGAGCATTTTACAAAACCATATGTTTTTACTCTATTCACTAAGATCTGCAGAGTATTTCAAAAGTTCAAGAAAATTATCTTGATTGACTGAACTTTTAGATTCATCATGCCCTCAAAAAGCTAAACCTTGGCGTAACAATAAGCATATGCAATTAATTGAAGCAGTTAACCTTAATCTGTAAAGACTGTGAGTTTGCCCTGATTGCTTGGAAAGAGCAACTTCAATGTGCTGACTTTCTTTCATCAAATCTACACATTTTTGCCAAGCTTGATCATGCGCACTATTTGTACTTCCAACATGTTTAACAAACAACTCTTTCTTTTTCCAATTAGTAAAATCAGATGCAGTGAATGAAACCCCACCTACTTGCTTTCCAAAAGTGGGTCGGAATAAATAGCAATATAAACAAAATGAAGAATCATTACTAATGCTATATTCTAACCAATTTTCGAATTCTTTAAACAAAGATGGACAAAATTTTCTTGATACTTTACCAATATTTCTTTGTGAAAAATGATGACCATGAGGTTGACACGGTTCTTTATGCAAATAGGCTCTTCTAACTTTTTCTCGATCATTAGGAGCATAAGTTGATATATTTATCCTTAGCCCAGGATCTGACTCAAGATCATCCAAATTGATTTGAACTCGAGATTTCTTTGAAGAGGCATGTGATTGTTCTTGATTACTATTTTCTCTTTTGCTTGTTTCTTCATTAACTTTCTTATAAAAATTTATCCATTCTTATTTGTAAGAAGAAGAAAAAACAATAATTAATATGATGCACTTTACTACTAGTGATAGAAAATAACATACATGAAATACAACAAATAAAATTAAATATTCATACAAAAATATTTTTTTCACTGATTTATATTTACATTAAAAATAAAAAAAGAATCATACATAAATAGATTATGAAAGAAATAAGAAAATTTATTGTAGAACTATTCAAACCTTGAAGTTTGAAAATTTGAAGTTGAATAGGAAATTGTTAATCATTACTTTAGTAATAGTCACCCATATCAACAACAAAAACAACAAGTTACAAGTAACACAAACATTTAATCAAACACTAGCCATACACCCTGTTTGTTACTAAGTAATTCTCTTTCATTCGACTGTAAAAAGAACAGCAATACCAGTACTTTCTATTAGATATGAAAGCAACTGATGGGTGTCTTTATGTTGTCTGAGATTTTATTGTCAGATCTCACGGGTATTTGCAGTGGTTTTGATGCTTTGTGCAGGATTTTGGTGAAAGGGCCCAGTGAGGAAGAAAGAGTGACAAAATAAGTGAAAAAGCAACGGTCCAGCTGGCCAAGTGGACCATCGACATGGCGGCCAAGTTGATCCAACGATTCACAGTCTACTCCATATGAATTTTGGGAGTTTAGAACTGGACTTACATGATTCACAATTCGTCCAGCCCAGAAGAGAAGCCCAAAGAAAGAATTAATAGAAGCTGTCAAGTTCATGATTACTTCACCTAGAAGTAATTGAGTCCAATCAGAGTTGCAATTAAATGAAAACTACCAATTGTGGTGTTAGTAGGAGATATTTTCCTATTATGACTTTATTCCTATTTTGTTTCTAGTTTCCTTAGTTATTAGTTTCCCAGTTAGATACTGTTCCTTTTGTAAATCAGTTTCCTAATCTAATTAGGAGATTGATTCCTTTTCTTTTCTAATTCCAATTCTGCACATTATTTAATGGACATAATTGGGAGAGGAAATCATCCATCTTTACATCATCTTTTTCGTAGTTTTACGTTAGTTCCGGAAAACACTTATAGATAGTAAGCAGTATTATTTCCAGCTGTTTTCGGAGTTAATTCCGACGACTTTCCGGCGTACTGTTCGAGCATCCATATGCCTATACAGACCACCGGCGATTGGGTGATTTTCTCCAATCAGTTTCCGGTTCAGTTTATCAACTCAGTATTTTCTTTCTTAATTCTTATTTCGGTTATTTCATTATGTCTATGTTAAAATATCATTGTTTTTATCTTAGTAGCATGAGTAGCTAAATTCCTATTCTGGCAAGCATGTAATGAACTTTAATCTATATATGTCATGAAACCAAATTGACCTTAAATTAATATGCATGTGTTCCAATTTACTCTGTGTTCATAGATTCTACTGCTTGAATTTAAATAAGAGTAGTTAACTTATCTAGATTCAGTAGAGCCAATTAGACCCTATTAAATCATCTAGTCATTTAGTGGACAAGTTTAATATGATGGTAAAGTTACCCTCTAGTAATTGAGAGTAGATTGGTTAGTAATTCTATCACTGCATATTCAGGTTAGAAGAACTAAAACTGGGTTTCCCTAATTAATAATGCTGTTAATATATTAAATAGGTGGCGGCATATTCCGGCTTGTTATGTGTTAATTAGAGAACAATTAATCCTAGCATACTCTAGCTGATTATCGATTACGTACGGGAAAATTGAGTTGGGTCAAGCATATTCTCATCAACCTATAACTAGATGATGACATGCATGTTAACAAGTATATGAGTTTATGATTGACATACCATGATTATTGTGAGTTACATGGTTGCTGGATTTTTCTCATAATTAATAGAAGTTGGTTTGCTTAGTTATTGTTTTAGTCGTAATTTCTCACTCGCCCATGCATTCGTTGTGTGGAAAAGAAGGTGGTTGCTAACCAAAAACCTTTGCATCAATAGTTAACAAAATTGAATTCTTCCTGTTCCCTGTGGATCGATTCTGCATATGCAATATTCTTATATTTTATTGTTGCAGGTTAAAAGTACCTTTTTGGTACATTTGGTAGGGGTGTGACAAACCGCTTATCAACAACTTTGCAAACTACTGTCATTCACTCTAAGAAAAGAGAAAGGGAAATGCGGCAGCCCACTGTTGAACCGTGATATGCTCTGATACCACTTGTTGAATTTACTCACACCATGACACTTAACAATACAGGACACCAAAGTACACAACACTCAAATACATATAAACAAAGCTTGAGAACAATCAAATTCAAACAAACTTCACACAACAAATGCACACTACAATATATGCATGCATAGACGAGAGAGAGAGAAGGAAAGTGGCTAACTGAATTCTATTACATGACCAAGAGGCCTATTTATACCACTCAATGTGGGTTATTGTTTCTTATTTTTCTACAAAAAAATTAGTTTATATGGAGGAAACATAAGCTAGCTAGTACTAAAAGGATCTAGTGAAATTAAGTTTGAAATGATCAATGGATAGTGGCTGAAACTTATAGACAAATTGAGAGTTGTCTCTCAACACCCACCTCGATACTGTTCCGCCACAAGCCACCAGTCGACACACACAATCCTACGGCACGAATTCCACCCGGAAAATTCAAAATTTTCTTAAGATTTTCTTAGAGAACTGACTAACTAGATAAGCGCAACCATGAAAATGCAAATGGGTGAAAGCGCAGACCTCGGTGTGGTAGGGAATGAGAAAGATTGCGGACTAAGAAGACACTACAAGAAAAAAGGGCTTTAGTGACGACGCAAAGTCGTCAGTAAAAGCCCAAAAATCGTCACTAAACCCTTTAGTGACGACAAACGGGTCGTCAAGTGGTCGCGACAATAGGTCCGTAGCTAAAGGGTCCAGTGACGACATTTTTGCACCGTCGTCACTAAATCCTACCATTTAGTGACGACTTTTTGTCGTCACTAGAGTTAGTGACGACAAAAGTCGTCACTGTGTGTACGTCACTAAAGACAAAAGTCGTCACTAAAAGGTGTATTTTTAGTGACGAAAAAGATAGTGACGAATGAAAGTCGTCAGTAGGTAACAAATGGTCAAAGGCTTTAGTGACGAAACTCAGTGACGAGAATTGCTTGTCAGTACAAAAGTCAACGGTTTTAGTGACGACAAGATTCGTCACAATAAAGATGAAGCCAACAAATATAGTGACAATAAATAGTCATCATAGCTACCTGCTTTAGTGACGAAGTTGAGGGACTACAAATGTTGTCAATGGAACAAAATTTAAACGATATATTTCAAAACTTTCAATTTAAATTGCAAATGAATATACATATAGTATGTCATCATTTACACAAGTATGACAAATTGTCATCATATTTAAATATGTTCTAAATCAAATACCAAAGCTTCCATCTAACTAAACGACTAAGTAAAATTATACAAGTCCAACATCACTTGTGGTGGTGGGATTGAAGACACGTGAAGATATCTTCAACTTAGCCATTTGAATCACAAACCGCACGCTGCACGAGTATTTTGAACACATCATTAGAAAAACATCAAACTCAAGAACTTCTCAAACCATCAAACACATATCTACCTAACAACCAAAACACTAAGGACATTGAGAATATTACATAAATTTCATAGTACCTAAGAAAAAAATCACCATCCACATGAAACCTGCATAATTAAAGGATTGAGCTAATTAGTTGAAAAATTAAGATGGTCAGATATAATATACTTTGAAATGTTAATCATGACCTGAAATAATCTTTATGGGAAGCAATCCCACAATATAAAAAGGCAAAGTAAAACATTACTAAAAATAAAATGGCATAGGAAGCAAACCAATCGGACACAGAGAAGCAAAGTCAGAAAAATCAATCACTAGCATAATAAGCAATTCATATCTACAAATTCCTGGTCAAAGTTATAGTGCAGATCCAATGACAAAATTATTGGCGAGAGACAGTTTCATGGGTAAGAGAAATACTACTACTACTCATCAATTAGAAGGGTAAGAGCAAGGGGGAAGGGGAACAAGCAAAGCAAGATCTTCCACATTATGTAACGTGGTAAGCGTTGTACCTGGTAGTAAAGTAAATCAAGTACAGGCAATGCCAGGAAATAGACTAATAGCCTTCCAACAGTTTAAAAAGTTGAATGATGAACATGTTAGCATTGATGTAACCATATGATCCTCCTACTTCAAGAATGTAATCTCCCCTCATAGATTTTAATGGTTATAACTATGTCAATATATGAGCTAATAAAAATAATTGTAACATGACAGAAATATAAATCGTTAGCTTACGATAATTGATTTGTAAGTTGCCTTGTGATGCCGGAGATCCTGTAGCGCCTCTTGTTCTTTCCATGAGAAACTTCCACTCTTAACATTTTTAAGAATCTTCCGCACCTGTAGGGCAACGCAAGAAAGATGCATTATAATTATAGTAGATGAAGATATAAATAAACTACTTTTCTTGAAAGTGAATCATTCCCACCGCACAGCAGCAGTTACTTCCTTTACTTAATAATAAAAAGAAACAATATATAACCAACAGCAAAGATGTCTGGTGCAACCTTGATCCGATCTTGATCAGATAAAGGCCGCATTAAGTCAATGTCGTTTCTATTTGGTCCAATGATCCAATGTGTTATGGAAGAATGACCTTCCAACAACTTCATACCAAATTAGCTCACCAAAGACAAGAACAAAATGAAAAGAAAAAAAGACAAAAGGCCTAACTTCAATTTCCAATACATTGAGGCAGTGAGGTGAGGCACACACGCGCACACACACAAACAGAACCTCTAGCCTCTAGGATACTAAAAACTTCAACAACACCATAGCATCTAAATCAATCAACAGGCAGTGCCAGTGAGCACACACAGAGTCACACTCAAGTCTTCAAAAGCAGCAGCTATACATGGAAAGACTATAAACAGTTTCATCACAAATCATGCGAGAAAGTAAAACCAAGTACCGACTAATAGGGATAGTAAGATTGCCCCTCTTGGCCTCTTCACTTCCCCGACTTCCGCCTAGGAGATAATGGTTGCTCCAGAACAACTATGCCATTAAACGCAGCTGAAAATTGCAGTGAAGCATCCAAAACTCCAAATTAATTATAAAGTAACATCTGTTTTCATTGACTTGAGCATAAGGATAAGGAAGAAAAAACAAGCATTCAAGGAACCCAATTCAACTCTTTTACTAATGAAACAAGTCTTCTTCTTCTCACTTAATTCCTGACACGCAATTTTAAAATATAAAGTAAATGGAGGAAAAACACGAGAATCAAACATCTTGAATCCCATTTCTACTACCTCTGTCTTCTTCTTTTTTCTTTTATTTTTATTTTTTTTCCCTCTAGCTTCAAATTTCAGCAACCAACCGCCATAAAAGGACAGAAATTTAACATCAAAACCTTTAAAAAATTACAGTTGAGCACTTACAGTTGCTAATCACTTGACCAGCTCAATTTCTTCAATTGTAGTCAACTTGAGCACTTACTAGCTTAATATATAACTTGAAATTAATGCTGTAAACAGAGAAATAAGGCATTTTAAAAACTCAAGTGGCATAGCATTTTAATTTATAAAGTAATAGCATAGTGAGAACAAGAAAAAACGGATGGATCAAGACGTGATACACATGTTCACGAAAGGAAATAAGCAACCATTATGAATCTCTATGTTAGATATGCACCCCCTTCCGCCCCTTTTCCTTTTTTTTTTCTCTATGTTTGCTGAGTGAATCTTATGGAGGCCAGATATGAAAAACCTAAGATGAACAAAGATTCCACATTTACACTACTTGCAGTGTAGTTAATGGTTAACACCCAAATGAAATGATTACAAAAATAATATTATTAGAGTGAAAATTGAAGTAGAATCCAAAGACAATGAATAAGAAGCTACATGGTGGCTGCTGAAATTTTAGAACAACCATTTAAGTTTTTCCTAACAGCAGAGAAAACAACCTCAGATTACTAAAGTTTTTTTTTTCTTTTTTTTTTTTTTTCTCAAAACAGAGACATAGTAACTTTCAACATATCCATCTTAACCTCTGAACTAACGGAAATAAAACACTTTTTTCCCAACCACATTGATGAAACCTAAACCCCAAAAATTCATTTCAATACCAGGAATTAGTGCAGACGAAATCAGTCCATACCCTTTACCATATCTGGGAAATTTGTGAAGTTCAGATGCTCTGTTCCTGGTGGTCTGCTGCGGAAGAGTGAAGACTTGTCGAAGTTGAAGGATCTGGGGAGGAAAACAAAAAATAAGTGAGAATCACTGCAAGCCATAACATCATTCACCCCAACTCAAACCCACCATTGTGCCTAAATCCCTTCCCCTAATCCAACATTACAGCAGAAATTTGTTTACCCCCAACACCACATAGACTTCAAATTAGACACACACAACCCTACAGAAAACAGTCGAGCCACAACTTCTGACCACAATAAACAAGAAAAATTGTTAAATGAAAGTTTTATCTAAGATGATGAGCTTCAATTGCCAAGATCGTATGGATGAACTTCATAGTGGGAGGGAATAGATCTAGTTTGAAGGCTGATTTCCTATAGGATGAAGATTTCGAACAACCAATCTGAAAACCACAATCAAATCCAATCTCTCGCAACATCCCTCCAATCTTTCCTTCTGAAATTTGAAATTTCCATCTTCATTTCCTCTATTTTCCTTCCCCAAAATCATCAAGATAATGATTTGATGACAAAATCCTTCACCAGCTATGTCTAATCAAAAAACAAAGCCTTGCAAGATCTGTCAAAGGAGACAGTAGATCTAGAAATGGGGATGACTCAAACGGACCAAATCTCTGCTAATTTCTCTGGAATCTGAATCTTTAATTGCTGGGTTTTTCCAAAATGCTGCCGCTCCTGGTGTCCATCCTCCGCTTGCCGCCGTTCTCGATCCATCCACGGGAAAGTCGCCCGCACTCCGCCAGAGATTCCTCTGCTGCTGCTTCAGATCTGCTGTCGTCCCTATCGGAGTCCACCTTCCGACGTCCTGCCTCGAGTAATTCTCTCATATTGTTTAGGGTGGCAATCGATTATTTCTTCTACGTCTTCTCAATTTCCACCGCTATTTCTTCATTCTCTCCCTCATCGAAAAATCTTCATCTCTGTGGCTAAGAGGAGGGGGCCGAAGAAGGAAAGAGGAGAGGAAGAAGCACTCCTTTTCTTCTTCTTCTTTCCTTTCTTGACGGTAGAAATAAACAGTTTACATTTAGATTGTACTATACATAGTTTTGAAAGCCTCTGCTTTTCTTTTATCAAAAACGTTTTCAAAGTGTTTTTAAGAATAAAAAAATATCAATTGAAAACAAAGTATTGTTAAATATAAAATTAAAAAAAATGATTAGGGAAAGGAGGGTCTGGAACGGTTGGAATTAATTTCCTTGGAGGAATAATTTGCAAATTTTGCAAAATAAAATAAATAAATGACTATTGTAGCGAAAAATGTAAATACCCTATATATATTTTAGGGAGAGGGGTGTGCTGGGGGAAGATATTTGAGTAATCCTTTTTTTCCTTTTAATACTTTCGGTCATAAAAATAAAACTGAAAAACATTTTTGATTCTCTTTATTAGATCCAAAAAGTTTAATCTTTGTGTTGAAGTACTTCTTCTTGATAAGCTTAATCTCTATTATGACTATAAAAAAAAGTGAACTTTTTGCAAGTAGCTTTTGTGTGTGTTTGTGTGTGTGTCTTATATATATATATATATATATAATATATATAAATGGTGCTATAAAAAAAGTGAACCTTTTGCAAGTAGCTTTTGTGTGTGTGTGTGTGTGTATATATATATATATTATATATAATATATATAAGGGTGCTATAGTAACATTGTTAAAAGTTATAAGGTAAAAGATCCTTACGAGAGAGTTTAGGTGACATTGTTAAAGTTGTTGATAGGAAACAAATATAGTGTGTCTTAGTGGCATTGTTAAAAGTTATGGATTACAAAAATATATAAGGGTGTCTTAGTGACATTATTAAAAGTATATCCTAAGAAAATATAAAGTTGTGTTAGAACATTGTTAAATTTATGGACAAAAATAAAAATAACATGGTGTCTAAATGATAATGTTAAAAGTTTTGACTAAAATAAAATTATTTAGTCATTTTAGTTGATAGCAGATAGATTTGTTGTTCATATGAATTATTTCACAAATATATATATATATATATCAAACGATATATACGCTAAAAGATTAGATGTAGGGTGTCTTAGTGGCATTGCTAAAAATTATGGACTAAAAGAAAATTATAAGGGTGTTTTTAGTAATATTGTTAAAAGTTATGGGCAAAAAAGAAACGCAATGATGTTTTAGAGACATTGTTAAAAGTTATGGACTAGAAAGAAATATGAGGGTGTCTTAGTGGCATTACTAAAAAGTTATGTATTAAAAGAAAAATAAAAAGGTTTTTTAGTAACATAGTTAAATGTTATGGACTAAAATAAAAACAGTAGGGTGTGTTAGTTATAATATTAAAGTTTGGACTAAAAGGGTATCTTAGTCATTTTTGTAGATGCATTAGTTTTCATGTAATATGAAATTATTTCCCAAATATATATAACAAGAGATACAACTGAAGTTGGCTCTTAATACAAACTGAAGTTGTCTCTTAGTGACACTGGTAAAATTTGTGGACTAAAAGAAAATATAAGGGTGTTCAATGACGTTGTAAAAAGTTATGGACTAAACAAAAATATAAGAGTGTCTTAGTAATATTGTTAAAAGTTATATGTAACAGAAAATATAAGGGTGTCTTAGTGATATTGTAAAAAGTATGTGTTAAAGAAATATAAATGTGTTTTAGGTGACATTATTAAAAGTTATGGACTAAAACAAAGTGCATAAGTGGTATTGTTTAAAAATTATGGGCTAAAGAGAAAATATAATGGTATTATTAACATCATTAAAAGTTATGGGTTAACAGAAAAATATAAGGGTGTCTTAGTAATATTGTTAAAAATTAAAAAATCAAAGAAAATATAAGGGTGTCTTAGTGATATTGTTAAAAATTAGGAAATAAAAGAAAAATATTTAGTGATATTGTCATATATATATATATATATATATATATATATATACTAAAGACAAATGTTAGGGTGCTTATTGGCATTGCTAAAAGTTATGAATAAAAGAAAAATCTAAAGGTATTTTAGTAATATTGTTAAAATTTATGGCTAAAAGAGATATTCAAGGTGTCTTAGTAACATTGTTAAAAGTTATGGGCTAGAAGAAAATATATTAGTGTATTAGTCATATTGTTCAAAGTAATAGATGAAAAGAAAAATATAAGACTGTCTTAGTGAAATTATTAAAAGTTATACTGTTGTTCATATAAAACTATCTTGATGACGTTGCTCGATGTTATGAACTAAAACAAAATAGTAGGGTGTTTTACTGACAACGTTAAAAGTTTTCAGACTCAAATAATTTTAGTAGATACAATTATTTGGGATGTTCATATGGAATTATTTTCTTTATATATGTACATATATTACGAGTTTGGATCCGACAGTAAAACAACTATTAGGGTGTCTTAGTGACAATGATAAATTTGAGACTGAAAAAAATATAAGAGTGTTCGGTAATATTATAAAAAGTTATGGACTAAATGAGAAATATAAAAGGGTCTTAGTAATGGACTAATGGAAAATATAATGGTGTCTAATTGAAATTAATAAAAGTTAAATGCTATAAACGATTAATATAAGGTGTTTTATAGACATTATTAAAAGTTATGGACTACAAGAAAAAAAAAATAAGAGTGCCTTAGTAACAACGTTTACAGTTATGGGTTGAAAGAAGAAATATAAGGGTGTCTGAGTAGAATTAGTGTAAATCAATGTGCTAGCAAAAAAATATGTGTATCTTAGTATATGTTGTTAAATATTATGAGTTCAAAGAAAAATATATGGGTGCCTTAGTAATATTATTAAAAGTTATAGACTAAAAGAAGAGAAAAAAAAATAAGGGTGTGTTAATAACATTGTTAAAACTTATGAGCCAAAAGAAAATATAAGGGTGCCTTAGTGACAATGTTTAAAATGTATGGACTAAAAGAAAAAAGGGTGCCTCACAAACATTGTTAAAATGTATGGGCTAAACAATAATATAAGGGTCTCTTAGTGACATTGTTAAAAAGTTTTGGACTAAAAAAAAATTTATTATAGTTATTATAATAGATAAATACTTTAATTAATTCAGGGCTAAAACAATAATATAAGGGTCTCTTAGTGACATTGTTAAAAGTTTTGGACTAAAAAAAAAATTTATTATAGTTATTATAATAGATAAATACTTTTAATTAATTCAAGTGTACTCATAAAAATTTTGGTTGCTCTGTTAAGGCATTATTATGTTAACAATGAGGTCTCGATTTCAAGACTTAGCTCAGCCATTTTTTGGATTATTAAATCAAACTGACGAGTAGTTAACTACAATTGAAACGCTTAAATAACTAATGTTGGAATTGGTGCATTTGGTAAAACAATATGTCTCTCTCCAAGAGGGCATGGTTTCGAACCTCACTTCCACCAATTTTTATGCATATATTTTTCCTCTAACAGCAGACCTTTACTGACGAGAATTTGTTGTCACTATAATAATGTTTTAGTGACGACAAATTGTTGTCACAATATTGCTAAATGCATGCTTTTACTGACGAAAATAAGTTTCGTCACTAATTGTCGTCACTAAATGTCTTCAAACTATTGACGAAACTCATTTTCGTCACTAGTTTCGTCACTAAATGTCATGAAATAGGCGGGAAGGGTTGCGCCAACCATATAGTGACGACTTGGTGACGACTTTTATATTCGTCACTAAAACTCCCCGTTTTGACGAAATTCTGTTGACGACTTCGATTTTCGTCACTAATAAGGGTCTTTACTGACGACTTCCCCTGACGACAAAAAATTTTCGTCACTAATGCCCATTTTTCTTGTAGTGAGAGCAGCCGTCGTCGCCGCCGCCATCCCTTGGCTCTGGGCTCTGCCTAATGATTTTTTTAATTGAGATTAGAGAGCGAAAATGCGGCGGTCACCACACGCCATTTCTGTATTTTATGCATCGACCGTGAATCGAGAAAGTACAACTTAAAATTGTACATCGATTGAGTAATTAAAATTATTTTTAGTATTCTCTATCAAAAAAATAGTTAAATCTAAAAATAGTTGAATATATATTGAGAGCTTGGAATGATTGTAAATCTATATTTTAAAAGCAGTCTAAATATATATAGCTAATATAAATGGGGATTTTTTCCCCCAATATTCATAGTGGGACAAAAAATTACCAAAATTCACCATTTTTTTTTTAATCCCATTCTACAGAAAACAAATCTGCCATATTCGTTTTCTCCAAAATGAATCTGGCAGCTTCGTTTTCTTCAAAAAAATTTTAAAAAATTTATTAAAAAAAAAGAATTTTTGGAGAAAACGAATTTGGGTGATTCGTTTTCAGGATTCGTCAAAATGAAATTCCCTTCTCAAAATGAATTCGTTTTCTCATGAAAACGAATTCACTTATTTTGAAATAAATTTATTTTATTAAACTATATTACTTATTTTAAATATTTTATTTCAGTGAATTCGTTTTTCTACTAAAATAATTTTTTTATTTTTTAAAAATAACCTTAATAATAATTATATTTCACTGAATTCGTGTTTTTCAAAATATTATTTTAAAATAATTTTTATTTCATGGAATTTCGTTTCTTTCAAAAATAGTTAACAAAAAAAATAATGATAAAAATTATTTACAAATTTTATTCATTTACAATTAAAGATTTTTAGTTATATAATTACGTCTTGCCTTTGTTTCATAAAAACTAAAAATTGAATTACGGGTGTGCATTTCGAATCACCATAATTCATTTTACATTAAATAATATTTATATTTCAAAATGTATAAAAACTTAGAATCAATTACAAAATAATTATTTACTTATTTTTTACATTAGTTTACATAAAATTATAAAATTAATTTTATTTTAAAAATTAAAAACAATTTCTGTAGAAAATGAATTCTCGAGATTCGTTTTCCGAAGAAAACGAATTCGCTGAATTCGTTTCCATTTATTTCCAAAAAAATGTATAAATTATCGAGAACTTATCTATATTCCCTATGCATTCTAATTTAAACTAAAAACAATATAAAATGAAAACATCAATATCGGTGTAATGTAATTCCTCTTTGGAAGAAACGAATTCTTGAGTTTCGTTTCTAACGGAATTTATTATTTTTCAAACATAAATGCGTGACTAAATTTTCAAAGATAAATGAATTTCTCAAATTCTTTTATACGGAGATTTTATGTATTTCAAAATATCGTAACTTACTTCCTCTAAAAAAATTATCTATAACAAAATTATTATTTAGTTATTTATTAAATTTGTTTAAAATAATTTAATTCATTCAGAAACGAATTCGGCGAATTCCGTTTTCAGGAGAAGGGAATTCGTTTTCTCATTTTTATTATTTACCTAAAATTATTTACTTATTTAGCTAAAATAATTTATTGAGAAAACGAATTCGCTGAATTCGTTTTCCTCTTTTTCTATTATTTAACTAAAATTATTTTACTTATTTTAAAAAATAATTTTATTGAAAAACAAATGCGCTGAATTCGTTTTCAAAACGAATTCGTTGAATTTCGTTTCTCATTTCTATTATTTTATCTAAAATTATTTTACTTATTTTAAATTAATTTTATTGAGCGAGAAAACCTTCAATTCGGTGAATTATTTTTCTTATTTTTGTGTTAACTAAAATTATTTTACTTAATTTGAAAAAAAGTTATTTAGAAAACAGATTCACGAGTTCGCAGATTTTGTATTATTTAACTACAAATATTTACTTATTTTAAAAATAATTTTATTTCAGTGAATCCGTTTTCTACTAAATTATTTATATTTTTGAAAATAACCTTAGTAATAATTTTATTTCACAGAATTTGTTTTTTTTCACAAATTTATTTACAAATTATTTTATTTCATTGAATTCATTTTTCTAAAAAATATTTAACCAAAAAAAAAATAAAATTATTTAAAAATTTTATTCAAAAATATTTTAAATAAATATTTTTAAAAAATTTAAAAATTTTATTCAAAATATTTTTAAAAAAAATTGCCCCAAGAAACGAATTCTGTTTTTTAAATTTTTTTTTTTGAAGAAACGAGTTGGGAGATTCGTTTTCTGAAACGAATCTCCCAACTTCGTTTTCTATAGTTTGGAATTTCATATGTATATATATATATATTAATTATTGAATAAATTTTTAATTCTCGAACCTAAAATGATTATAAATTTATTTAAAATTGAGAACTCACATTGTATCTCTCTATTTTTATTCTCCATATTTTGTTTAGCAAGATAACCTTTTTAATATATATAAAAATCTTCAAGTAAGACTTATGCTTTAAAAAAGAAAGTAGAACTTATGCTTTTAAAATCAAGACTCGTACTTTCATTTTAAAAAAAAATGTAAAAACACTTCGAAAAAAGATGCAAATGCAAGCCTCCCATATAATGCCCGTTATGTAGTGTGACAAGGGTACATGAAACCACCCAACAATTTAAGAACAAACTCTTTATGCAACACGAAGAAGTTTTCAATTTTGACACAGGGAAATCGAATTATATACCCTAATAATAATGTAATTAGATGTAAAATAAAGCATGAAATAATTAATCATTGATTCATATTATAATCTAGATAGTTGTAACCGCTACAATAATTGGCTATTAAAAAATGTACATGTGAATTCTTTGTATATACAATTTGCACATAGGTACATTTGGTCAGATACATTTTAATAAATATTCATTTTTTCGCAATTCTTACCACACATTCAAATATCTAACAGCGAGAAAAATAGTTTTGTTGTGATCTTACTCTTGACACGTCATTAGACATTCACGCTTTAAAGAAAAAAGATACACGCCAGCAATTGACCAATTTTTTTATTCTTTGTATCTGTATATCCGTACAATACAATACGACTAATCTAAAGATTTTGTAACCTTATTGGGATTTTTATATTGACAAATTTGACTAAAACGCTCCTCCCTACAGCTATATAATATGGTCGTCATAGTCCTATTTCTTCACACAACAGACAACGAAGAACTGGAAATTCTTAATTCATTTCATTCTCTTTGTAGTTTACTTTCAGTTCATTTCTGCAAATTAAATGGCTGGTGAAGAGGGCAATAACATCATCAATTTCCTCCCCTCTGCCGCCATTAGTAATTAGTTTATTTGATTTTAACTTGCTTCAATTTGTCCGGCTTTTTCTTGAAGTTCTTTCGATTAATTTTTTTGTGTTTCCTTCGATTGTTGAAGAAGAGCGGCAGCAAGAGAATCACCCCCTTCAATCTGAAATGAACAACCCTCAAATTAACGAAGGTGTTTTTTCTTTTTCTTTTTTTTTTTTTTTTTTTGAATTTCATAATTTTAAATTCCCGCTCTGAAAATTAGTTCATTTTCATTTTTTATTTAATATAAGCATGGTATTGGTTACCTATTTTATTAAGTACTTTGTTTCGTTTATTGCAGCGGAGAGTTCACGAATGAGAAAAATGAAATGGGTCGTGACGGAATATTCAGAGGTGGTGCCGTTGATTGCACGGCGGCCGGTGGGGGTGCCAGAACGTATTCTCCTCCCGGCGGCGCCTGTCCCTATCTTTCCTCAGCAGCACGACCTGTCACCAGCACCGGGTTTCACTCCCCGTCTTCCTAACCCTACTACTGCCTACCTACTGTTCACTATGGACAGGCCGCGGGCGACATCCTCTACGTCCTTGCTTGTTTCCGGCCAGGAAAAGACCGAGAGCATGGAATCATTGATTGCAACACATGTGGAAATGCTGTGGAATTCTGGGGTGGACGCTATGCGGCGGCAGTGTGTTGTGGCGGTGATGGAGGCGAAGCGGAAATATGCGCCGATCCTGAACGCGAAGAAGTTGGAGCTGAAGGCGCTGAAGCTCAAGCACCAAGAGTTAGTGAGAAAAGAGGTCGGGCTTGGGAGAGAGAACCAAGCGTGGCAGCAGAGGGCGACTTTCTTCGAGCGAAGGGAGGCTAGGTTGAAGGCTGAAATTCAGGAAGCCACAGCGAGATTGGGGAAGGCGGAGTTGGCTGCTGAGTGCTCGGCGGTGAACGGCGGAGAGGAGTCTGTGCTTGTCCGAATTGCGCCAGCGGCATGAATGTCTGCCTCGTTTGTGGCGCAGAGAAGATATGTACCATATAGATAAACATGAGCTAGCTAGGGTTCATTCTCCGTATATGTTTGCCTCTGGTTAGCTAATACTTTTGAAAGATATATATATACTTAAAAAGTAGAACTCATACTTTTAGTTAAAAGCACTACTACCTTTTCATATACAAATTTTTTTTGAGAGTAACATATACTTTGAAACTTGAGATATATTTTAAAAATTAAAACGCATATTTTTAAAACTATTAATTAAGACACATACTTTGAAAATAAAATCTCATACTTTTGTTTAAAAGTATTAAATTTCATGTAAAAAATATTGATTTTAAAATTAAAACTCATACTAATTTCATTTATTAAAAATTTTTAAAACGAAAATACAACTCAAAAAAATGTGCAGGCAAGGCTCAGGCATAACACCCGTAATGTGGTGTGACAAGTAGACATGAAGCCACTCAATAATTTAAAAATAGATTATTTACGCAATCATTAAATTATTGAATCGTATAATTTTGATCACTTAATTTTATTTTTAACATTATTTTAATAATTCAACTATTTAAAATTATCGTTTTTGTTTTTTTCACGACTTTCAACCATTGGATTAAGGGGGTTTGTCTCACCAAATTTTCCACACATCCAAATTAATCAAATGACCAGAAAATGGTCATTTTAAATAGATAAATATATAGGTTTAAAAAACATAAGAAGTTAAATAACCAAAAGTAAGGCATAAATAATTTAATAGCCGTCAAAATTATTTGACCTAAATTTAAATTTGAATTAAAAAATTGGTCTAAATTTCTTTGTACCAAACTGTGAATGGACATAATTAACGTTTTAAATCTCAAATATATACTTTTTATCATATCTTCTATTGTGAATGCTTTTGGCAATATATGTCTTGCCAAGGTTCGATATACTTAATTAGTGAGTTAGTTACTTTACGTACTTAATTACATAAGATAATTTATAATCTCTTAAATAATACTTCATCTGTTTCATTAGAAGAGTCCATTTTGTAATACAAAGTGGACTTTCTGATGCAACGGAGGTAGTAATTATTTTTTGGATTCACGATTAGGGAGTGTTGGAAGTGGTGATCGATAAGGGAAAGGTATTGTGACCGGAGATTATAAGTTCAAACTTTGCGAGATTAAAACAATTAGTTAAAAATGATTGATAGAGAATAGAATAATAATAATAATAAAAAAAGTAATTAACAATGAGAATTTTAAAAAATGAAAAATTTTGGAAAATTTCGAGAAACTAACAAAAAAATTATTAGAGTTTGGACGGTAGAGTTGTGTCAAAATAATCATTGGATGCCAATATAGATAATTGTGAAATGTGCATATTGCGTGAAAATATGTGTCTAGTAATTGTATATACAATTTTCTGCATACATTTTGTAAGTGTACATTTTAACCAATAGTAATTAATACCAAATATTCATTTGGGTAAATACACAACTACCCCCCTGTGGTTTTGAAAACTTATGCATCACCCCCTCATGGTTTAAAAAGCTACCACGCACCCCCTTTAACTTTCGTGAACTATGTAAAGTGGGAAAAATGACCAAAATACCCCCGCATCTAAACTGTAATTCACAACTAGAATAAGGGCATTTTGGGGGTATTTTTGTCATTTTTGTCCACTTTACGTAGTTCACAAAAGTTAAGGGGGTGCATGGTAGCTTTTTAAACATAAGGAGGTGATGCATAAGTTTCCAAAACCACATGGGGGTAATTGTGTATTTACCCTATTCATTTTTACGCAATTCTCACCTTACATTTTAATATCTAACGATAGAAAAAATAGTTCCATTGTAATTTTACTACTGACACGTCATTACACATTTAGACTTTTTTTTTGTTAACAAAAATACAGAGAATTGACAAATTTTTTGATTCAATGTATTTGTATATCCATACTCTTAAATATAATGTAATTAAGTGCTAAATAAAACATGAATTAATTATTCGATGCCGATATGGATGATTGTGAAATGTGCGTATTGGGTGACGATTATTAACTTTTAAAAAATATCCAAATCTTCTGTATGTACATTTTTTAGCATACGTCTTTTTATTGGTCAATGGTAATTAATACAAAATATTCATTCTTATGCATTCTTTACCATACATTTTAAAATCAACGGTGGGGACGCAATACACATTCACACTTTAAAAATTTTTAAAATACACATCACTGGCAAATTTTTGATTCAATGTATTTGAGAAACCTTAGGGACGCAATAGTTTTTTTATGTCTCTTGAAGTTAATTCAACTTATAAAGAGTGCATCTCAACTGATTTTCATTAAAATATACCATCTTAGTTTATAAGGACAAAATTAAAAGAAATGGAAACTTTAAATACTGAACTATAGTTTACAATAAACTTTAGGGATGTAATAGCCTTTTATAAAGTTAATTCGATTTAGAAACAGTGCATCTCAACTTAATTTTATTAAAATGTACCCAAAAAAGATAAACTTTTAGTACGGAAGGACTAAGGTGAAAGAAACTATTAATTTAAGTACTAAATTGCATTTATGAAAATATACAAAAATATAACTTTTGCGTTTATAAGGACTAAATCGAAAGAACTTAAACTTTCAGTACTAAATTGAATAACAATAAATTTTAGGGACGTCATAACGCTTTTATGTCTCTTTAAGTTAATTCAATTTAGAAACAATACATTTCAACTGATCTTCAAGAAAACATACTATGAAAAGATAATGTTTTAGTTAATAAGGACTAAATTGAAAGAAACTGATACTTTAATTACTAAAGTAATTTTACAAGAAACTCTAAGGACATAATAATCTTTATATGTCTATTTAAGTTTATTCAACTTAGGAATAGTGCACCTCAACTAATTTTCATGAATATACAAAAAAGATAAACTTCTGCGTTTGTAAGGACTTAATCGAAAGAACTTAAACTTTTAGTACTAAATTGGAATTAACAATAAACTTTAGGGACGTCATAGGCCTTTTATGTCTCTTTAAGTTAATTCAACTTAGAACACAATAAATTTCAACTGATCTTCATGAAAATATACTATGAAAGATAAACCTTAAAAAAGTTAATAAGCGTACTAAATTGAAAGAATCTGATACTTTAATTACTAAAGTGCATTTTACAAGAATCTCTAAGGGCATAATAATCTTTATATGTCTATTTAAGTTTATGCAACTTAGAAACAGTGCATCTCAACTTAGTTTCATGAAAATATACAAAAAAAATAAACTTCTACGTTTATGAGGACTAAATTGAAAGAAACTTAAACCTTCAATACTAAATTGGAATTAACAATAAACTTCAGGGACGTCATAGGCCTTTTATGTTTCTTTTAAGTTAATTCAACTTATAGAACACAATACATTTCAATTGACCTTCATGAAAATATACTATGAAAAGATAAACTTTTAGTTAATAAACTAAATTGAAAGAATCTAATACTTTAACTACTAAAGTACATTTTACAAGAAACTCTAAGGACATAATACTTTAAATGTCTATTTAAGTTTATTCAACTTAGAGACGTGCATCTCATTGATTTTCATGAAATATACAAAAAAGATAAACTTCTGAGTTTATAGGACTAAATCGAAAGAAACTTAAACTTTCGGTACTAAATTGGAATTTAAATTAGAGACAGTGCATCTCAATTGATTTTCATGAAAATATACAAAAAAGATAAACTTCTGAGTTTATAAGGACTAAATCGAAAGAAACTTAAACTTTCGGTACTAAATTGGAATTAAAATAAACTTTAAGTTAATTCAACTTAGAAACAATGCATTTCAACTAATTTTCATGAAAATATACTATGAAAAGATAAACTTTTAGTTAATAATGACTAAATTGAAATAAACTGATACTTTAATTACGAGTTAATTGCAAAAAAGCCCCCAAACTTTACACTAATCGCAACTTACCCCCTGAATTTTAATTTAACCCCCTGAAGTTTAAAACTTTTGTAATCAAACCCCTCAAATTTTAGTTTTCGTAACTAAACCCCTAAAGTTTTAATTTTTGAAATTAACTCCCTAAAGTTTAATTTTTTTTCAATTAACCCCCTTAAACTTAAAATTTTTACAGATAAGCCCTTAAAATTTTAATTTTTGCAATTAACCCCATAAAGTTTAAATATAGCTATAGTAAAACGTAAAGACGGATCCACAAAGAAATAACAACGCCGTAATGACACGCCTTACACACCAACAATCAGTGACCTTTGATGACAAGATAATCGAAACAACAGCCACAGATTAAAATATTATTTTAAAATATTATTTGGACTTCGTCTGTGACTGTTGTTTCCATTATCTTGCCATCAAAGGTCACTAATTATTTAGTCTAATCATAGAATTTGTCCACAACAAATTTGGCTCATTAATTAAAGTTCACAAATCCTTACACACATATTATAATTATGGGAAATAGATTCTGGATTGACATGGTCCAGAATCGGGACCGATTTTTTAATTTTTACATTTTTGCCCCTTTCCTATTTATCTTCTCTTTTTTCTCTCTTCTCTCCTATTTTTTCTCTGTTGCTCAATTTCTTTTCTTTTCCTCTTCAATTTTTTTCTATTCTCCTCTTTTATTATCATTTCAGTAGGTGCTTTTTTTTTTTTTCTTTTTTTTTTCATCTAGATTTTTGGAAAACAATGTACTGAAAAATATGAGTTTTAAATTTATGGATTTTTATCTTCTCTTTCTTCTCTCTTTTCTCTTATTTTTTCTCTGTTGCTCAATTTCTTTTCTTTTCCTCTTCAATTTCTTTTCTATTCTCCTCTTTTCTTATCATTTCAGTAGGTATTTTTTTTTTTCTCTTTTTGTTTTTAGTCCAGATTTTTGGAAAACAACGTACTGAAAAATATGAGTTTTAAAGTTATGGTAATTAATTTGTATTATTTTTCTTTTTATTTTTCATCCAAATGGTTGAGACAATTAATTTACAATATGATTGCTCTGTACTGTTTTACAATAAAGTCTGTACTATTTTTTATATTACACTGTACTGTTTTAAAAATAGGACTACTCTGTATTATTTTACAAAACAAAAGAGTGTATTGTTTTTATTATTTTTTGTTTTACAGGAAAGACTGTATCTTTTTTTATTTTTTTTATTTTTACTATGTATCGTTTTGTAATAAAGATTGTGCTGATTTTAAAATTGCTTTGTACTGTTTTACCATAAAGAATGTACTATTTGAAAAGAAATCAAAACAGTAAAAAAAATAAAAGTAAAAATAGAAAACTCAATTTTCTTTATCAAGGGCATTTTAATCTTTTGGACCAAGGCGCATTAGTGGACGCGCTCTGACGTGCCTCGGTCCTGGACCGATTATGTCCAGAAAATGGCTCCCATTAATTATATAATAATTAGTATACCAAGATAAACTTATATAAAAATAATCAATTAATAGGCTTTTCTTTTAGCCTTTATTCATATGCTTTATGCTCATGTGACTACTGAGGTAAGAAATGGAGGGAACTTTCCCACCATTGTTCTTGATTATCATTGAGTTTGGTCACAAAAAATTATAGGATGGGGGGAAATTCCCTCCATTTTTTCCCAAATTTTTTTTAGGGTGACCAATGGTTTTGGTCACCAAATTGCTTCTATTAATTATTGGTGATCACCATATTCTATCACCAAAATTAGTCATTATCACCAAAATTAGTCATTACACAGAACCGAACCCGACCTGGACCTGGACCCGACCCCGGACAAGACCCTGACCCTGGACCTGGAACTGGACCCCTACCCGACCCCAACCCCGAACCTGGACCCCGACCTCAACCCTGGACCCGGACCCGAACCCGACCCCGATCCTGACCCCCACGCGACCCAGACTTGGATCATGAACTCCGCGCTACCCCGACCCCAACCTTGACCCCGGACCCGACCCCGACCTTGACCCCAGACTTGGACCCGACCCCGACCCCGACCCCGACCCCGACCCGGATCCTGAACCCCACGCAACCCCGACCCCTGCCCACCCAAAAGAAAAAGAAAATGGTTTATATATAATAAATAAATTTTTTATATAATTTCCCACATCAAACATAATTTAAAAATATTTTTTAAAAATAATTTATCAAATATCTTTTAAACTATTTTTAATTGAAAAAAAGGTTTTATAAAATTCTTGTCGAAACACATGTTTCATTAAAAAAAATTTAAAAGCATATTTTATAAAATGTTTTTGAAAAACACTTTTATCAAAATATTTTTGAAATAGTTGTCCAAACGAAGCCTTCATTAATAAGCATGTTTTTATTTGAGCAACATCATGAGGTTTTTTCCGCCTAAATAACTTTGTTTCGTAATTTTATTGATAATTTCACGCCACTCACCAAAATTATTTTAAGTTTTAATAGTTAATTTATCTTTTTACTTTTTACTGTTAATGTTTAATTAGTTGAGGGTTTTTGTCAAAGAAAATAATGCTTGATAGAGAGGGTTATAAAAGTCATTTCATTTTAATATAAATGTTTTGACTTATGGTCACAGAGGCAAAAGACGAATTAAAAATACACAGGGGGGTAAATGTCACACTCCCCTATAAACACATGGGGGTTAATAATATTTAAGCCTAATTTTAAGCATTAAGTACTGTTATCAAATAGTCCCTAAGTCTATAATTAATACAAATAGCCTAAGTCATTAAATCTTGTTTCAAAACCCAATATTAATTTATTATAAGCATGAAAATAAGTGTAAAAATAAAAAATTTAAGCCAAAACAAAATGTTGGGCTGAAATAGTAGAAAACAATTCACAAGGCCGTCTTTAAAACACTTTTTGGGCGGTTGGAATAAAAAAAATCGGTCATTGACCGGCATTGACCATTTTTTACACGGCCGGTTTTTGCATCAACTCGGACCGGAATGGCAATTGGTTTGCTGTTTGGTCAGTTCGATTGACTGGTCCGGTTCGAGGTTAAGAACATAGCTCATATCATTACCAATAAAATTATGGTTAAATGACAATTAATTCACCTTGGAAAGTAATAGTGAAAAAAGTAATGGTAAATTACTTATGTGATGCATTCTATCTTGTATTTCATAAAAAATCATACATTTTTTAAATTTAACGTTGTAGTGAAATGGGCGAAGTAATTAGGATGCATATGTATACCTACGTTATTGTTTTATTAGTATGCATAGGTACTAATTGGATTGCACACGTATCCCTCCACTCTCTCTCTTGTCTCTTTTTTTTATTTTTATGTGAAATATCCCTCCTCTCTCTTAACTTGAGTAGGTCCTCACTAACCTTTCCAACGTCCCAACTTTGGTTTATACATTAAATTTATAATCTATTTCATCGTCCAGTAATATGTAGATCTTTTCAAACAGTGGATTATTGGACCACTTTAGTGGATGTTTTAGACTATGAACTATTGAACACTTTAATCCAGATTTTAAATCAAAATAATGTAATTTCTTAAGCCCTTTTTGTTTTATAATTTCTTATTTTATTATTTGGCTTCTGGACAGGATGGCATTTTTATTATTTCAGAATAGTAAAAGAAAAGGAAAAATCCTCTTAAGGCATTGTACGATTCTATAATTCTTAAAACGGGTAAAAGTTTAAATAATTCCTACCAAGGGCGTGAAATTATATTTATGTTTTAATTATTTTGTGAATGATGTTTAAACCTTATTAAATATTTAATTATAAATTAATTATATTTTTTATTTTTTCAAACCACCCTTGTATTCTTTTATTTAACAACTCAGTCGTTCACATATATGCGGATCATCATTAGGAATTCCCAGATCATCGTTGCCAACGATGGCTAATTCGTTCCATTTTTGAGATTTCTTGGGCTTCTAAATTGGCAATACTTCCAAATCTAGAATCAAATTCTTCAATTTAGGTCCCCCACCAGTTCAGAAAATTCCTTCAATTTCTCCAATGTTTCACCAACGACGATTCTTGGCTAATAATCCCCCACCAATACTATTCTCCTGCAATAAAGATTTAAGTTCTGATCGCCTTTCCTCTCGCTGATTGCAAACTGGAAACATCAACCCCATCCGGGATAAACAACATCGTCTAACTTAGGGCTGAACAAAATATCCGCGGTTTAGAGCAAACCGCATAACCGATCCGAATCTGATCCGAAAATTTGGATCGGATTTTGTGAAACGGATTCGGATAATCCAAAACCGATCCAATTTTTATCTGTAATTTAAATTTATTTTTGTTTATTTTTTCGCTATAAATTTGGTTGGTATTAGCGTTTTGTTGGTGGTTATGTGTTCTACTGATGGTGATATTGTGAAGATCCAGAAAAAAGAATGAGTTCTTCGTTGGAAAACACGCACACCCGTAATAATCCTAAACCATCATCTTGCAAAAACACTGGGCATCGATTGCGAAACGCAGCATAATTGATTGGCCGGCCTGAATCTTCATGTTTTATACTACTATTTTATTTCATGTTCATGCCGGAATCCATGGCAGCCGAAAAGAGTTGAATTTTTTCTGATTTTAAAACTGTCCGAATATCCATCAATTGGGTTTAGTGGAAAGAGAATAGAGTGCAGTGGGCAGCGTGTGAAAGGAAGAAAAAGATTGAGACAATTTGCAGGGGAGAAGGTTTTGACAATGAGAGGAGGGAGAAAGAAGGGAAAAAATAAAAGACAAAATCGAAAATCCGAAATCCGCTCCAAAACAGCGGTTTCAGATTTTAACCTGAAACCAATCCTAAACCAAAAATTAAAATCCGAAACCGCGGTTTCGGATCGGTTCAGATCGGTTTTGGTCGGATTTGTCATTTGCTCAGCCCTAGTCTACCTCCATATCAAATAATTAATTTGCTATTGTCAAAGAATAAACAAACTTATAGTGTAGAATAAGTCAATGGAAAGTGGCTGTACTCTATAGGTTATGAATTAGAGCTCATGATGTGAGAATGGTTCAAGAGAGCGGAACAGCAACAACCAATAGATTTCAGAAAAAAACAAAAAAAAAAAAAACCTTCACCAAATATCCGCTAAGAACAAACCCTCAATATATCGGAAACACGCAAAAATATCTAAATCAGTCGTCGAGGGAAACTCCTGAAATGTGAAATTGGGAGCCCTATATCAAGAACTTGCAAATATAAAAAGAGATGCCTTAATCTGCATGATGAATTTATTCCGGTTATTGTTATGGAATTGGATTTGGGAGAGACGTAAATGTGGGAAATTGATTGGGGTGATCTTTGTCCTCTCTACAATGATAACATAATTATTAATTATAATTAATTTAGTTGATAAATATTTAATAAGGTTAAAAAAGTTATTCATAAAATAATTAAAACATTAAATATAATTTCACGCCCTTAGTAGGAACTATAAAAACTTTACACCCTTCTAAAGAATTTTGAATTCTACAATGCCCTTATCTGTCTTAGCATGCGATTTCTTCTTTCTTTTAAAGTCCAATTCTTTTTTAGAGTAAAAATTTTCCGAGCAAGAAAATTATAAAAGATTTTAGCTAAAAAATTTTTAGCAAAAATTAAGCCAAAATTGATAGCAGCATGCGATTCTTAAAAAAAAAATTATATATAGCATGCAAGATGTCGTCTTTTAATTCTCAACTAACTTTTCAAGGAACCATGCAAGATATCAAATTGATATTCAAACAATTTTCATGCAAGAAAAATCAAAGAGAAAGAAAACACCTTTTCGAGTTTAAAGGTGTTATTACGGTCTCCCTCCAATCAACACGTTCGCCTTGGGCTCTGAAACCAAAATTGATGTGAGCAGTTCATGAGAACTCGCAATGCGGAGATTTTGTCGCCAAGAAAAGTCGAACAATGAAGATCACAATTACTCTCTTGAATATTCGAAAAATACCCTCTAGTTTCGGTGATACTAGCTACTATTATTCCTAGACTAGATTGGTTTTAAGAGGGTGAATTAACAGAATTATAGGCGGAGCAAGAACCTATAACCTTCTAAATTCGGAACTTGCACTAATAAATCATAAAAAATATTAACAAGCTCAATAATAAAACAGATGGAGAATTAAAGCAAGGATATACCAATAAACTCAATTCATTAACTCTTCCAAAACTTGGAAGTCGAACCCCCTATTTATAGTTGGGAGGTGCGAATTCTAGAAGCTCAGGGAACTGCAAAGGGAATCAAAAACTAATTGGAAATTAGCGAGAGTTAGTTCCTTATTACAACTTGAATTCAAAAAGAACATGAATTCAAGGAAAGGTAATTTCTGCAGTAACCTAGGAGGGTTATCCGAAATTCCATTATTAAAATAGAAGATGAAAGTTTGAATTTGGTAACTAGAAGTAAATCCAAATTCAAGTTGTAAAAGAAAAGGAAACAGAATCTAAATAGGAAACTACTAGATTAAATTAAGTAAGAACCAAATTAGGTAACTTAATTTAACCATACTTATTATTGGAAAAGGAAATAGGTAGCATGCAAACCAAATCCTTCTTTGATTCAGAAGTTGTGCAATTCTCAAGGGAAGCCTGCGAATTGGGCTCTTGTGCTCCTGGAATCCATGAAGCTGCGGGCTGCGATACGGGGCTGGAAGTTGAATAGGAAATTGTTGAATCATTACTTTAGTAATAGTCACCCATATCAACAACAAAAACAACAAGTTACAAGTAACACAAACCTTTAATCAAACACTAGCCATACACCATGTTCGTTACAGAGTAATTCTCTTTCATTCGACTTTAAAAAGAACAGCAATACCAGTACTTTCTATTAGATATGAAAGTAACTTTGCGAATTACTGTCGTTCTCCCTAACAAAAGAAAAACGGAAATGCGGCAGCCCACTATCGAACCGTGATACGCTCTGATACCACTTGTTGAATTTACTCACACCACGACACTTAACAATACAGACACCAAAGTACACAACACTCAAATACATATAAACAAAGCTTGAGAACAAATCAAATTCAAACAAACTTCACACAACAAATGCACACTCAATATATGCATGCATACACGAGAGAGAGAAGGAAAGTGGCTAACTGACCTTAATTCTGTTACATGACCAAGAGGCCTATTTATACTACTTAATGTCGGTTATGGTTTCTCATTTTTCTACTAAAAAATTAGTTTATATGTCGGCAACATAAGCTAGCTAGTACTAGAGGGATCTAGTGAAATTAAGTTGGAGTTGATCAATGGATAGTGCTGGAAACTCCTAGAGAAATTGAGAGTTGTCTCTCAACACTCCCACTCAACGATCAATTTCTTCAATTTCAGCCTCTGTCCTCATTCCAAGCCTTCGTTCTCATTTTAGCACTGAAGCTCTTTGTGAAAATATCTGGTGGTCGATCTTTATACTTCAATCCATATTCCCGTGTGATTCCACGAGCGACCAGTCGCGCATTATTGTTCAACAGAGCCATCAACTGGGCCTTAATTTTGTAAACGCTCTTGCATGATTTGCGTTGAACATCTCCTAACTTAGCACCGTTGATTTTCCTCCAACGTTGGAATCTCTCCTTCCATAGCTTCAATCCACTCGATTTCTTTAATACTTCCTCAAAGTTGTTGGCAGCTCCATTGTTTTGTCAATGTATACTTCTTGACCTCCACCCATTAGTTTTGATATGGATAACATGTTCTTCTTCACATTGGACACTTTTTGTACCTCACTACTACAAAACGGAGCTTTAATGGCGGTTATAAAGGGCTTTTAACGGCGGGGTTTAGCATTTTTGAACCTCCATCTATCTGGCAGCCGTAGTAAGTTAGCGGACTTTCTACGGCGGTTAGAACCGCAGTAGAAAGTTCGGACTTTCTACGGCGGTTCAACGACGAACCGCCGTAGAAAGTCCGCACTTTCTACTGCGGTTAGACGTTGGACCTCCGTAGAAAGTCCAAACTTTCTACTGCGGTTCACTGACGAACCGCAGTAGAAAGTCCGAACTTTCTACTGCGGTTCAAGGTTGAACCGCAGTAGAAAGTCTCACTTTCAACGGCGGTTCATTGTTGAACCGCCGTTGAAAGTTCCACTTTCTACTGCGGTTCAACAACGAACCGCAGTAGTAAATGCGGGGTTTCTACTGCGGTTCGTGGTTGAACCGCAGTAGAAAGTCTCACTTTCTACTGCGGTTCAACCATGAACCGCCGTTGAAAGTTAACTTTCTACTGCGGTTCAACCTTGAACCCAGTAGAAAGTGGACACTTTTTACACCCGAACCGCATTAAAAGCATTAAAAACCTGCTGCTAAAACATGGTTTAAATCAAAACCTGCTGCTAAAACTTGAAATTTAATACAAATGTCACCAATATACAAATTGAAATCGCTTTTATTATACAGCATATCCAAAAAATATTTGTACAACTCTAATATGAACAAGTTTAACTAGTTCCTTCAACTACGACGGATGTTCCAAAATATATCTAGCGCATATTTTTCGCACTGCATCTATATCCACATTGCTTAATGGAGTGTGGTCGATCTTGAAGTGCTGCAACAGTTTTTTGAAATTAAAAAGTACCCGAGTAAGCAAAATGAAATACAGTCATTTTTAAATAAGTAATGAGAAATATATATTTACCTTTTCAAGTGCAAATGTGGATGATTTCATTGCTATTTGGTACATGTAGTGCATTACATAGTACCCACACTCCAATTGCTCGTTTGCCTTTTATGCTAATGAATTAATATATACGAGTTAGAAGATCATACAATTAATTGTATACAACACAACGGTGAGTAAAAATTTTCTACGAATATTCATCACTAATTTCTACTGATCAAATATAATCACAGAAGCACTCATCTTCCTACTATGTTCACAGAAGCATGCTTATATTAACTTCTGGGAGCACTGGACCCATGGATTGCATGCATAATCAAATACCTCAATAAATAACTTGACTAACTAATAAATTAATTGACTAACACTATACTAACATAGGCTACTAGACTCACGGATTTAATTAAAACAACTAACACTACTAATTGCTTAGGCTACTAGACCCACGGATGTAATTAAAAATTTTAATAAGAACCAATTTAATTTACCTTAACTACTATCCACCCACGAAGGTGGCATATGCACATTTCTGGGCAATCTCAATCCAAGAAAGCTTGATAGTTAAACATCACCCTATAAAAATGAAAGCGGCACGAAAATAATTAGCAATATATGGATATATAGGCATTCTAACAGTTGTTAATTAATATATATAACTCACTCGTCCATAAGCACCACCGCCTCCTCCTTCTGTGGATTTTGTAAAGAATCAAACCAGTATACAACCTTATCTACTGGTCTAATGGCCATTAGCATCCAATGTTCACTGCCAACAAAAAATTTAATGACGTACGTCAGATCTTTATATCAGTGTTTCTTAAATATTAGAGAATCGCTTACAGTGTCACTTACCTCTGAAGATAAGGCACCACATACATTTTCTTTATTCCTATCCTTCAAGATTCGCGCAATGTAGTTCACCCTAGCTTCAAGCGTAGTGATGTGGGTGTGACATGATCAGCCGAAAGGAACCTATCCCCTTTCTCCCATTCCTTTCAGCTAACTCATGTAAAGCTCTAAAGAATTTACAAAAAGGGCTTCATTGGTTAGCCTATGCACATGGAATGCATAATATATAACAATAATCAGAAATAGGTTATAAAATTAAGTGGAAACTCACTGGGTGAACAACTGCATCAAACTGTTTGAGACCTGGCTTTCTCTGGTCAATAACTCTTTGACATCCCCTCGATCCATGAAATTAGGCTGGTCCAAACCTATGACTTCTTTTGTCATTTGAAAGTAGAAGCCATCGAAGCCCGAATCATTATCCCATCGGAGCTGTAACTCTTGCAATGGATCAGCTGTCGATGAGGATGACTCCTCAGTCGGAACCGTCGCCGAAGGAGATGTCTTGTCATCTATAGAACTCATCCGGCCTTTTTTTCTTTTGGGCACTTTTATCCACCTAACATCATTTGAAATAACATTAAATATACAAAACGGTATTAAGTAATACACAAATAAATGAAAGAATATACCTTTGTTACCGGAGCCGGCTGAATAATTTCAATCAACTCTTTAGGCCATTCCACGAAAAAGGACTTGGCCATTCCCACTGTTGCATGCCCTCTTCCTCAGGAAATGGTAGCGGGGCACAGTCATCATAGGAAATTTTAATTGTGACCCTCGCGCAACCTTTCCTAACCTCGCGCCCGTGGTGCTTGCTTTGCTTATAAATATTTCCTTTTGCCACAAGCTTATGCCGCGTTTGCGAATCCACAGAGAGGAACAGATGGCATTCACACCCGTCCTAAGATAATAGGCAAGGGAATGAACATTAGTCAACTATTAAGTCTAACTTAACAAAGCACTGTAATAATGAAAAAAAAAATTTTGAAGTATTAAAAGAAGCCGTCTAATTTTATTTACCTTGTATTCGCCTAAAGCACCGCCGCCGTCAGAGGCTTTGATCGGGTCCGTAGGTGCAACATGTAGCATCTCCAAATCGGGCAACCTTGTAGGTATCAGAGGAGAAACAGGGCTCACAGGGGATACAGGGACCGCTCCGGAGGTCTCTGGGTGCAAGCTCTCATCTGGGGCATTATTGATGACGGTGGCTTTTACTGTATCATAATCGTTTCCCATCTTACCACATATAACCCAATCATCATCTTCAGATGTGTCTGACATTCATCTAGTTGGGCAGTGGTTTTCTGAAGCTGTCGCTTAGTTAATTCAAGTTCCTCTTTAAGCGACGGCTTTGTTTTCTGTGGGAAAACCTCTGTGATACGTGCCCTGGTAGAATGGCCGCGATAACGACCGGGGTGATCGCGCTTTCCCGTTGCAATGACAAGAATGTCATTCCTACCCTCTGCAACGGTCTCCCCTTGGGACTCGCGGGAACATAGATTTTCCTACACATTTTGCCAAATATAGTAAATGTAAATAGATCAATTAAATATAAATAAATACACATATACAGAGATTATTCATTTATGTATATAAATTTTAAATATAAAATTGATAACCATAATTATAAAATATAAATAAATACACATATATACAAATTAGTCATTTACTTTACAGTGACAACTAGATAATAATATTGCGATATAAACATTTAATGACAACCAAATTATTAATTAGCATTTCATCATAGATATCTAGTAATAAATAATCAGTTATAATAAAAATTCTATACACATAGACTTTAAATATTAAAATAATTGAAACATAAGAAAATGTATGGTGCAAAACTTACAATTTCCATCGCTACAAACGCCAGCCTCTGGCGTGAAGTATTCCCCTTTTTTTTCGTATGGGCATGTATCCAAAGGTCATGACGGCCTGGCCCTGAATAAGAATCCTCGCCTTCTTCTTCGGACTGACCCTCCTCTGAAGGCTTCTTTCCGGATGCACTCACCTCCTCGTCATGCAACTGCTGCTTCAGCAGTCGGTAGCCACCGCGAGATAAATTATGGTAGAAAGCATTTAAATTGGCATTCTTTTGCGCTTTTCCACGAATTGCCTAGAGAGAAATATAATGAAAAATTATTATCCCTAAACTGAGCAATTTCAAATATCCAAAAAGAAGAAGGAAATCAATTTTAAAAAAAATACCTGCCATTCTTCTTCTCTCGCGGCTAGCCTTGAACTTAATCCATGTCTCCCTAGGGAAAATTTATATTCCAAACATGGGTCCCTACCCTTCATGGGACCATGTACATATTTCCCTAAATAGGATTTGAAATCTTTCCACCGTTTACCGGCATAACTAATCCACTTTTCTTCGAGTTCTTCGGTTGACTCGAAACAAATAATGCCTACAGTGAAAATTAGGAGTAAAATTTAGTGAGGAATTTGAGTTAAAGTGTATGGAAGAATTAAGCAAACAATGCATTATAATTAAAGAAAATACCCGTATTTCCATCCAAACTCTCTTCTTGAGCTCCTCGGGAACTTTCGGCCATGATTCATATTCCACTAAGTCCACTTTGCTCCGGGCCGTATATGCCACAAAGGTAATCCACTTTACATGATACACTTTAGGCTCGAGCCCGGAATCAAAAGAAATGTCAAGAGTTTTCCCATCCTTTCGCATTTCCAATAGATCATTGCAATTTGTGGGCCCTCTAACTCTACTAGATGTAGTAGAAGAACCATCTCCATGCTCCGTATTGCTTTTTCTTTTTCGGGCCATTGAAAGTACCTTAAACTTCATTTACATAGAAAGAGAATTCAATATAACATATATGCAATTAAACAAAAGCTTTAATGTCAAATACAAGAATGCTTGTAATGTTGAAAAAAAAGTCATGTACATTCGCAAAATTCACTCCTAAAATACACAATTACCATTATCCAAATTAAACCAAATGAGGGCCAAAAAAAGTCCGTTTATAAAGGGTACCATTGATAAAGTAATTCACATTTCACAACCAACAACTAATGTGGAAAAAAAGGCAATGTACATTCGCAAATTCACTCCTAAAAATCCACAATTACCATTATCCAAATTAAACCAAATGAGGGCCAAAAAAAGTGGACTTCTCAAGGGTACCATTGATAAAGTACTTCACATTTCACAACCAACAACTAATGAGAACATTCATTCATTCATTTCTACTAAAGGAATAACATTTCACAAAGTGGAATCAACAACAAAGCATTTTCCTCATTATCACTAAAGGAGGAACACTAAATCGAATAAAAACCGAAATCAAACACCAATGTTCTAAAATTAATCAAGCAAAACCGAAATAATCATTTGAGTTTCTCATTTTCAAAAAAAAAACCCGAATTTCAAAGGGTACCTAATGGAACATTAATCAAAGCCCTAGGTTCTCAACTTATGTAGGACAAAACACTCAATTCAACAACCAAACCAAATGCTACAAACAATCAATAAATCCAAAAACTTTCCAAGCTTTCATCACAAGGATTAAAACCGAAATCAACCATAAATATCAACCAAAAAAATCCTAGTGCAATGGTAAGCATTTACAAAATGTAAGGTTAAATACACAAAAGTTTAAAATGAAAGCATAGAAGGTGGAACCTTTGGGTGAACTCAAAAAAATCCAAGCTTTAAGTTTATATGGGAGGGTGGAAATGGAGAGCCGACCGACGGTGAATGCTTGGGCAGCCGAACAATCGGTGAATGCTTGGGAAGCCGACGGGTGATCGGAAGGTGGAGGAGGTCGCCGGCGATGGGAGAAGCGGCGAAGAAGACGAACGGCCGCGGGAGAGAAGCTTCGGGAAACAGGGGAAGTGAAGGGGAAAAGGAGGGAAAGAAAGGAAGAGAATGAGGGAGGAAATGAAAAAGGTAAAAATTTGAATTATAATTAATAACCGGCCGTCGGTTCAACGGCGGTTCAACCGAGAACCGCCGTTGAAACTAACAATCAACTGCGGTTCAACCTCGAACCGCAGTTGAAAGTACCTTTCAACGGCGGTTCAACCTAGAACCGCAGTTGAAAGTGTACTTTCAACTGCGGTTCATGTTGAACCGCCGTTGAAAGTGTAACCAACGATCAACTGCGGTTCAACCTTGAACCGCGAACCGCAGTTGAAAGTATACTTTCACTGCGGTTCAATGTTGAACCGCCGTTGAAAGTGTACTTTCAACTGCGGTTCAATGTGAACCGCAGTGGATTCTCATTTCAACTGCGGTTCGAGGTTGAACTGCCGTTGAAAGTCCGCACTTTTTCTCGGTTTAAGTACAGGAAAAAATTGGAGCCAATTCCCGCGCGGGCATATTTTAATATTAAATTTTTTTATTTTCCATTTTCAAAAAACTATTCCACAATTTTGTAAATATAATAATACATACCCAGATTTTGTATATTTATTAATTATGTACACAATCTCGACTTTTATTAACCATTTCATAATTAAATTTCAAATTTTTAATTGAACCACATATTTGCATTTAAATTTCCCGCGCGTGCTACTACACGTACAATAATTATAGGTCAAAGATAAAAATTAATAATTTCCGTAAAATTAATACATGTAAGAGCCAAGAAAGTAATAAGCTTCATTATGTTCCCTAAAATTCCTACTTTTTCGACTTGGCGAACGGGATAAAAAAATCAAATCCACAAATGCATTAGGTACGTATAGTAACATAAAAATTAATTAATAAAATTTAAGTGGCCGAAATTTTTTTTGATGAAAGTCATTAGGACTTTATGAGCATTATTTGAAATTAGCTAGAAGTTTGACTTTTAGACTTTTAAATACTTAGAAGATGAAAATTGGTCAAATGAAATTAGAATGATATTTTAAATATGCTAAGTCCAATTTTGAAGTTAAAATACTCAAGAAAAGATGAGTTAGGCAAAATAGAGAAAAATTAAGTGGAAAATTTGAAATTTGCATTTGATTGATGAGTCTTTGAGTGATATAATCCTAGAATGCCATGTTTTAGAGTTAAAATGATGCATTAGGATCTATGTCATCTTTGGTATCTTGAAATTCTTGCATGTTAAAACGGTTGAAAATTTTCATTTCAAGATAGCAAGAATTAAGCATGTTTGCATTACATAAAAATGGTTGACCAAGTGGTTGACTTTTTAAATATACATGCTTTAGCTTATTTGAGAGTTTAAGAATTAACTTATTGATAATTTGAAGTTGCTCACATGAGAAAATTAAGGATATATGCTTCAAAATGGCAAGCTTCAATGATTGTATGCTTTGTATGCTTAAAATTGAAAAAACTTGACCAAGTAGTTGACTTTGAAAATATGAATGCTTTGGATTGTTTGAATCTTTATGCATAACTACTTGAGCCTTTGAAGGTGCTTGGATGATAAAATGCTTGATAGAAACTTGAATTTAGCAATTTCAAAATTCAAAGCTTAATATACTTAAGCTTGAAAAACGTTGACCGATAGGTTGACTTTGCACATATGCATGATTTGAAATGTTTCATTCCTTTGAATGTCAAAGCGAAAATCCATGAAAAGGGTGGCGCTTCACTATATATCTATTTACATCTTAAGAGTCACCGCGGTTAATTTATGAAAATCGGGAAAAAAAACTTAATAGAGAGTAGGGTTTAGGGGTTAGGGTTTAGGGTTTAGGGTTTAGGGTTAGGGTTTAGAAAATGATATGAAAATAGAAAATTCATGAGTAGCGCGGGAATTGGCTCCAAAAACTACTTTTCTACGGCGGTTCAACCGAGAACCCGCCGTAGAAAGTATTTTCTACGGCGGTTCATGTTTGAACGCTGTAGAAAAGTGAGCCCAATTCCCGCGCTACGTACGTACATGGATTTTCTATTTTTTTGTACCAAATTCAAAATACATTATATATATATACATTCAAAGAATTAATTATAAAAGTTGTCTTAAAGTATTCAATTCTTCAAATGAAAATATTTTATTTATGTAGTGGAAATTTACAAGATATCGAGAGCATAGAGGATCGAGAGATCGAGTTGGATATATATGATGTGCATCAAGAGGGGAAAGGAGAAAAGAGAAAGATGTATATATATATATATGTATGTATAAACATATATGTATATATATATGTTTGTAAATTAATGAAATCCAGTATCTATTTAATTTTTTCGGCCTCTTAACTAATATTAATTAATTTTTACATTACTATACGTACCTATAATGCATTTGTCGAAAAAGTAGATATTTAAGGGAACATAATGAAGCTTATTATTTTATCGTCTCTTACATGTAATAAATTTACGAAATTTATTAATTTCTATATTTGACCTATATTAATAAATATACACAATCAGGGTATGTATTATTATACTTACAAAATTGTGAGATTAGTTATTTGAAAAATGGAAAAAACAAATTAATATTAAAATATGCCGCGCGGGAATTGGCTCCAATTTTCTACGAGGAGACCTTTCATCGGCGGTTCAACCTCGAACCGCCGTTGAAAAATGAATCCACTGCGGTTCACAAGTGAACCGCCGTTGAAAGTGGACTTTCAGAGGCGGTTAAACATTGAACCGCCGTTGAAGTACCACTTTCAACGGCGGTTCAATGTTTAACCGCCGTTGAATATACGACCCGGTTAATTAAAGTTCAAAATTTTTGAACTTTCTTTTCCTCCCTCATTCTCTTCCTCTCCACTCCCATTTTTTCCCCTGCATTTCCCCTGTTTCCCGAACCCACTGACAAGTAATTTATAAAGAGTTAAATATAAAATAAAAACAAAATGAACTGCGTATAGATTTCCCTGGAAAATTTACCAAAGTACTACTCCTTCGAAGAAAATAATAATAATACAAGAAACATTTGTTCATAAATGAAAATCCGGAAATCTATTTTCCGAAAAATTTGACAAAGTCTCCCCTATAAATGTAACGTACCCCCTGTAAATTCGATGAACATATACTTCAATATTTCACTAAAATTTCAACTATTTCGAATAATACGGAATTCAGTTTCAAATCACTTCAGACAGAATCTCCTCTGCTTGTTTTTTACCAAAACACAAGTGCAATTTAAGATCAGCACAGAAGCTTCACACAATTTCAAACAATAACATATTCATTTATAAACAGTTCCGCATATGAAGTCCCTGGAAATTTTGTCCCTTGATTGCGCGGCTTCATCCGAGTTGTGACCTGTTTCAATCCCACAGTACGAAGGATAAAAATAAATGTTGTTAAAAATTTATGTCCACCTCTCTTCATTAAAATCAAAGAAACATATACAAATACACAAACACACATACACACCCACGGGAATTGAAGTTTAATAAAAACAAACAATATACCTGAAAATGATTCTTAACTTATTCTCTTTCTCTTATGGGACACTTGATCCTCGAACCATAATCCTTCGCTGTGGTCATCACGAAGTATGTATTTATCAAGTTCCCTATCTTCCTCATCTGCTCTCGGTTCAGGTAACCCACTAGAGAAAGGGCCAGCCTCATGAAGCCCTTCTTCTGTATCTATCCCTTCCAAACCGTGATGTTGTTTACCATGAAGAACAACAGACCAATGTTCGTCGCAAGGATCGGTGATATAAAAAACTTGTTTCGCCTGCGATGCAAGTATAAATGGTTCCCCCTTGAAACCCTCCCGATTGAGGTTGACCAAGGTAAAACCCAATGGATCATCAGTTCGAACCCCACTATTGTTATCAACCCATTTGCAGCGAAATACAGCTACTTTGAAACAAACATAGTCAATCTCCCAAATATCTTCGATCACCCCGTAATAAGCCATGCTTGCATACAATGGATTTTTATCCTTCCTGCTAGAAACATGTAAAGCCTCTGAGATTAATGTAACACCACTGTTTTGTGCCGTACTCTTCTCATCTTGTCTCTTAGTAGCAAATGAATATCCATTTATGTCATAGCATGAAAATGCTCGTACCGCAGGGCTGGGCCTAAATGCCAACCATTTCAATGTCTCCGAAACGTCTTTGCCCAGGACAGCATTACCAAACCAATAGACAAATGTCCGAATATGTTCATTGAGCACACGTTGATCCGTCCAAGCAGGATAAGACGTTCTTATTGACTATATGTGGTCTGTCACATAGGGCGCAACTTCTTCAGAATTGCGCAGAATGTAGAGATGCGCCTTCATCAATTCAACATTAGACGGCAAAAAAAATTTTCCTCCCCTTGTGCCCTTACCTGTAATCCTCCCATCGTGCCGATTCGTAGATATTCCAATGGATGCGGTCTCGGCCAAGTATTCAGTGCAAAACTCAATTACCTCCTCAGCTATATAACCTTCAACAATACTAGCATCAGGACGACAACGATTCTTAACATACCCCTTATATACTTTCATATATCGCTCGAATGGGTACATCCATCGCAAATGAACAGGCCCGCAGATTTTTATCTCTCTAACCAAATGAATCACCAAATGCACCATAATATCAAAGAAGGCGGGTGGAAAATACATTTCTAATTGACAGAGGACAACAGTTATTTCATCTTGTAGCTGATCAAGTCTTTCGCGCGCGATAACCTTGCTACATATAGCATTGAAGAAGAAACAAAGTCTTGTTATACTGGACTTAACATGCTTGGGCAATATCGAGCGAATAGCTACAGGCAACAATTGCTGCATTAAGGCATGGCAATCATGAGACTTCAAACCAACCAGTTTTAAATCTTTCATGGAAACAAGTCTGCTTACATTTGAAGAATATCCGGATGGAACTTTGATGCTACGCAAACTTGAACACAGTTGTTTTTTTCTTTTTCTGGACAAAGTGTGACAGGGGGTAGATATGTGCGTTGTCCTCGAGCTACCGGTGCTAAATTTGCTCTTATGTTCATATCAACCATATCAAGTCTCGCGTTATAACCATCCTTAGTTTTACCAGGGATGTTCAAGAGCGTACCTAACAGGCTTTCGCAAATATTTTTCTCAATATGCATAACATCGAGACAATGTCTGACATCCAAGTTCTCCCAGTATGGAAGTTCAAAAAATATGATTTTTTCTTCCAACAACCTGTATCATTATTGCTGGACTCCGAAGTTTTACCGAACTCCACATTGATGTCCGTCACACGAGCTTTCACCTCTGGGCCGCTCAAGGGTTCTGGAGCTTTTCTGAACTCTTGGAATCCATTGAATGCTCTTTTCATACGGCGATACGGATGTGTCTCGGGAAGAAATCTGCGATGCCCAAGGTATACTGTCTTCCTCCCATGTGCAAGCTGACAAAAATCTGTACTCTGCTCACATATTGGACATGCTTTATGCCCTTTAACAGAGTACCCAGACAAGTTTCCATAAGCAGGAAAATCATTAATGGTACAGAACAACATGGCACGTAATGTGAACATTTCTTCACGGTAGGCATCAAACACAGGTGCGCCTTCATCCCATAACTTTTTCAAGTCTTCAATAAGAGGAGCAAGATACACATCGATGTCATTTCCTGGTTGCCGTGGGCCTGAAATCATTAGAGACATAAGTATGTACTTGCGCTTCATACACAAGTAAGGCGGCAAATTGTAAATAACCAACATCACTGGCCATGAGCTATGTGTGCTACTCAGACTGCCGAACGGGTTCATTCCATCAGTACACAGACCAAGCCTCAAATTTCTGGCTTCTCCCCCGAAAGAAGGATACATTGAATCGATCTTTTTCCACTGATCTGAGTCTGATGTATGCATTATCACCTTGTCATCATCACTGGGAATACACCGATCTGAATGCCATGTCAATAGTTTTGCATCTTTTTCATTAGCGAACAACCGTTTAAATCTCGGTATTATAGGAAGATACCACAGAACCTTAGCCGGCGACCCCTTCTTTTGCGCATCAGAACTGTCTTCAACAGCATCACACAGCTGCTTGTTTTTGTATCGGGGAGTTTTACACTTAGGACACCGCAATAAATCCTTATACTCATTCCTGTAGAGGACGCAATCATTTGGGCAAGCGTGGATCTTCTTATACTCCATACCCAGTGGACACAACATTTTTTTCGCCTCGTAAATTCGATCTGGAAGTTCATTATCTTCTGGGAGCATATCTTTCAATACCCTCAATAAGGCTGTAAAACTAGTATCTGACCACCCATTTGC